>CM035228.1:70961084-71561084 GCA_020226215.1 Sindora glabra
GACAAAGACTATAATGTTGATTATTACAATTTCCCCCCTTCATTATGTATGAAACACATGTATATAATATTAAAATTGTTGATTTCATGGCTTAAACATGGGTACCTAAAAATTCTGCATGTATTTAAAATTATTTTGTATTGTAATAAGAAGTGTTTTAAGAAATTATATAAAATGAAAGGGGTGTATCAAGAAGAATAAGGGGCTTTTGTATGGGTGGACATACTAAATCAGTTACCTAATGAACCTAACATAATATATAGGATATCTTACCTCAGAATTTTAAAACTATTGATGTTTACTACTAAGTTCTAGCAATGGTTCATTGGTAAAAAACTAACATTCATAGTTTAATAATCAATGTTTTATCTCATCATGTTGTATTTCTCATGAAGAAATGATAATGGTTTCATTTATAGAAGAATTAACATTATTTTATTTTTTTCACATTTGGTTGTATTACCAATATCATAATAAATATATAATGATGCTTAATTAAGCATTAAATGATAGTTGAATATATAATCCATTAAATATCTAACATTTTTTTATAATTATGCAGCTAAGAATTATAAACATAATGTTGAAGGCAAAGAAAAGTAAAACCCTAAAAACAAACATAATAAATCTCGACTAATGTAGTAAGTTTGATCACAGTCCATGATGTGAGGGACGATGATAGTATCATAATGAGAAAAGCGAGCTAGTTCAAGCAAGGATAAGTCAAATTCAGTTGGCTAAGGTAACTTCATTTTCTACTCATGAAAAGATGCATATGTAAAATAATTATGTAGAGTAACACATTTTAATATATATTTGAATTAAATAATAATTCAATGTCATTAATATAATAATAATACTTAGACTTTATGTTATAATATATTCTAAAGTGTGTGCGTATACCTTAATTCTAGATTAATTGTGATGGGCTAATTAATTCTTGTTAGATTTTAATTAGGGTTTGGATCCCTACTCACCTCCTTATAAGGTGAGTTGCAATCTCCTATCACATTGCAGTTTGTTATTTATAATTCTCTTTGAGACTCACCTGAGAATGTGTGGGCAGTGATCTAGCCAATTAATCAATTTGATATCATGGATGCAATAAGAGGATCAGCAGGAGGGCTAGGTAATTCTAAAATCCTTTATTATTTTATTTATACAATTATTGTACTCTTCTCTATGAATCTATAGTTGTATGCATATTAAAATATTTTGTAAATCATAAAATTCTTATAATTGATATCAGAACCATAAAATCCATATTGATGAGTTAGATTGTACAAATTATATTTTGATATTTATTTTATCTAGTATCAATTCCTTGTATGCTTCGGCTATAATAAATTAAAATAAAATTATAGCGATATTATTTTAGATTTATTGTTTCTTATTTATTTTGATCAATATGTTGTTAATTTGAATTAAGATTAAATTTTAACAATTTTTGGATATCTTTCGGAGATATAAGGATTTGTTAAACATTCTGGAAAATTGTTAAAGTTTTTGTATAGATTCTGGAAAATTATATAATAAAAATATTAAAAACATCTTAGTGAATAAAAGCCCTCAAATTGATCTGGATCATAAGCTTTAAATAGATACTAATATTGAATGAAGAAGAGAATTATAAGGGTTTATAGCAAAAAATTAAATACATAATATACAAATAATTTTCTAGAATTTATTGGTGCATAATGTTATAAATTAAATTAGGATTAAAACTCATTTAATTTTGACATTAAATACTGAAAATTTGGGTGGGGTTAAATTGTGATTTTTCCAGACCTGAATATCTTAAAACCCAAAAAAGCATAATTCGAGTGAAGAAGAAGCTAAAAGAGAAATCTGGGGTGAAACCCAGTCGCACCCTGTCTGTGCCTCAGTGCATGTTTGGCGCATGCAATGCACGCGCCATATGTGTGAAAGTCTTGGGCAATGCCCACTTGCACAATAGGCGCGTGCAATGCACGCACTACCTTCCAATGATAATTCTGCAAAAATAAAAATATCATTGTGCTCCACTCTCCGAGTTTGATTTTTTGGTAATTTTTATATGTTTTTTTAAAAATAAAATATTTTTCATTATTTTCTATTTTATTTTTCTGAGTATTGATTTAATTAAATTTTGGCCTAAAATTTTTTTCTATGTAATCTTTGTATAATTGTGTACAGTATAAATTTTTTTTGGATGGTTTATATACTGTATGCATATTTTCTTAATTTTGTCATTAATATGTAATTAATTATTTAATTTATATAAAGATTATAATTGCTCATGTTATGCCTTTAAAATTTATGTAATCAAATTCACCTATCGTTGGTTAATTACATAAAATTCTTGTAATATTTTATTTAATGTACATATTGTGTTGATTAAATTATAATTATGGTAATTAAATTTAGGAATAACAAAAATTAGGAGAGTACTATACTAATGAAAATTATATCCTATTGGTATAATTCTATTAATATAGTTTGTAGGTCATAACATGAGTATTAGAATTATGTTAATTTTCTAAAATTTTTAAATACCCTATTGATGTTAGGTTTTAGAAATTTAGCATATAGTTCTTGTATTGTGTTATAATACTTATAACTCATCGGTACTAAGTATTATAGCATTATACTATAAAGAGTTGCATAATTGTAAGGAAAATTTAAAGCATGACTATTGTTTAAACATGCTATATTGTTAATTTATGAATAATTTCATAAATTTTAATAATTTTCCTCATCTTTTGTTCCTATACAACTGACCTCTGTCAAAACTTTAAATGGGACCAATTATAAGGACTAGGTGAAATCCTTAAAACTGTATCTGGCAGTCTCCAATCTTGATCTGGCTTTACGTGAAGAGGAACTGGAGATCAATGATGAGTCAACTCCTACTGAAAGAGCCCAACATGAAAAGTAGACTCATTCCAATAAAGTATGTCTGATGGCAATAAAGTATACTATGGATAAGACTATTAGCAAAGCATTCCTAATAGTTAAAAGGCAAAAGCATTCCTTGATTCAGTGGTTGAAAAATATGTCAAGTTTGATAAAGTTGAAAAAAGGACATTATCTATCTTTATTGGAGAAGACTGTGTATGATGGAGTGAGTGGTGTTCGAGAGCATATAATGGAACTAATGCATTATTACAACCGATTAAAGAGTATGAATGTCGATCTGGGAGATAGTCACTTAATTTGGTGAGCTTTAGAGTCAATTTCTCCTCAATTGATGTGCTGAAAACATATTACAATACTTAGAAAGGAGAATGGACCATTAATGAAATGATTTCCATAATGAATCAAGCAAAAGAGGATATGAAGAAAACAAAGATACAAGTGGTGAATTTTGTCTCTCATGGTTTGAGTTTTGAATAAGCAAATAGGTCCTTCTAGAAGGACAATAAGGGGAATATAATCATGAAAGGAAGAAGAATAATATAAGGGAACAGCAACATAAGCCTAAGAAAGCCATATTCAAGAAAATTGTAAATTCTGTAAGAAGTATGGGTACAAAAGGACAAATTGCTTCAAATTTAAGAAATGGCTTGAAAAGAAGAAGAAAGACATTGAGAATCTGAGGAGGCTAAGTGAGGGTGAAACAACTTTAAAACTGGGAAATGGAGATAAATACAAGTTGAACACATAGGAGTCATTTCTTTATATTTATCCACTAGTCATGTTTTAGAATTGAAAAACATTATTTTTGTACTTTCTAAGAGAAGGAATTTAATTTCCATAACTTGTTTGGACCAAGATGGATATTCATGTTTATTTAGAAATAATAATTTTAAGTTATATCATGACTCTTGTGTGGTTGGAACTAGTACTTTGAATAGTAATTTATCTAAAATTGATTTGGACAATACTTTTGAAAATTCCATCAACACAATTGTTAGAAATAAGAGACCAAGATTAAGTGAAACATCTTTAATGTTTTGGCATGGAAGATTAAGCCACATCTCCAAAGAAAGAATGGAATGATTAATAAAAGAAGGAGTTTTACCTAAACTTAACTTCTCAGATTTCAGCATTTGTGTGGATTGTATGAATGGAAAACTAACAGCTAAAGCTAGAAAAGGGAAGAAGACTAGGAAAGAAAGTATTCTAGAATTAATCCATACTAATGTGTGTGGGCCCATCTTGCCCAATGCAATAGGAGGCTTTAAGTATTTTATCGCCTTCATTGATGACTATTCGAGATTTGGATGGGTGGAGCTTCTTTCAAAAAAGTCTGGAGCATTAGAAGCCTTTAAGAGGTTCAATGTTGCAATTGAACTAAAACTGGGAAAGCAAATCAAATGTGTACATTCAGAGAGAGGTGGTGAATTCTATGGCCGATATGATGAAACTGGAAGAAATCCTAGCCTTTTTGCAAAATATTTACAAGAGTGTGGAATAGAAGCTAGTTATACTATACCTAGCACACCATAATAGAATGGAATTGCAGAGCAAAGGAATAAAATACTCATAAAGATGGTATGATGTATGCTGACTCATTCTACTTTACCAGAATTTTTATGGAGTGATGCTCTAAGAATAGCTGTGTATGTGTTGAATCAAGTTCCAAGCAAATCTGTGCCAAAAACTCCATATGAGATGATGTATGGCAAGAAGTCAAGCTTGAAACATTTTCATGTTTGGGGCTGCAAAGCTGAAATTAGACCTTATAACCTACATAGTAAGAAGCTTGAAGCAAGACTAACTAGTGGGTATTTCATTGGCTATTACATTGGTTCAAGAGGAAGTAGGTTTTATTACCTATCTCATTCATCAAGAGTTATTGAGTCAGATTGTACTGTCTACTTTGAGGATGAGTTGAATAGTGGGAGAAAATCACTTCAGATCTCCCTAGGAGAAGAATAAAGCAATATCTCGCGAACAACTGATAAACAAAGTGTTGTTCCTTTGATAGTGCCTTTTGAAAAACCATCTCATATAGAACTGCAAATTGATCTAGTCTAACCTGTGATTGAACCAATCCAACTAGTAAATGAACCAAATGATGTCATTGAGGAAGTTCCCCTGAGAAGATCGTAGAGAACTCATCGTTAGGCAATTTCAAGTGATTATGTGGTTTATTTGCAAGAACATGAGTTTGATGTGAATGATGATTTTGATCCTATTAGCTTCTTAGAAGTTATTTCGAGTTCTAATTCCTCCGAATGGATTCATGCCATGGAGGATGAAATAAATTCAATGTACAAGAATAATGTATGGGATTTAATGGAACTACTTGGAGGATGTAAACCAGTTAGGTGCAAGTGGATTTTCAAATCAAATGGATTGCTAAAGGTGAAATTGAAAGATACAAGGCCAGATTAGTAGCTAACGGTTACACACAGAAGGAAGGGATTGATTATAAAAAGACCTTCTCACCAGTCTCGACCAAAGATTCATTTCGAGTTATAATGGCTTTGTAGCTCATCTTGATCTCGAGCTACATCAAATGGATGTGAGGACTGCCTTCTTTAATAGTGGCCTATCGAAGATAGTTTATATGAAATAACTAGATGGTTTCCAAGAGAATGGAAAAAAGCACTTAGTGTGTAAGTTGAATAAGTCGATATATGGCTTGAAATAACCATCCAGGCAATGGTATCTCAAATTTCATGAGATTGTGTCCTCTCTTGGATTTAAGGAGAATGCAGTGGATCAGCGCATCTATTATATGATGAGTGCGGGCAATTTTATGATCCTTGTGTTGTATGTTGATGACATTCTCCTTGCAAGTAATGATATAAATCTTTGAACGAGACAAAAATGGTACTATCACAGAATTTTAATATGAAGGATCTTAGAAATGCATCTTTTGTGCTTAGCATAGAGATTCATCATGACAGATCTCGGGGTTTGCTTAATTTGTCTTAAAAGGCATATATGGATAAAGTGCTTAAAAGATTTAACATGACTTCATGCTCATATAGTACTACGCCTATTCAAAAGGGTGAAGTGTTTTCCAAAGCCCAGTGTCCTCAAAATGATGATGAGAAATCTAAAATGAGTATGGTCCTATATACTTCCACTGTTGGTAGCCTGATGTATGCCTAAGTATGCACACGTCCAGATATTGCTTTTGCAATTAGTGTGCTTGGAAGGTACTTAAGTAATCCTGATCAAAGACATTGGATAGCAACCAAGAAAGTCATGAGGTACCTACAAGGTATAAAGAATTATATGTTAACTTATAGAAGGTCTAGTGATCTGATTTATATAAGCTATTTAGACTTTGACTTTGCTGGTTGTCTAGATAATAAGAATTAACATCTAGATATATTTTTATACTAGCAGGAGGAGCTGTATCGTGGAAAAGTATCAAACAATCTTTAATAGCAACCTCCACTATGGAAGTAGAGTATGTCACTTGCTATGAAGCCATTCGAGAGGCTATTGTTACGTGTAAAATGGTTTATCAATTAAAGCAAGTGCACACTGTCATAAACAAGTAATAAAGTGATGAGAAAGTATCGTTTCCACGAGGATTATTTTACTAAGTACTAAAATTAATAATCCTAATACTATTTGGCAAATCGATTAATTGGAAATGAAGTGAGTAAATAAAGATTGATGCAAAAATATTTAAAATAAAAATGAATGCAATTGGAGTAAAGATCAAGATGAATAAAAGACCTAGGGATCAGACTTCACTTAACAATTTCGGATTGAACCATCTATGTACATTAATCCAATTTTAACTCCCTTAATTGATAGTCGAGTTTCCCTAAATTAATTACTAGCCTCTTCCAAGGTCAAGTAATTCTATAATTAATTGCTAATTCACTATATTCCTATGTGAATTAAAACAACTAATCATGCATTAGGATTTATGGAACTCATTAAGACTACATAAACCATATGAATATATTCCTATTTCATATACAATTTACGGTTTTAATTATAGGTTCCATACACATGTATCTCCTTCCGGTCTCAACATACATATTGAATTCATTCAAAAGGTGGCCAATCAATTGAAAGCATTAAGAGCAATAATTAAAACTCAATCTAGGAAAGAAAATCAAATTAGTTTCAATAGATTAGAATTCAATCCGTTATTATCAAGTTACGTCATCACCTTAGCAAGATGAAGAATTAGAACATAATGAAATTAAAAATAAACTCAAAATAAAATAGAAACATCATCACATTCATGATACAAACATAAGATTATAATTACAAATGCATGAAAATAAAAATACTATCCATCCATGTAGGAGGTAAAACCTTCCATATAGGAGGAACACCTAGCCTTCCATGTAGGAGGCATACAAGAACTAAGAATGCATGAACTAAACTACTATCTAAGATGCATGAATCAATGCTTACTTGCCTGAATGCTCTCTACTTCTACCTATTTATAGGTGAATGAATCAGCTGCAAGTCATAAATCTTGACCAATAGCTACCAATCACATTCTTTAGCTACCATTCATGGTCTTTAACTACCCTTCTTGATTTTTGCAGCAACAATTCTTCTGACTTGTTGGTAATTTTTCACCACCATAATGGCAGATTTACATCTTCTTGTCAACATAGGAGTTGTAGAGCCGGATCTTAGCTTTCAAATGCCACAAATAACTCCTAAGTTTGACATTTCCATCTCAAGTTATGATCAGATTAGTAACCAAAGGTCAGATTCCGCTAGAACCACTGTTTCATCTTCCAAGCAGAATTTGAGATCCTTAGATCCCGAACTGGGCTTTTCTTTAAACATGAAAGTTGTAGGGATTTTTCTTAGCTTTTTAAACATATAAAGAACAACCCAATCTAACATCTAGAACTCCATATATAGCCTAAAACCTGAAACAAGGTCAAAATACAGCATTATCTAAAAGATTTGATTTCATTTCAAATTCAAGACCCATTCACAAAATGCAACTAAATTTATTAAATTAAACAAGATAACATCCAAAAATTCATCATACAAGGGAAAATAAATATGTAAATATTTTACGTATCAAATTCGTCCACATTTAGCTTTTGGACGTCCTCTAACAAATACAAAACAGAAGAATACTAATACTAATACTAATCTACCCATGAGATAAAAAGTACAAAAATATAAGAAAGATAATTAAAGTACAAAGATATCATAGCATTCATGAATCAACAAATCTTGACATATAAAACCAAAAAAGGGATTGCAACTTCATTTGAGAAGGATTGAACCAGAATGATATAATCACTGCAACTCATCTTCTCTCAAGTGTTTATGGCAAGTGTTTCACTCAAATTCATCTTATCAAAGATTGCACTACCATAGGCTTGCATAAATTCTCAATCTCCACTACCTGATTTACATGCACACTTCAAATCAAAAGGTCTTATTAAGGGTTGTAATGAGGCCAAGGTAAAGGAAAGATAAAACAGGGATATGAAAAGCTGAAGCAAAGAAAGAAATTAATAGAGCAATTAAAATATGGGTAATCTCTAAATAATTTTATCTCAACATAACAGCCTAAGATTCAAATTCAAGTACACATCAATTTCTCTCTTCTTCTTCTTCTCTTTTTTTATTTAATTTTGTTTTTTTAATTTATTGAACCATTTTTTTTCTTTTTTTTTTTTTTTTGAAAGAAAACCCTTGCAACTTTGAAGTTAATAATACATACTCCCCCACACTTTGTCAAGAACCCATTTTTCAAAGATTCGAATGCTCTACTAATCCCTAGGGTTAAGTAAAGACAATTGATATTTCATTAAATGACATATTAATGGGTTAAAACAAAGAAACGGTTAATCAGGCTCAAAGGGGTTTATCAATGGTAAAACTGCAAGGTTGGCTATTTGGTTCTAACTGAGGAAAAAAAATGCCTTTATCATATCTGAGTATGCATGTAAATTGTAATCTCAACCAGATTTTATGCAAGTTCTAGAGTGACAACTTAATAGGTGAATATCACACACAAGAAATATAATACTGATTCAACAAGTAGGCTCAAAATCTCACGGTTAAAGGTTTCCAACTCAATCCAACTCAGAATCCATTGCCAAACCTATCAATTCTAAGAAGTAAGAAAGTTATTCAATCATGCTATGAAATCTTTAAAATTATTGAAAAGAACCTAATAAGCAGGAAAATATTTTTTTTATTTTTTTTTAGGATGCGTATCAAGAGCAAAAACTAACTCTTTACTCGGCCATCCCTTTTTATATATATATATATATATAATAAATCTCATGGTTTTACTACCAAAATATCCTAAAAAGTAAAAAAAGAAATTTAATTTTTTTTATTTTTATTCCCCCCCACACTTGATGTAGACATTGTCCCCAATGTCTTCAGTAGATTAGCAAAAAGGGTTTATTAAAAGGAAATGCATAAGCAACTCACACATAAAAGAAATTTTGGGAGTAAAACCATAAGAGTAAAGAAAGTTACAACCGGAGAGTGTGTCTGGCTCATGCTTCTGACTGCTGGTTGGAGATTGCCAATCTATCTTTTTCACTGATGGATCTAGTTTAGGTGTATAGCCTTGTAGTTGGTCAATCAGCTGATCAGCAGATGAGGCAGACATTATGGCATGACGAGTCGCTTGGGGTATGAATCCCCATTCCACAACTTGATCTAAAAAAGACAGCAAACTATCATAAAAACCATTAACATTTAATAAACCTACTGGCTTCTGATGAAAGTTCAAGTTAATCCAATATGCAATGCTGGAAACTCCATCTAATGCTTCTAAACCACCAGGTAAAGCAATAAAGGCTTCAGCATTGTAAAGCATGCATCCAATACGTTCAGACAAGTTTGAAACCTTTAATGTTTTACCGATGGCGTATTTCTTATCATCTAAACCATTCACAAGGATACTCAGTATTTTGCTTCCTCTAATGTTGGCAGAAATTGCTGCACTTCCTTTTAAGCTATGAAGCCCTCCTCCATACACACAGGCAATCTTTCTAGCAGCTAATGCATGACCAAGTTCAGTTGCTGCTATCAGAAATTCTACATTCTTTCTAACAAAAGATTCACCAAAAACACATATAGATTTAAATCTACATTTTGATGGTTTCTCAACCTCTTCCTCTTCTTTACTCTCACCTTCAGACATTTTGCAAAGTGTGATTGCTGAAATGCATCTTTATAATACAAAAGCAGAAACAAAGAAATCACGCAAATTAGATAATATCAGAAAAAGATAAAAAAATGCTGTGCAAAACTGACAAGTGTAATAATGGTGTGAACAAAGTAGAATACGGAATGTAAAGAAAGTCAAAAAGTGGCTGAAAAGGTAAACTTAAAAAGAAGAGAAATGTACAGAGAGTTAAAAAGCAGCTGAAAAGATAAAAAGATAAAAGAAAAGTAAAGCAGACAAACATTAATATGTATAGTAGTTGTGATTGTGGCTCACATCTTCCTCTGATTTTTCATTCAGTAACGGCTTAAAAGGCTTCTATGAGCCGAGGATTTGCTTCCCATCCAATTTTCTTATAAACTGGCAAACAGGGTCTTTTACAGTCAGATCCCCAAGACTGTAGTGTTCCTTTTCTGTATTGAAAAGTTCATTAAATCAAGAAGAACAGCATGAACATCTCCACTAGGATGCGTCTCAAGAGTCCGAATGATATCATTCAATGACTCTTTACTCAGTCCATCCTTTATGAATCGGATTTTGTCCTCTCAATTTACTGAAATCATTCCTTTATTCCTACAGAGCTTATTACAATTCCACCTTGCACACTTATGACAGACTCTCATTCTTTTAGCTCTTCTCTTTTTAGAGTAAGAACTTCTTCCCATACCTGGCATACGTCTAACAAATGATTCATTAAACTCACCTGCTAAACATACCTTAGCTTCAATAATCCAACGTATATCCTCAGGAAGACCCAAACGCTTAAATGCCTTCATTCTTTCAAATCGACAGTTGTAGATTTTCCTGAGCACATCTTTGGGAAGAGTAGGGAATCTGCTTTTAAGCTTTACAAGGGATTCCTCCATGATGAGAATGATGAAAGCTGAAATTGTAAGTGAAAAATGTTGTGCGATGTGTGCTTAAATAAGTCAGAAGAAAAGAAATGAGTAGAGAAAGAAGTCTTGGTTGCCTCCCAAGTAGCCGCCCTTCTTTAACGTCTTTAGCTAGACAAAGTCCTCTTTTTTTTTCTTTTTTTTTCTTTTTAATACTTACCAGCTAGCTCCTCGAGCGTGATGACAGTCTTGATGGTGTTGAATGCACTGTCATTGTATTCTTTCAATCTTTGCCCGTTCACTTTGAATTTTCTGTCACCATCTTGAATCTCTATAGTTCCATATAGCCAAACTTGAACCACAGTAAAAGGCCTTGACCACCTTGATCTTAATTTTCCTGGAAAGAGTTTTAACCTTGAGTTGTAAAGAAGTACTTTCTGCCCTAGTGTGAACTTCTTCCTTATAATTCTCCTATCATGCCACATTTTTGTCTTCTCCTTGTAGAGCTTAGCATTTCATAAGCATGTTGGCAAAATTCTTCAAGTTCATTTAGTTGCATTAGCCTTCTTTCACCTAGTTGTCTTCAAATCAAAATTTAATGCCTTAATTGCCCAGTATGCCTTGTGCTCCAATTCAACTGGAAGATGACATGCCTTGCCATATACCAATTGGTAAGGAGATGTACCAATTGGGGTCTTGAATGCTGTTCTGTAAGCCCATAATGCATCATCCAGCTTCTTTGCCCAATCTTTCCTGTTGGAATTCACTGCCTTCTCTAGAATCCATTTCAACTCTCTATTTGATATCTCTACTTGCCCACTGGTCTGTGGATGATAAGGAGTTGCCACCTTGTGAGTTACTCCATATTTAGTGAGCACAGATTGAAGTTGTTGATTGCAGAAGTGCTTGCCTCCATCACTTATGATTGCTCTAGGTACTCCAAACCTTGTGAATATATTCTTTCTTAGGAACTTCACAACCACTCCAGAATCATTTGTAGGAGATGCTGCTTCCTCTACCCATTTGGATACATAATCCACAGCCACTAGAATGAATTGGTTGCTAAATGAAGATGGGAAAGGACCCATGAAGTCAATGCCCCATACATCAAATAATTCTACCTCCAGAATGTTGGTCAATGGGGTTTCATGTCTCTGAGAGATGTTTCCTATTCTCTGACATTTATCACATGCGGCTACATAGGCATGAGAATCTTTGAATAGGGTAGGCTAATAGAATCCAGACTGAAGAACCTTAGCAACAGTTCGATTTACTCCAAAATGACCATCATATAGGGATGAATGACACTGGGAAAGGATACTGGTCATCTCTTCTTCTGGAACACATCTCCTTATGATTCTATCTGGGCAATGTTTATACACGAATGGATCTTCCCAGAAGTAATACTTCACATTGGCTAAGAATTTCTTCTTTTGTTGTCCAGAGAGCTTATATGGCATCATCCCACTTGCTAGATAATTCACAAAGTCAGCATACCATGGAGTTGATAATGACTTTACATTAAACAGCTGCTCATCTGGAAAGGACTCTTGGATTGGCAGCTCTGGTTCAAGCTTGGGAAGTTCAAGTCGAGAAAGGTGATCTGCAATGAGGTTCTCGGTCCCTTTCTTGTCTCTGATCTCCAAATCAAATTCTTGTAACAGAAGTACCCATCTGATTAGTCTAGGCTTTGCATCTTTCTTCTCTATCAAGTATTTTATTGCTGAATGGTCCGTCCAGACTATGACTTTTGAGCTAATTAAGTAGGCTCTGAACTTGTCAAAGGCAAATACAACAGTAAGGAGCTCTTTTTCGGTTGTTGCATAATTTATTTGGGCTTCATTGAGTGTTCGGCTAGCATAATAAATTGTATGAAAAATTTTATTTTTTCTCTGGCCCAAGACTGCTCCAACTGCATAGTCACTTGCATCACACATTATTTCGAACGAAAAATTCCAATCTGGAGCGACAATGATTGGTGCTGAGATCAAAGCTTTCTTCAAGGTTTGGAATGCTGACATGCAATGCTCATTGAACATAAATGGAATGTCCTTCTCCAGTAATTTGCATAGCGATTTTGTGATCCTTGAGAAATCCTTAATGAATTGCCTGTAAAAACCAGCATGGCCCAGAAAACTCCTGATGCCTTTGATTGTCACAGGTGGAGATATTTTTTCAATAGTTTCAATTTTTGCTCGATCAACTTTGATCCCATGAATTGAAACTTTGTGTCCCAACACGATACCTTCTTTCACCATAAAGTGGCATTTTTTCCAATTCAGTACAAGGTTGGTCTCCACATAGCGTTGTAGCACCTTTTTCAAATTAGCTAGACAGAGATAAAAAGATTCCCCAAACACTGAGAAATCATCCATGAATACTTCAATAAAATTTTTCACCATATCTGAAAAGATTGCCATCATTGTCCGTTAGAAGGTTGCAGGAGCATTGCACAATCCAAAGGGCATTTTTCTGAAGGCGAATGTTCCATATGGGCAAGTAAAAGTTATTTTCTCTTGATCTTCAGGAGCAATCAAAATTTAGTTGTAACCAGTGTATCCATCAAGGAAGCAGTAATAAGCTTGTCCCGCCAATTTATCTAGCATTTGATCTAGGAATGGCAAGGGAAAATGATCTTTTCTGGTAGCTTTGTTGAGCTTCCGATAGTTAATGCAAACTCTCCATCCGGTCACTGTTCTCTACGGGATCAGCTTATTATTTTCATTTGGAACCACTGTCATGCCTCCCTTTTTTGGTACGACTTGGACAGGGCTCACCCACGGACTATCAGAAATTGGGTAGATAATGCTAGCATCTAACCATTTGAGCACTTCTTTATGAACTACCTCCTTCATATTTGGATTGAGCCTTCTTTGATGTTCTACACAAGGCTTGGCATCTTCTTCTAGTAGTATTTTATGCATACAGATTGAAGGGCTTATTCCCTTAATATCTGCAATCGACCATCCCAGTGCAGACTTGTGCTATCTTAACACCCTCAGCAACTTTTCTTCTTCTTCAGCGGTTAAATTAGATGAGATGATAACTGGCAAGGCTGAATCCTCTTCTAGGAAAGCATACTTTAGATGAGTGGGTAGTGTTTTCAGCTCTAATTTTGGTGGCTTTTCAATTGAAGGAACTGGCTTTGGTGGTTTTTCTCCCAAATCTTCGAATGGCCTTTTTATGAAAATTGGTGAATTGGCTTCGAGATAGCTGACTTATTCTAGAATTTTGGGATCAGTAGTATGAGATGTGTCCATCATGCTGACTGCTAAAGGTTGATTGGAGCAAATTTCATCTACTACTTCTCTGGTGCAGCTGCTTACTGAATCAACTTTAAAACAGGTATCACCCTCATCAGAAGAGATAGGGCTTTAAAAATGTTGAAGGACACTTGCTCATCTTGAATCTATAAAGTCAACTTTCCCTTCTGTACATCAATTAGAGCTCGTCCAGTTGCAAGAAATGGTCTCCTAAGAATAATAGGAATTTCTTGATCTTCTTCCATGTCAAGCACTATGAAATCTGCTGGGAAGATGAATTTATCAACTTTTACTAGCACATCTTCAAGGATTCCACGTGGATGCTTTATTGAACGATCTGCTAGCTGCAGTGACACGGTAGTTGGTTTCACTTCTCCCAATCCTAGCTTCTTGTAGATGGATAATGGCATCAAATTCACACTTGCACCAAGGTCACATAAGGCTTTTTCGAATTCACACTCTCCAATGGTACAAGGTATGCAGAAACTCCCAAGGTCTTTAAGCTTTGGCGGTAGTTTCTTTTGGAGAATTGCACTGCACTCTTCAGTTAAGGCTACTGTTTCGAAATCCTCCAGTTTGCGTTTCTTTGATAAAATCTCCTTCATAAATTTTGCATAACTGGGCATTTGGGCTAAAGCTTCAGCAAATGGGATGTTGATATGCAACTTCTTAAACACCTCCAGAAACTTGCTAAACTGCTTGTCTAGCTTAACTTTCACTAATCTTTGAGGAAATGGAACTGGGGGAACATATGGTGGAGGATTATCTGGAAAAGTCATTCTTCCTGGAATCACCTCATTTTCTTTCTGAGCTTCTTCATTTTTCTTCCTTGATTCTGGCTCATTTAACTGCTTCCCACTCCTTAATGAGACAGCCTTTACGTGCTCTCTAGGATTTCTTTCAGTGTCACTGGGTAAAGTGCCTGGTTGTCTGGAATTCAGCATACTTGCAATTTGGCCCATTTGCACCTCCAGATTTTTTATTGAAGTTGCTTGACTTTGCATGGTTGCTTCTTGATTCTTGAGTGCAGCTTCTGTTCTGACCATGAATTAGGAAGTATTCATGGTTAATTGAGCCAATGCTTCTTCTAAATTTGCCTTTGGTTATGGTGGTGATTGCTGAATTTGTTATTGATAATTCCCTTGAGGTTTGAACACATTCTGATTATTCCTCCACCCTAAATTAGGGTGGTTTCTCCATCCTGGATTGTATGTGTTTGAGAAAGGATCATTTTAACGATTTTGATTCCCCACATAGTTGGCTTGTTCAGGTTGAGAAGGAATGAATGGATTGCCTTCTTGAGCATTGTGTGCTCATGTGAGGACCTCCACATAAATCAGAAGCATCTGCAGGAGTTTTGATTGCATTTGCTTGAGCTGTTAATGAACTCACTTGCTTGGATAAAGAGGTAACTTGAGAAGACAAAGTGGTCAGAATGTCTAGCTCATGGACTCCAAGTGCTTTCTTTGAAGTGTTGCGTTCAGAAGGCCATTGGTAAGCATTTGCTGCCATCTCTTCCAACAGCTCCATAGCAGCTTCTATGCTTTTTCCCATTAATGATCCACCAGCTACAGCAGCTACAAGTGTTCTGGTAGCATTAGACAATGCATTGTAGAAAGTTTGTAGTTGCAGCCAATCTGGTAGCCCATGATGAGGACATCTTCTTAGCAGCTCCTTGTATCTTTCCCATGCTTCATAAAGGCTTTCCATGTCATGCTGGGTGAATGAAGCAATCTTATTTCTCATCTTTGCAGTTTTAGCTGGAGGAAAGAATTTTGCTAGGAATTTTTGTGACAATATGTTCTATGTAGTGATGCTCCCCACTAGTAAAGAGTGTAACTAGCTTTTAGCCTTATCCCTAAGTGAGAAAGGGAAGAGTCACAACCTTATGGCATCATCAGAAACGCCATTGTGCTTGAATGTATTACAAATTTCCAGAAAGCTGGCTATATGTGCATTCGGATCTTCTGCTGGAGAACCTCCAAACTGATTTGCTTTAATAATTTGAATTATGACTGGTTTGATCTCAAAGTTATTGGCTGGTATAGGCGGTCTCCTGATCCCAGAAATGGTATCCATGACTGTTGGTGTGGCATAGTCACGGAGTGCTTTGGTGTCTGGTTCTTTTCTCAAATCTGCCATTGCTTCACTTTGATCTACAGTTGACTGCTTCTATATCTTTCGATTCCTTCGACAAGTTTTCTTGATCTCAAAATCAAATAGCAGTGGCTTAGCAACTTTCGATCTGGTCATACACTAGGACAAACCTGAAAAAAGAAAAGAAACACAAAGAAAAGGAGAAAAAATGTAAAATAAAAATTAAATTAGGATTAAGATTACTTAGTATTGATATTAATGATAACAATCCCCGGCAACGGCGCCAAAAACTTGTTACATGTAAAATGGTTTATCAATTAGCACAAGTGTACACTAGTCGTAAACAAGTAATAAAGTGATAAGTAAAGTATCGTTCCACGAGGATTGTTTCACTAAGTACCAAAATTAATAATCCTAATACTATTTGGCAAATCGATTAGTTAGAGAATGAAGTGAATTAAATAAAGATCTGATGCAAAAATATTTAAAGTAAAAATGAATGCAATTGGAGTAAAGATAAAGATGAATAAAAGACCTAGGGATCAGACTTCACTTAACAATTTCGGATTGAATCATCTATCTACACTAATCCAATTTTAACTCCCTTAATTGATAGTCGAGTTTCCCTAAATTAATTACTAGCCTCTTCCAAGGTCAAGTAATTCTATAATTAATTGCTAATTCACTATATTCCTATGTGAATTAAAACAACTAATCATGCATTAGGATTTATGGAACTCATTAAGACTACATAAACCATATGAATATATTCCTATTTCATATGCAATTTACGGATTTTAATTATAGGTTCCATACACATGTATCTCCTTCCGGTCTCAACATACATATTGAGTTCATTCAAAAGGTGGCCAATCAATTGAAAGCATTAAGAGCAATAATTAAAACTCAATCTAGGAAAGAAAATCAAAATTAGTTTCAATAGATTAGAATTCAATCCGTTATTATCAAGTTACGTCATCACCCTAGGAAGATAAAAAATTAGAACATAATGAAATTAAAAACAAACTCAAAATAAAATAGAAACATCATCACATTTATGATACAAACATAAGATTATAATTACAAATGCATGAAAATAGAAATACTATCCATCCATGTAGGAGGTAAAACCTTCCATATAGGAGGAAAACCTAGCCTTCCATGTAGGAGGCATACAAGAACTAAAAATGCATGAACTACTATCTAAGATGCATGAATCAATGCTTGCTGCAAATGATCTCTACTTCTACCTATTTATAGGTGAATGAATCAGCTGCAAGTCATAAATCTTGACCAATAGCTACCAATCACATTCTTTAGCTACCATTCATGGTCTTTAACTACCCTTCTTGATTTTTGCAGCAACAATTCTTCTGACTTGTTGGTAATTTTTCACCACCAGAATGGCAGATTTACATCTTCTTGTCAACATAGGAGTTGTAGAACCGGATCTTAACTTTCAAATGCCGCAAATAACTCCTAATTTTGACATTTCTATCTCAAGTTATGATCAGATTAGTAACCAAAGGTCAGATTCCGCCAGAACCACTATTTCATCTTCCAAGCAGAATTTGAGATCCTTAGATCCTGAACTGGCTTTTCTTTAAACATGAAAGTTGTAGGGATTTTTCTTAGATTTTTAACCATATAAAGAACAACCCAATCCAACATCTAGAACTCCAGATATAGCCTAAAACCTGAAACAGGGTCAAAATACAGCATTATCTAAAAGATTTGATTTCATTTCAAATTCAAGACCCATTCACAAAATGCAACTAAATTTATTAAATTAAACAAGATAACATCAAAAATGCATCATACAAGAGAAAATAAATATGTAAATATTTTACAGTATCAATTATATGGTTAAGGAATTTTATCTCTGAATTTTGCTTAGTTGAAAGCATTTCAAAACCTTTAACCATTTATTGCGACAATACTGTTGCTATTAGCTTCTTTCAAAATAATAAAATTTCTACCTGCACCAAAATATTTTGATATGATATATCAATTTGTGAGAGATAAGACACGCGAGTATCTTACTCATATTGAACATATTTCGACAAATTGTATGCTCGTAGACCCATTAACCAAAGACCTAGTTGTAAGAATATTTAAAAGACATTTTTGGATATAGGCCTTGTTGAATCTTTTGATATTTTGGGTTAGTGAGAGTACTTGTGTATTTGAAACTAAAATTATGTTGATCTCAAGATTTATAATACTGTCATTTTATTATATTGAAAAGTGCACTTATTGTATTATGGCAATATAAGAAGACATTAAGACCCTGTCTCAAACTATTATTAAACATTTTAAGCAGATGCACGGATCATTTTGTATATTTTGATTATGCACACATTTTATATCATTTGGTCTTTCGGAATGGGTATTTCATATGTGTATATCTTTTCAACCCTATTAGATGATCAGGTATGCATTTAATGAAATATCATATTTGACCAATAATTGTAATGGTATGAATTGTATTAATGACATTGATTAATTGTGGCCATATATTATAATTCAAATTATATATTAAAATATGATTTTCCAAGTAGGAGATTGTAAAATAATTATGTGGACTAACACATTTTAATATATATTTTAAATTAAATAATAATTCAATGTCATTAATATAATAATAATACCTAAACTTTATGTTGTAATATAATTCTAAAGTGTGTGCATATACCCTAATTCTAGATTAATTATGATAAGCTAATTAATCCTAGTTGGGTTTTAATTAGGGTTTGAATCCTTACTCACCTCTTTATAAGGTGAGCTACAATCTCCTATCACATTGCAGTTTATTATTATAATTCTCTTTGAGGCTCACCTGAGAATGTGTGGGTAATGATCCAACCAATTAATCAATATGATATCATGGATGCAGTAAGAGGGTCAACAGGAGGGCTAGGTAATTCTAAAACCCTTTATTATTTTATTTATACAATTATTGTACTCTTCTTTATGGATCCATGGTTGTATGCATATTAAATTATTTTATAAATTATAAAATTCTTATAGCATATGCAACCAAGAGGAATGTTTCTAAATTATTGAATACGTTTTATTAATATCAATGCTACGTACTTTTAGATTCACAGAATCTCAACTCTCTCAACCTACAAATAGAAGACAAGGCAACAAGATTAGACATAGGAAAGTACGAAATTGGATGCAATTGATTGCATGGTTTGTATCTTATTAACAAGTGCAATTTTGATTTTATGGTTGATAAGGGCAGCTGGAGTGGAATTATACCCCCTCTCCTTTTCATTTCTGTTATCTTATCGCAAGCAATTATTGTCTTGACTAGAATAAAATACTACTTCTAGCTAGGTGTACGTCACTTTTAATAGACATACACACTCCAATGGTTATGTTAGTAAGATTGTGTGCTATATTCATGGTAGTTCTACACCATAATTCCACTTTTATATTGAGGTTAACTATAATTTTGCATGTAAATAAAATATTAATGTTACATTCACATGTTCATGTAATGTTCTCATTGTCTCACTAATACAATTTATATTCACATTTTTATACCTCACTTATATGTGAGAAAGTATGAGTAAAAAGTAAGAAGGAAGGTGCGGTAAAGATCAATTTATTCAATTGAAAATAGAATTTAGGAAACTTTTCTTCTTTCTTTTTGGTCAATTTCAGTTTTATTAGAGAGAGTAGTATAAAATTTGTACAGTGTGGCTTAAAAAGAATACAATTTTGTATTTCTCTAACACAACAAATATTGATTAAGAAGAGAGAAAAACCTAAACTCATTGTATGGAACAAGTGCAAAAAGGTTTAAATTAGTATCCGTTAAGATTACAAGTCATTGGACATATTTCATCTCATGTATGAAAGTTCTTTGGTATGGAGAATGGACAAAATACAAACATGAGGATGATGATGATGATGATGATATTAGGTAAACTTTTTTAAAATATGGATTACTAGACCTTAACTATCAGACTTTTGGTTGATCAAATTCATATAATAAGGATTTGTGTATTTCATTGGAGTGAACATATCTTCCTTGCTTCTATAAGTTAAAGTAGTATACCATTTCTATAGTTTAATCAAAAAATTATGATAATTAGTGGTATAATAGTAAAAAATAATTTCTTTTAAAAATATTATTTTCATTGTAATCTTCATATTTAATATTGAATTAATAAAATTTTTTTGTTATCTATATATTATATAAATATATTCCTCTTAAAGATGCTTTCCTTTTGAAACAACAAAGACTTCAAATCAGTATATCTCAATAAACATAAATATCAGTTATGAGATAAATTTTTTCTTTTATTTTCAAGCTAATTAATGGATGAATAACGGATCATTCAACAAACAAGGATTTTTTGAATTCAAATTCAGAATACTGAGAGAGAAAACACCAAAAATAGCAAAGGGTATTACCTTTGTAAATGGGATCGGCACTTCTCCGGTTTCAATACGCTGATGTCCTCCACAAGGAGCTCATATCGCTTCTTCACTTCCTCTGGAGTTTTTCACTTACAGTTTTGGCCACATTGTACCAACGATCTGGTGTGTCCTTATCAAAGGTGGCCAAAGCCCTTTCAAAGGCCTTGTCATCCTTAGCATTCCATGAGGAACTAGGGCCTGACATTGTTAGAAATTTTAGGATTCATAAAATTATTTAATATTCATACAATCATAAATCCATAAAGAGGAGTACAATAGTTGCACAAATAAAATAAAGAATTTTTGAATTACCTGACCCTCATGCTGCATCGTTGATGTCTGATAGTAGGATTGGTTAGATCATTGCCCACTCTTCCTCAGGTGAATCTCAAAGAGAATATTAGGAATTACAAACTGCAATGTGATGGGAGACTATAGCTCACCTTATAAGGAGGTGGGTAGAGATCCTAACCCTAATTAAAACTTAATTAGAATTAATTGGCCCATCACAATTAATCTAGAATAGGATATATGCACACACTTTAGAGTTTTAATATAACACAAAGTCTAGGGATTATTATTATATTAATAACATTGAATTTATATTTAATTCAAATATATATTAAAATGTGTTAGTCCATAAAATTTATTTTACAATCTCCCACTTAGACAATCACATTTTAATACATAATTTTGAATACAATATATGGTCACAATTAAACAATGTCATTAATATAATTTATACCATTACAACCATTAGTCAAATATGAGATTTCATTAAATACATACCTGATCATCCAATAGGGTTAAAAAGATATACATATATGAAATACCTATTCCAAAAGACCAAACAATATAAAATGTGTCAATAATCAATATATACAAAATGATCCGTGCATCCACCCAAGATGCTTTACAATAGTTTAAGATAAGGTCTTAATGTCTCCTTATATTGCCATAATACGATAAGTGTACTTTTCAATATAATAAAAATGGCAATATTATAAAATCTCGAGATCAACACAATTTAGATTCAAAATACATAAATACTCTCACTAACCTAAAACATCAAAGATTCAATAAGGCCTATATCCAATACATGTCTTTTAAATATTCCTACAGCTGGGGCCTTTAGTTAATGGGTCTATAAGCATACAATCTATCGAAATATGATCCAATATAAGTAAGATGCTTGCGTGTCTTCTCTCTCACAAATTGATATTTCACATCAAAGTACTTTGCATGGGCAAAACTTTTATTGTTTTGAGAGACGCTAATAACAGCAGTATTGTCGCAATAAATGATTAAGAGTTTTGAAATGCTTTCAACTAAGCATAATTCAGAGATAAAATTCCTTAACCATATAGCCTCTCGAGTGGCTTCATAACAAGTGGCATACTTTGCTTCCATAATAGAGGTTGCTGTTAAAGATTGTTTACACTTTTCCATGATACAGCTCCTCCTGCAAGCATAAAGATATATCCAGATGTTGATTTCTTATCATCTGGACAATCAGCAAAGTCAAAGTCTAAATAGCCTGTACAAATCAAATCACTGGATCTTCTATAAGTTAACATATAATTCTTTGTACTCTGTCGGTACCTCATGACTTTCTTGGTTGCTATCTAGTGTCTTTGACCAAGATTACTTTGGTACCTCCTAAGCACACTAATTACAAAAGTAATATCTAGGCGTGTACACACCTGGGCATACATCAGGCTACCAATAGTGGAAGCATATGGGACTATACTTATTTAGATTTCTCATCATCATTTTGAGGATACTGGGCTCTGGAAAACACTTCACCCTTTTGAATAGGCGTAGCACTATGCGAGCATGAAGCTATGTTAAATCTTTTAAGCACTTTATCTATATATGCCTTTTGAGATAAACAAAGCAAAACCCTGGGATCTGTCACGATGGATCTCTATGCCAAGCACAAAAAATGCATTTCTAAGATCCTTCATATCAAAATTCTGTGACAGTGCCATTTTCATCTCATTCAAAAGATTTATTTCATTACTTGTAAGGAGAATGTCATCAACATACAACACAAGGATCATAAAATTACCCGCACTCATCATATAATAGATGCACTGATCCACTACATTCTCCTTAAATCCAAGAGAGGACACAATCTCATGAATTTGAGATACCATTTCGTGGATGCTTGTTTCAAGCCATATATCGACTTATTCAACTTACACAGTAAGCGCTCTTTTCCATTCTCTTAGAAACCATCTGGTTGTTTCATATAAACTGTCTCTGACAGGTCACCATTAAGGAAGACAGTCTTCACATCCATTTGATGTAACTTGAGATCAAGATGAGCTATCAAAGCCATTATAACTTGAAATGAGTCTTTGGTCGAGACTGGTGAGAAGGTCTCCTTATAATCAATTCCTTCCTTCTATGTGTAACCTTTAGCTACTAATCTGGCCTTGTATCTTTCAATTTCACTTTTAGCAGTCCGTTTGGTTTTGAAAATCCACTTGCACCCAACTAGTTTACATCCTTCAGGTAGTTCTATCAAATCCCATATATTATTCTTGTACATTGAATTTATTTCATCCTCCATGGCATGAATCCATTTGGAGGAATTAGAACTCGAAATAGCTTTTGAAAAGCTAATAGGATCATAATTGTCATCCACATTAAACTCATGTTTTTGCAAATAAATGACGTAATCATTTGAAATTGCCTAACGCCAAGTTCTTTGTGATCTTCTCAAGGGAACTTCCACAATTTCTTCATTTGGTTCATTCACCAGTTATATCGATTCAATTATAGGTTGGACTGGATCAATTTGTGGTTCTATGTGAGATGGTTCTTCAGAAGGCACTATCAGAGGAACAACACTTTGCTTATCAAGTGTTTGGGAGACATTGCTTTGTTCTTCTCCTAAGGAGATCTGAAGTGATTTTCTCCCACTGTCCAATTCATCCTCGAAGTAGACAGTATGATCAGATTCAATAACTTTTGATAAATGAGATAGGCAATAAAACCTACTTCCTCTTGAACCAATGCAATAGCCAATGAAATACCCACTAATTGTTCTTGCTTCAAGCTTCTTAGTATGTGGGTTATAAGGTCTAACTTCAGCTTTGCATCCCCAAATATGAAAATGTTTTAGGCTAGATTTCTTACCATACATTAACTCATATGGGGTCTTTGATACAAATTTGCTTAGAACTTGATTCAACACATACGCAACTATTCTTAAAGCATCACCCTATAAAAATTCTGGTAAAGTGGAATAAGTCATCATACATTGTACCATCTCCATGAGTGTTCTATTCCTCTGCTCTGCAACTTCATTTTGCTCCGGTGTGCTAGGCATATTGTAACTAGCTTCTATTCCACACTCTTACAAATATTTTGCAAAAGGATCAGGATTTCTTCCAGTTTCATCATATCTACCATAAAATTCACCACCTTTGTCTGAGGTACACATTTGATTTGCTTTCCTAGTTTCAATTCAATTGCAACCTTGAACTTTTTAAAGGCTTCTAATGCTTCAGACTTTTCAGAGAGAAGTTCTACCCATCCAAATCTCGAATAATAATCAGTGAATATGGTAAAATACTTGAAGCCTCCTAATGCACTAGGTGAGATAGGCTCACACACATTAGTATGGATTAACTCCAAAATACTTTCTTTCCTGGTCCTCTTTCCTTTTCTAGCTCTAGCTGTTAGTTTTTCTTTGATGCAGTCTATACAGATGCTGAAATCTGAGAAGTCAAGATTAGGTAAAACTCCTTTTTTAATTAATCATTTCATTCTTTCTTTGGAGATATGGCTTAATCTTCTATGCCAAAGCATTGAAGAAGTTTCATTTAATCTTGGTCTTTTATTTCCAATAACTGAGTTAACGAAAATTTCAAAACCATTATCCAAATCAATTTTATATAAGCCACTATTCAAAGTACCAGTTTCAACAACATAGGAGTCATAATATAACTTGAAATTATTATTCCCAAATAAACACGAATATCCATCTTGGTTTAAACAAGTAATAGAATCAAATTCCTTCTCATGGAAGGTACAAAAATAATGTTTTTCAATTCTAAAACATGACTAATAGATAAATGTAAAGAAATGACTCCTATATATTGAACTTGTACTTTATCTCCATTTCCTAATCTCAAAGCTTTTTCACCCTCACTTGGCCTTTTTAAATTTCTCAGCACCTATAAGCAATTGGTGATATGGATAGTGGCACCAGTATCCAGCCACCAAATGTTAGTAGGAACTTTAACACTATTAGATTCAAAGCAAACTAGAGCTAGAGGGTTACCTTTATTCTTCTTTTCAAGCCACTTCTTAAATTGAAGCAATCTACCCTTTTATGCCCATACTTCTTGCAGAATTTACGATTTCCTTTGAACATGGCTTTCTTTGGCTTATGCTGCTACTCCCTCACATCATTCTTCTTCCTTTCATGATTGGATTTCCCCTTATTGTGCTTTTGGAAGCGCCTATTTACTTGCCCAGAGCTCGAACCATGAGAGATGAAATTTGTTACTTGCATCTCTGTCTTCTTCATATTCTCTTCTGCTTGAGTCACTATAGAAATCATCTCATTAATGGTCCATTCTCCTTTCTGAGTATTGTAAGATATTTTCAACACATCAAATTGAGGAGGAAGCAACTCTAGAGCTCACTAAATCAAGTAACTATCTCCCAGATCGACATTCATGCTCTTTAATCGACTGTAATAATGCACCAGTTTTATTATATGCTCCCGAACACCACTCACTCTATCATATACAATTTTCTCCAATAAAGACAAATAATGTCATTTTTTAGCTTTATCAAATTTAACATATTTTTCAATCACTGAATCCAGGAATGCGTTCGCCTTCTGACTATCAGGAATACTTTGCCTAATGGTCTTATCTATAGTATACTTTATCACCATTAGATAGACTCTATTGGAATGAATCCATTTTTCATGTTGTGCCTTTTGAACAAAAGTTGATTCCTCATTAATTTTTAGTTCCTCTTCACGCAAAGCCAGATCAAGTTTGAGATTGCCAGATACAGTTTCAAGGATTCCACCCAGTCCTTATGATTGTCCCATTAAAGTTTTCACATAGGTAAGTTGCATAGGAATAGATGCTGGGGAAAATTATTAAAATTTATGAAATTAATCATAAATTATCAACATAGCATGTTTTGAACAATATTTATGCTTAAATTTTCTCCAAATTATGCAACTATTTACAGTATAATGCTATGATACTTAGTACCGATGGGGTATAAGTATTATAATATGATACAAGAACTATATGCTAAAATCCTAAAACCTAACACTGATAGGGTATTTAAAATTTTAGAAAATTAACATATAATTCTAATACTCATATTATCACCTACTAACTATACCAATAGAATTATACTGATAGGATAAATTTTTCATTAATATAGTACTCTCCTTATTTTATTATTCTAAAATTAAATTATCATAATAGTAATTTAATCAATAATATATATACATAAAATAAAATATTACAAGAATTTTATGTAATTAACTCACAATAGGTGAGTTTGATTACATGAAATTTAAAGGCAAAATATGAGCAATTATAATTTTTGTATAAAACAAACAATTAATTGCATATTAAAAATAAAATTAAGAAAATATGCATACAATATGTAAATCATCCAAAAAAATTTTGTATAGTGTACAATTATACAAAGATTAAACAATAAAAATTTCAAGTAAGAAATCAATTAAATTAATAAAAAATAAAATAAAAATAATGAAAAATATTTTATTTTCAAAAAATTTAAAAAAATATCAAAAAATTAAGTTCGGAGAATGGAGCCCAATAATATTTTTATTTTTATTATATATATATATATATATATGATATGTGGTTGTAATCCACAGTTCATATATAAAAGTTTCTAGTACATATGTGGATTACGGCCACAGCACATATCTCCAATATATATGTGGATTATGACCACAGAACATATATAAAAGTATCAATTACATATATATGTGGATTACGACTACAACAAATACATATAGATAACCGTGTAGATAAAGAAACTGTGTGATCTACAGCATGTACATGTAGATAGTGAAACCGTGGAGAAAAATTAAATATATATATCCTGGCAGTGAATCATTATATATCCAGAATATATAGAAAATCGTGAACTAAAATCAAAATTTAAACCAAATTATGAACTGAAACCAATTATTTAGAGAACCACAAAGAAAAGTCAATCAAATATACCTAGAGAACCGTGAATTTATTACAATCATATATCTTAAAATTCTGAAATTTGTATGCAATTCTAACTGAACAGATGTTCCAAATTTTGAAATATATATATATGGACACAGTATAATAATTTCTTCATATCTCCGAAACAAATTTGGAAAATTTGTCAAATTTAACCATGAACAACATTCTAATTAAAAATAAATAAAAACAATAAAAATAATATCGCCATAATTTTATTCTGGTGTATTATGGCTTGAAACATACAAAGAATTCATACTATGTAAAATATAAAACAACAAAATGCAATTTGTGTAATTTGACTCATCAATATAGATTTTCTGACTTTGATATCAATTGTTAGAAATTTTAAGATTCACAAAATTATTTAATATTTACACAAATAAAATAAAGAGTTTTCGAATTACCTGAATTTCCTGTTGCATTCATGATGTCTAATTGTAGGATTAGTTGGATCACTGCCTACTCTTCCTCAGGTGAGTTTCAGAGAGAATATTGAGAATTACAAACTGCAATGTGATGGGAGATTGCAGCTCACCTTATAAGGAGGTGGGTAAGGATCCTAACCCTAATTGAAACCTAACTAGGATTAATTGGCCTATTACAATTAATTTAGAATAGGGTATATATACACACTTTAGAGTTTTAATATAACACAAACTTTAGACATTATTATTATATTAATGACATTGAATTTATATTAATTCAAATACATATTAAAATGTGTTAGTCCACAAACTTTATTTTACAATTGAATTATTAAATTTGACTTTTGGTTTATTTGAGCGAAGAACGGCTTGGAGGAAGAGCTTATACTGCAATGAGTTGGCAGTGCTAGTTAGCGTGAAAAACTTGTCGAAAGAACACTGCTAGTTGCCTTTAATATCCTTCAACAACTGTCTTGTGGAAGCTAGTAATTGACAGTCAAAAATTGTTTTACAGACTCACATAAGTGACAGTCAATTGTTTTCTGGACTGAATAAACGGTAGAATCTACTAATGAATAAGTATGGCCGATGTAACTCAGATTATGTTATACATATAATTGAATGATTAATTTTAAGAGGAGAAATTAATTGTTATCTAGTGGGCGCATAAGTCCTATGCCTATTACTTCAATAAATTGAGAGAAATTTTAGAAAAGTTAATTGAAAAAATTAGTAATTTTATAAGTTTTTTATAAGAATGAAGTGATGATTTTTTAATAGTACTGAATATACAAGTTGTGTAACTATTAGTTAAGAATGAATTTTTCATGTATATTTATTATCATTTTAAGTAATAGTAAGAATGATAAATTATTTATGGATGATATCCTAAATTAGAATCTAACGCATTAAAGAAAAAAAACACAACATTAAGTACAGCTTTCTGCTACATATCCTGTAGTGTGTTTGGCATTATTATTCCCCTTGCAAAAATGCGGTGACATTATCCTGATTATTTGTCTCCTTGGGAACCACAAAATAAAGGAGGACCAAGGAGAAGAGCAACCATGTATATGGGAGAGTCCGTATCCTCAAGAAGTAAAACAAGTGACAGTAAAAAAAAAGTGGAAAATTCTCCTTTTTTGTTTTCTTCCTTTTCTTCACCTTTTTTTTTTTAATTGCAAACCATATGAAGTTGGAAGTTAACTCAATTTGCTCTCAAAGTTTTTAGCTTTTTGGCATTTAAGCTGGAAGTAGGAAAACCCATTAACATTTTCTAAAACTGTCATAACACATAAAAAGCCTGCAAAACATTTCTGTAAAAATTAAGGATTTGATTCAATACTTTTATCTGAAAGAAAAACGGAGTATTGATATAATCTTTTGTAGTTTTTTAATAAAATATTACATTTTTAAATAAAATCTTACAATTTAATTTTTATATAAGTTTACAACTATTTCATAGAGCTCCAAACATTTTTGTATAATAAATGTATACTAAATACGTTGCAACTTTTGTGAAAAAGTTACAATCCTATACTCTAAACACTTGTGACTTTTAAGAAAAATTACAAATTTTTTTGTCAAGTATTGTAAGTTATAAAATAAACATTTTATAATTTTGTTTATAGAATCTTGCAATTTTTGTGAAAGACTATGGAAATAAAATCGCGGCTAAAAATTATTATTGTTACCGCATATGTATAATTTAATGAATTGTTCTATAATCGAAACTTTTGTAATTTTTTAAAACTTTGTCACTACTATAATTTTAGCTATAAAAGTTTGCAATTTATATCATAAAATTTTGTACTAATTTATAGTATGCAATAGTTGTAACATAATAAAATTAATAGATAAAGTTGCATCATGAAAATTTTTGTATAAACTTACAACTTTTTATGCCAATAAAATGTCCCTTTCTTTTAAAAAAAATTATTATTATTAGTAACTAAAGAAATTTCACAAAAATTATAGAAGTACCTATCAATTGGAATTCTTTTGAATGCGTGTGTAACCGTGTGCATATAGGGAGAACAAAGGCATAGCATAAATAAATCAAGATTCAGAGAGAACAAGGTATATGGTTGGCTCCTAGAATCAATGCTTGAAAGGTATGTGCAGATTCATAGAGGACAATAGTATAACGCAGTACACAAATCCGTAGGTCCAACTTGATCGTAGGAGAATCAATGGGTCCAAACCATAGATTGGCGAATCTCTTACATGCTAGCTTGCACTGACGAAACTTTTAGGTCTGCACCACACTACCATAATATCTTGTTCAAAAGGGGACTTTGCTTGTTAAAAAAGCCAGCGGTATTATTTTTTGTTCTTGCTTACATAACACAATGCCGATCAAATTTGGTGAAGGCATATCATGGTCGAGAAGCGGAATCAAGATCCAAAGGTTGATCGAAGCACTAGCCTATTCATAATTTGAAAAAAAAAAAAAGAAGAAACTTATATCATGTTACTAAATAGGAGTTTCACTTAAATTTTAATTGTTATTGGTGTCAATTTTTTTATTGTGAGCTACCTTCCTATTCAAATAAGATTTTGTGTTAAAATAGGATAGTGTGTATTTGTCAAGTAAATATTTAGAGTTATGAATGTCTATATTGGGCAAGGATTTGAAATATAAAAAAAATTGACGCATGCATTTATAAGGTTATTGTGAAAACTCTCATAGACCTTTAGAAAGCTTTAGAAGAAATGTAAGTGGTCATGAAAAAACTTCCTCACATAGTGTAACACTGACCAGTCAACGGGTTGGACATGTACCGAAATATATGTTTCTTACCTTCATCTCATTTTCTTATCTTACCTTCGTTTTGTACGTTTACAGCCATATTTAATTTAAAGGAGATCCAAAGGTTGAAACTTTGCCCAAAGAAGGTCTTGATCGCGCATATTGCCTAAAATGCAAATCTATGATAAGTTTTACTGAGCAAATGATTTATATCAGAATATATTAGAAAATTACCTTATATTTAGAATTATATTATATTAGACAATATCTTAAATTGATTATTATTGATTATAGATTATGAACTTACTTTTCTTCACCTAAAGTTAGAGGTATTAACATTTTTATGTTTATTATTAGTTCTATATAAATAAATTATTATAGTAAATCTTTTGTAACAATTCAACCTCACATTCATTCAATAATATACCAATGTTCTCATTTAAATTCTCTCTAACTTCTCTCAATATATTATTAGAGTGATATCATCCACTACAAGACCTATGGATTATACCTCCACAAGCAACCTTAAAGAGGTTCCAATGCTAACGATGTAGAATATAAGTTTATTTATTTTTGAATTTTAGTAAAAAAAAAAAGTTCAAAGTTATAGTTTCTTTAAGCTTATATATTTTTTTAGTTTTTTTTAAAGTTTGAATAAAGAAAGATAAAAAAATGAAAAAAGAAGGAAAAAGAAGAGAATTTTTGTGAAATAAAAAAGAAGATAAGGGCAATAACAAAACTATTTGATGTGATTGGTAATGATTCATAAGTCCAATGAGAAGTCTAAGTTGATAGAATGTTACATCAATGACCGTGATAGGTTCTAGGTGATACATGCACATCAAATACAGGGTTTTTAATGGTGTGTAAGGCTCACATGTAACCAATTGCAAAAGGCACATGAGGGTGTGTAAGGCACTTTTTAGCAATACAATTTCTTTTTCAACTTCTTAGTAGCGTTTGTAGCTCCTTGTATGGTTGATTTTTTGCTTTCTAGTTCCATACTTTTTTTTTTCTAATTTTTAAACAATTTCAAGAGATTTTTAGTCAATTTTTAGGAATTTTCTATCATGGATAATCAATTGCTATTTTTGGTACTATCATATTGAATAGACTAATTTATTAGTGAATTTTGACGTTTTGGAAGTAAGATTTCATGCAATTTTGTTGGTTGGTAATAAATTTGGTTGATTTAGTGTTTTTAGGATTAGTTTGGTGGACTTCAACAATATTAGAGATCTAGGCTCATGTTTTCCACAATGTCTATTAGTTTTTGCATTATGTTCATGGTTTTGGTTGTTTATTGTTAAGTTTGCAGCTATTTGACATAATTTAGCATGACTCTATTTAGGTAAGTTGAGGATTTGTTGCAATTTGAATGATTTTGAACTATTTAAAGCTCTACTTGAAACATTTGGTGGTAAAATTTATGGAGAGTGTTATTCAACTGGATATGTTTTCATCCTTATATATATATATATATATATATTATATATATATATATATATATATATATATATTAGAGCTTAATTATTGTTGTTCTATTTCAATATACATTTAAAGACTAGTTTAGATGCAACTACTAGTTATTTTGGACTTTTTGCATTTTGGTTGTCTAAGATGTCTTTAAAGCATAAGTTCAATAGATTTGTAGTATATTTGATATAATTTGGTTGACCATTTTTCTACTTATTGGTTTCAAGATGTTTAGACATGTTTCACTATGTATATTCTCATTGTTCAAGGTAGTTTTAGTGTTTTTCTACATGCTTTGGTAGATATTGGTACTAGTATCTTTTCTTTCATGTTTTTTCAAAGTATTTAGCTCTTTTAGTTTAGGTATAGCCATAGTTGTTTGTCATGGAGAAGTGTTATTCTTTTTTGTCGTTTTCCAATTTGCTAACACTAGAGTTTGCTATTCAACCTTTTAGAGTTCATTCTTGGACCACTACTAATATAATTTGGTGAATAACTATAAGAAGTAGCTTTTTTAACATTATTTCGATAGTAATGGTTCCAATGGTGAAAAAGTGAAATGGTACTAAGTGTAGCTTTAGTTTTTATAATTTTATTTAGGCAAAATTATGTTGTTAGGTGTTATTTACGTTTAGCTTAAGTAATTCAAACCACTAATTTTAATGTTTTTATATGATTTAGGACTTTATTTGGTGACTTATATTTGCATAGGTTTGATTTGGTGAGGTTATCTTCTGTCTAAGGTGGTTTACACCACTATTTTTTACCTGCCTAGCATTAAATTTATTCATGCCAAGTTTATGCCCATTAGATATGATTGAAGGATTAGTTGGGGCCAATTATGCAAGGAGTTGATGTTTTTTGCTAGAAAGTTAAGGAGACTTTTGGAACTTGTGTCTAACCATAAGTGTTAGTGTTTTTAGTTAAGAAGTTGGTGAGACTTTTGAAAGTTGTGTCCAACTGTACTTGTTATTGTTTTTTAGCTAGAAAATTAGGGGAGTAGCTTAAGAGATGTTATCAAGAGACTTCTAGATGTTATTGGCATCTCTATTAAGATTTTTAGAATGTTTTCATTTAAGGGAAGTATTCAAAAGTTGCTTGTGAAATTTAATGTCTATCAAGTTTTGGTCTTCATGATGTTTGAAGTTCATAGTTATGTATTTTGATTTTAGGAGTTCAAGTTTATGTGATAAGCTTAAGCTTTGCAAGTTTTAGTTTGAGGGATAGTGTTAGAATATATTAACAAATTTTCTTATGTAAAGAATTATGTTATATTACATAATATCTTTAATTGATTATTAATGATTCTAAATTATAAGCTTAATTGTCTTGTACCAAAGTTAACAGAATTATAATCTTTATGTTTATTAGTGGCTCTATATAAATAATGCATTAATTAGGATAAGTCCTATGTAACAACTCAACCTAGCATTCATTCAATAATATAACAGTGTTCTCCCTTGGATTCTTTCTAACTTTTCTTAACAATTCAAAATAATTATAGGGTTAATTATTTTACATGGATATGATTCCTTATATGTATAGATTGTGAGGCACATTATTATAACTTGTTAAACCTTGCAATTAAATATGTAAGATCGATTAACATGATATACTCACCTATAAGAGTGAGTGTTTCTCCCTAATCAAATTTCTTCTTCAAATTATGTATATGTATGTGTGTTATGCATTAATTTCTAAAATTGTTTGAATGTTTTTTGAATGTGAACTAGACTTAAGTGTTTTAATAAGATAATTAGAGATTAATTCAGAATTACTAAATAGGAATTTTATGATATTTATGATACATGATGATTATTTATGTTGTGTCTAATTCTTATGATGCCAAAATTGATTGACTTAGGTAGGTATAAGTATGAGTTTATTGTAGTTGTACAAAAATTAGGATAATCAAGAAAATTATATTAGGAATACCAATAATAAGAATAATACTTGAGTTTCATATCAATGTTAGTAATGACTAAAGTAGGGAAGCAACATGATCAAATGCTGAGATTTAAACATGCTAAACACTTGCAAGATTTAGAATATTGGTGCATAAATTGTAGACAAGTATCATGACTAGATGCTAATAGGTAAACATGTTAGACATTCATATGATGCTAAAGATAGAAGACTTATACTTAAATTCATATAATGTTTATAAGTTTCATGTTTGATTTTAATCAAAGTTTACCAGCCAATTTTTCTAGTCTCCCTTGTAGTGGGATTGTTTTTTCTTATTTTATAAGTAGAGTGGTAAGTCATTTAACAAGTATTAAAGTCCCGAATTTAACCTAGGACATGAATAGAAAAATCTTTAGATACAACATTAGGTGTCATTGCATCATGAAAATGCTAGTCTTGCCATAAATTATTTTTTCCTAAGTAATATTATAGTTTACACCTATATCTATCAACTACAACCACTTACATTTTTAGTTGAATTTTATTGAGATACATTATATACATCATTAGATAATTGCGAACTCATGTTTAAAAAAATTTGATTTTCCATTTTTTGTTACCCATAGTCCTTTACCTTTAATAAAAATAAATCAAGTTCACCTATATAATTTTGTAGATACATCAAAGGCACCAATAATGAAGTTTGAATACAAAAGCTTTAACAAACTATACTCAAAATGAGTAAAGAATTTCTCATTAGATCATGACTAATAGCTTTAAGCTCTCCTCCTAGACATATATAGTATTTGATTTCAATTAAGTCTAAAAATATCTTCCTTATTGGCTCTAAACATTTGATTTATATGTTATTAACCTCATCCCTTTTATACAAGCTAGTAGAATTTATAGAGAAGTTAAACATTACTAAAATCCATCAAATAAGTTTAAAATTATATATGATGGTGTTTAGTTTATGGAATCATACATTCTTAGGATTATGATTTGGAGGAATTTAATTATTATGAAAATTTTTGCATTACCTTGTTTAGTTTAATTAGAAATATTCTTAGAAATGTTATAATATTTGATTTTAATTAGTTTGTATATTTTAAAAAATATTGTTAGATTTATAAAAATATTTTTATTAAAAATTGAGTAGTCAATGATGATAGATGGTGGTGGATGATAATAACTAGTAGTGGTTATCAATAATAAATAGTGGTTAACAACGATCACCAATGGTTAGTGGTGTAGCAATCACAAAAAAGGGTGATATTCAATGATGGTTATTGATGATAAGAGATAAAGGTCACAAGCAATTAGTGGTTATTGGCGATGGTTAACCATAAAAGGTGGTAGTGAAGTGAAATGCTAATGGATAAGTGGGCAAAATAGTGTATTTATATCACTAAAACCCTTCACATCATGAGAATGTAAGATACTCACCTTCCCATAGGAATATTTTAAGGGATTATTAAGATAAAAATATTCTTAGGAATGTTTATACTCCTGAAAATATTTTTAAAAAATTTAAGACAAATATGAGAATCTTACATTTTCTTAAAAAATCTTGAGAATGTGAGAAAAACTTTGCAAACCAAACACTACTTATAAAATCTTTTTATAAGGTAAGAGTAGTAAAAACATTACTTTTATATGAAAAGATGCTACATTGAACACGAGATGCAACTGAAAGGTAAAATCTTTCTAAAAAAGAGAAAAATAAAACAATTGTCATTTAAATATAGAAATGTAAAACAAGCCCTAAGCTCACCACTTATGTAGGCTACTCTTGAGCTAGGGGTAATTATAGGGTCCTTATTTGGAGCCCATTTACAATATGGGCTTACATAGCAAGTAGTGCAAGTGTAGGCTTGCCCACATGCCTAACTATATATATTATTTTAGTAATTCTTCAATCATTTTGGAATTTTTTTAATCTAACCCAATTTCTAATTTAATGTCCAATGACCTAATATAATTTTTTTAACCTTACTTGACTAAACTATTACATAAAACAAAAAAAAATTAGCCTATTGTAATTTATAAATAAAAAAGATATTTTTTAATCCAACTTAATCTAATGTCTCCTGTAGGTGCTCTTCCTTATGTCTAAAGTTGACTCTCTAATCTTTAAATGGATGTTTAATAATTTAATCATTCTAATTAGTGAAAAATAATGCGGCCTACCCATGATTAATTACTAGCTTGACCATTTTTTCCATTAAAATGTAAGTTTATGTGGACAAGCCCACACAAGCTTAGCCCACCTTGCTTTAACCACTTTACATCTTTATTTAAATAAAATGCTCATGCCCAAATGCAAAAGGAAAGAGAACATTAATGTAAGTTTTGTTCTAGTAGATTTATATATTCTTTGTTAGGAAAAATATCTCCTGTCCAAATGAACAAGCATTAGATAAATAAATTAATTATAATAACACAATAAAACATAGGAATAATTAAACACTGGAAAACCTAAATTCTAAGAGAAAAATCATGGACAAAAAAGATTTACTATATCATAAAAAATTATAGGATAATGTATGTAAAAGTTTTCAATCATAACTTTATAACTTTCTACTCACTATCCTTAATTATATCTCTCACAAATCTCTCTAAGAGTTCTTATATAACCTATATAAGCACTTATATTAAATCTCTCTCATAACTAAACCCTTAACTAATATAAATATTTACAGTTAAAAATACTTATTTGGTAAAGAATCTCACTTTGATTTTTACATAAAAATCTTACTTGAATAGGAAGAAAGCTCACAATAGTAAACAATAACAAATTAATTATAATTAGAATTTGGGTCCAATGTAATAATCTGCACCTTGACTCAAATTCCATCATTTTTATTAATCTTTATGCGGTGCTTGCTAAGGTGCCCCTAGGGGTTTGGTACCCAGGGTGGTGTAGACAAAATACAAGCCATTGGATGAGATTACAAAAATCTTATCATTGACTTAGTAATCTCATCCAATGGCTTGTATTTTGTCTACACCTATCCCTAGGTATCAAACCCCTTAAGGGGCACCTTAGAATTCACCTCTTTATGCTCTATTTATTGCCAAATAAGACCAATCATGGAATGTCAACCATGAGAGTTCTTCATTAATGCACTTTAAACTATAGCAACTATCTTCTTATCAAATAACTCCACATTAATTAAACCTTACAAGTATTTTTGAAGTTTATATATGACCTTCTCATCTACAAGAATCTCTTGCATCTGTAGAAATACCAAATCTGTGAAAACTTTCATGAGTCATTATAATTTCTACAATACATCATCATCATCATCACCATCACTATTAACTTCATTTATCATCTTTATCTTGCAAATTGAGTCAAATCAAAAGTTTACTCTCTCAAATTACTATTTTTCCATGGGACTAAACCCATTCTAATACCAATTATTAGGAAAAATATCCCCTTTTCAAACAAAAAGCATTAAGCAATTACATCAATCATAATAGTGCAATAAAGGATTCAAATAATTTAATGTGAAAAATCCCAAACTCTACAAGAAAAGACATAGATGAAAAAAGATTCAATATCATCAAAGATTATAAGATAATATTTGTAAAAGTTCTCATTTATAATCTCAAAATTTCCTAGTCACTATCTTACATATTTCACAAATATTTATGAGGGTTTTCATATAGCACACATAGGCACTCATATCAAAATTTTCTCATACCTCAAACCTTTAATTAATACAAATATTTATAGTTTAAAAAAAATTTAACAAGGAATTTTAATCCAATTCTAACACAAAAACTTCAATTAAATAAGAAGAAAACTCCTAATAAAAATAATAACAAATAAATTATAATTAGAATTTGGGTTGTAACCCAACATTTTTACGGGTGAATCTAGTCTTGTTGTCAACTTGGATCAATCAATGGGACCAAAGATGTGCTCGTTGGATGAAAGTAACTTGGAGGAATATATAATTATGAGCGAATAAAGAGGGACGTTGGAATCCTTATCATCTTCACTCCACCTTCCACCCTTTTCGGAAGATTCTTTTCTCATCAATTTTTACATTTGAATATTTATAAATTTCGTTTTAACACAAAACAATTACAATATATTTATAATTAGATTCTAATATCTTGAAATAGATAATGCCAAAAAAAATTATCTTAATTTATTTATAAATAAAATTTTTATTTGAAAAACATATAGTGCACGGAATTAATTAAAATATAAATATTGATGGTGTCCTAACAAATAAAATGTTATGACAAAGGTAAAGTTTATAGTATATCATATATTTTACTCAAATGAAATATATTCTATTGAAATCTTTGATAAATTTGAATGATTTCATATAAATATAATTAAAATAGTAATTACAAATTAAGTAAAAATTTAAATTAAGTCTTCTTTAAATTAAATTTAAATATCATTTAAAAAGAAATTCATTTGAAAATAACACAGAATAGCTAAGAATTTAGATTGCATTTAGTGTGCGAAAATATTTTCCATTTTCATTTCCTATTTTTGTTTTCTGGAAACAATTTTCATCGTTATCTTTTCATTTTTTTTAATTGTGATTAGTTTTTAATGGAATGCAATTTCCATTTTTTTTCTCAAAATAATAATTATGAAAAGCTTCATGATTAGTTATCATGGTGTGGATAGCGGTGATAATTATTGAAAGCTTCCTGATCAGTTGTGTGTAAAAATATTTAACATATGAATGCAAAGTCTCAAATACCTATAAAATTTTTAAAACTTAATTAAAATTTGATCAAAGATGTTGTAACAGAAGAAATGAAAATATTTTTTTGTGTTAGTGGATAATATATTATCCAGTGAATACAATATATTATCATATTTGAAATTTGATAATATATTATCTTCTTGGCTTCTTAATTGTTATAAATTTTTTATCTAATTTATCTCTCTCTTTCTTTTAGTATCTCCATTATTTTAGTCCAGAAAATGATTTCGCTTTTAATATAGTGAAAATGGTAAAGGTATATAATAAGATATGCAACTTAGAACACTGATTTACATTGCATATGGCATATATTTAAAGAGGATATGCCATTATAAAAAATTTGATCTAATTTATATCTCTTTTTCCATTATTATATATTTTTCATCTAATTTATCTCTTTCTTTCTTTTAGTCTTTTCATTATTTTATTTCAAAAAAAAATTATTACCCCATAAATTAGTGAAAATAATATTGATATCTATTAAGAGATATGACTTAGAGCACTAATTTGTATGATATATATTTAAAGGGAATGTCATTACAGAAAGAATTTACCTAATTTAATTTTCTCTTTCCTATCAGTCTCTATATTATTTTATTTTAAAAATTATTTCTATATAAATTAGCCAAAATGACATGGTCATGTAATAATATATGTGATTTAGACCACTAATTTATATGGTATATATTTAAAGATGATACAATTATAAAAAAAATTTACCTAATTTTTATCCAATGTTATATATTTCCATCTTTTTTATCCCGAATCTCTTCAACTTTTTTTTCTAATAAACAAATGAAAACATTATTTTTGTCTTAAACCTTAAAATTTATTAATTTAACAAAAAAACATATTTTTCTTAAATTTATTTCATTAATTTTTTTAAATGAGGGTCCATTTTTTTTTATAAATTTAGATGATGTTAAATAAAATGCTTATACTACATAAAATCTTTCACATTATAGAAAGTTAAAATATGTTAATATTGTTAGTTGATTGAAAGATGGTAATAAGTCAAATGGACAAGAGTGGCATGTGGTGGATGGAAACTTCAAACTCAATAGTGACTAAGAAGATTAACCCATTTCAATTTTAAAATTTGATGTCCATTCATTTTCATGGGTACATTACTATATAATTTTCTCTATTTAGTTTAAATATATAATATTTTTGGGTAAATTAAATGTATAATATTTTATTATGATTATTTTTAGAAATAACAAAGTGGAGTCCAACCCCTTCAGTTGACATTTTATAGTAGTATGGATTATTTATAAAATTTTTATTAAATTTATTGGCTTAGTGATAGAAACTTGTTATTTTATTTTAGAGGTTATATGTTTAATGCAACGGAGTGGCTAATAAGAAGAGAATTTTTTTTTCTATTTTGTATAGTTTTATTGATAAAAATTTACTGTTTGGCCCTATGATCTTTAAGACATATGGGAACTATATTGTGTTATTTAGAAAAATGAAATGTGAACACCAAATCCATCGATCCCCATTATATAGTAGTATAGAAAGATAATAAATAATAAAAAATTATTTGATTAATATATATATAAATTAAATAATTTTATTGTTAAAACTAATGACTTTGTATATTTTTTTAAGGGGATTTCTACGGTGCCGCCTGGGTTCCAAAACCCAGGCGACGTGGCCACTACTACTAGCGTTAGTAGTCTTGACCCTTCCTATGTTTATCCCCAAAACCCAAGCGATGTGGCCATTAATAAATATACTACTAGCATTAGTAGTCTTGACATGGCCGAATGGCATTCTGCCACATGTCCTGGGTTTGAAACCCAGGATTCCTACAAAGACACCGTAGTCTGCCCCATATTTTAATTGTCCATGTTTATTATTTAGTTTATTAAAGTAAATAATTACATTTAATTTTAATAAAATTGAAATATTTAAAAAAATGTGTTAGAAAGTTCTATTATAAAATTTAAAATTAATTCAAAAACAATAAGAAGAGGAAAACTATTTTTATTTTGTGTAGAGTTATTTTACATTTGAAGTAATTGAAAATTACTGTCTAATCTTATGATCTTCAAAATATACGAGAGTTACATCCAGTTATTTGGAAAAATAAAAAAGTAAATACCAAACCCATTAATCCCCTTTATATAGTAGTACAAGTTGATAATAAATAATAAAATATTAATTGATTAATATATAAATAAAATTAAATAATTTAATGTTGAAACCAATGACTTTATATATTTTTAAATGACAATGTATATTATGTAATTTTATTAAAATAAATAATTACATCTAATTTAAATAAAATTTAAATATTTAATAAATATTTTTTAGAAAATTCTATTATAAAACTTAAATTAGTACAAAAATAATTACCTTATTAAATATACACAAAATACTTCTAATAAATAGATAATAAATAATATATCAATTAAATTAAGTAATAACTAATAATACAACATTACCAATTAGCAAATTAGGAATTTAGAAAAGCTTTTAAAAATAATGGCGATGATAATGCAAATTTTTAGGTAATCATCACCACCACCATCATCATCTCAAGCCACTCGTAATTCAATTTTAGATTGTAACTAAAACTGATACAACGGAAATCCAATTGACTCTGCCCTGATAAAAGGGAAACTCATTTTGAGACATGTTATACTCATTAGTCTAGGTTAGTAGAACTGAAATAGCCCATTTTAACAAATCTGACGTTTATATAATCTGTTCCGGGCCCGTATAATTTTGCACGAATATAATTTTCTTGCAACGTTCAATCAAAATAGAACTCAATGCAACAAGGAGTCGATCTACATGTTGAAAAGCACAAGTTTTGAAAACTTTAAGGTGAGTATGTGTACTTATGGTGTTTCTGCAAAAACTTTTTTTTTTAAAATGTATATTTCCTTTTAAAAATAAGCTGGTTATTTTGAAACTTTTAGAAATAAGAAAAAAGTTATACTTTATGGAATAAAAATAGACACATAAACTTAAAATTATGAGACTAAAATTCTTTAAAATAATAAAATATTTAATCAATTCATTATCATCAATTAACTTTTGTAGATACAAAATTATATTTGTACAACTTATATAAGTGCATGGACGCAAAATTTAAGTTAATTAGCTATATCTATTTTAAAATAATTAAATATGGTTAATATGTTTCAAGCAATGTCATATACATGACGAACAATGAGCAATAATTGTAAAATGATTTCTTTCCTCTATACTTTCTAGTTGGAAGAGTAAATTATGCTTAGAAAATCTTTTGTTTGTGCTTATGGGAATAATTTAATTAGTAAGTACAATATATTGAAGTGAAATGGACCAACTTATTTTATAATAATCATATTGTTAACTTTGAATTTTACTTAAAGTGCCATCCTGAAAAATTTCTAGAACTGCCCCTTCATTGTCTAACAAGCCAACATCTAATAGAAGAGTACATTAACTAGTTAATAAATTTACTATCAAGAATAACATTTTTATAGCCAATGTCTTTCGTGACGTTAGTCGATATTGTTTGTAAGATTTCTTTCTATATTTGAAACTATGATATTAGATGTCTATATTAAATGACTTGTCTTTCCTATCATAATAAAATGGAAGGATTTATTTGCTTGCTATTTTTAAAAATAGTTTTTTATTTTTTATTTTAAAAGTAGAAGCTTTGTTTGACAAACTATTTTAAAAATTATTCTAAATGTGTAATTAAAAAATAGAATACAAATAAGCTTTTTATGTTTCTTTTACTTATTCAATTCTTTTATTTTGAGTGTATCATTTCTATAATTAAATAAAATATTTTTATTGACTTATTTAAATCTATTTTATTCTTTATTTTGTTTAAATTTGAAAATAATTTTTAAAAATAAAAAAATAATTTTTGAGAATAGATTTTAGAAAAATGAAAATAACATAACTTTTTCTAAAGTTAAACCATCTTCATGATAAATGGATCAAGAAAATGCTGCCGGTGTTAAGTATTTACCCTTCATATTTTGCTGTAATCCGACGGAGTAAGGAACCAGCTAGGAATCAATAACTTTAGGTCAACAACAACAACAACAACAACAACAATAATAATAATAATAATAATAATAATAATAATAATAATAAATAACTTTAGGGGAAAGGAAAAGGAGCAGTCTGGTCCTAGAATGACAATTCGATATTAATCATGAAGTAAATGTTGGAGGCCATGTATCAATTCGAAATTTACTCTATATAAATGTTTGAGAAGGGCATGTAAAGCATATACGTATTCTAGAGATTGGGAAATAAAGAAATCAAGGATGATAATCATAATGTTAAACTGAACTTCTAATTCTTATAATTTATTTGGATTTGTAATTATTAAAACTAAGCACTTATCGTTAGACTAGAAGTTATAACTATTAATCCTAATATAATATATGTTGATAGCACATAACTTTGCTTCTATACATGTTGCAGGCTAGTATGAGTGGCTTCGCAAACCACACTTGGCATTCTGGTAGGTTGGCCTGTCAAGCAGCAGTATCTACCTATACATAATAGTAAATTCCTAAGGATGATTGTTAAGCTTTCATTTGACTAATAATAACTTAATTCATACATACATACATATATGTATATATATATGTACATGTACATACATATATATGTATGTATGTATGTATGAATATATATGTATATATATATATTCTCTTGTGACTGGGCTCTTGGAGTTTATTTCCATTTGTAATTATCTCTCTATGTTCATTAGTTTGGAGATTTTTGTATAAATTTATCTGACACGAATTACATTTGTGAGCTTATATTGTTGATACAGTGACATGATAATAAAGAACCATTTATTGGAATGACAGATTGTTCCACTTTGAAGGAAATTTTGAGGTAGATGCAATTTGAATCTACTAATTGAAACTATGTATGACTAAAATTATGATTCTTGATTTCCTTAATAATTTTCAAGGCTTGTTCTACTTTTTCTATTTCCATATCATGAAGTAACTGCGTAAATCGACGCATGTTCATTATATCGGACGATAACGGCACATGAAAATCTTAAAACCATGATAGGCAGTTATAAGTGAAAATAAACTCTATCTCTCATCCTAATTATAAGGAAAATAAGTATAAGAATAATATTACAAATTAAATCAAATTGCAGCAAATAAATAATTAATTCAACCTAATTATAACTATTGATTGAAATAACGATTGTGATCTTGTCTCGAATAGAATTATCAAGGAATTACCGGTCCTCAGCAGTAAAGGCCACAAAAGCCTTGGCTTGGACGACGTAGCATATATATATATATATATATATATTGTTGAAAACAAAATTTATTAGAATAGAATTATAGCTGTTGTGAGGTTTATTGGTTTTGCTCATTATTTTGTAGTTTCATCACAAGGAAAAAGAATCTGTTTAATGATTTTGTGGATGCAGGGTGTGGTCTAGGATATAATATGCTCAAATGAAAGAGTTATACATTGTCTTAATAGAAATTGGGGGTTGAATTTTGGTTAGTTTTTGGCTGGTGTATATGCCTATATGGATCATCTGATCGCTTAGATTAACATGTGTTATGGAATAATCTTTATGTTATTCAAGGAGAAATAGTGGATCCTTGGATCATCACCAGTGACTTCAGTGCTCTTCTTCCCGTCAACGACGAGGTGAGAGAAAAATTAGCAGGCAATATTATATGTTAGGGTTTCATGAGAGAGAGGTTGTATACACTACTAGAAAATCACGATTTTCTCAGCTGAGGGAAATCATTGATTTTTTTTTAGTGGAAATAAGATTTCCCAGTCTCAAGATCCCGGGAATAATATGTGTGAAAAGTTTTCTCGCGGCAGTTCCTACAAATAATGTCCTCCTTTCTTTTTTTTTCATTTTTTTCCCCAAAACGATTGCATTTTCACGCGGTATAGATCGTGGGAAAGTGCTTTTGACGTTTCTCAAAGTTAACACAAACCATGATAAACCCTCTTTACATGCAATTTTTTTTATAAAAATATTTTTTTATTGTGTTGTTTTACACATTTTCCATGATATTTATTTTGGGAAATATGAAAAAAAATAAAAAAATTGGAATAAATAATAAAACATAACGAACTAAAAATAAATAAATAATATTAAAATTAAACATTTTTTCGACAATATTCAAATTTATAGATCATTGGTAAAATTAAAAATGAAAAATGCAATCAAAATTAGGGATCGCCTAATAGGTTTACCCACCGTCAAGCAGCCTTATTCCTATCGATCTCTTCCCTAGCGAACTATAGTTGTGGCCAGCATTTAGAAGATTGTGACTGCATGCTAAGCTTGTCAAAAATGGATTTCAACATGGTATGTGTCATTCCCCTAGGATTTGAAATTTTATTTATTTATTTACTAAATCATCTAGTTATTTATTTTTGATTTGTTTCGATGGCACATCTTGAGTTCTAGAAATTTAAGAAGGGGAAAGAAGTTAATTGTTAAAATGATTAATATGTTCAATAATTGGACTATTGAATATGTTGGAAGGTTTTTAAAAGAAGAATTTATTGAATTATTAAAATTTGATGATGAATTGAGGGAGGAAGAAATTATGAGATATTTATTATGATTCAAGATTCGCAATTAAGGGGAAATAGATGATGAAGAGAAATTGTATATCTTGCTTTTTTCTAAAATACCCTTCAACCTATTGTCCTAATACTCTCATAAAATGCACAAAGCCCTCCCGTTTCTCTTATATTCTTATCTCCTCTTCGACCCTCAAACTCTAGAGCCCCACATCAAGGAAGATTCTCAACAATCCCTTTTCTTGTTAAGGTAAGGGATTTCAATATTTTCAATTTTTAATGAGTTTTATAATTTGATTTCTCATACTTTTTTCTTTAAGGATTTAATTTGATTTAGAGAGAAAGGGTTTGATGGAAATAGCACCCTATTTCAAAATTTTCTTGTTTTGGTGATTAAAGACTTATTCACTTCAAATTCCATGGTATAACTCCATTCCTTAAGAGCAATAAGTAGCATTCTATAAAAACCTTTATTTAAATTCATCTTTTTGTTCAAATTTGATGTTTACAAAATTTCAAAGGATTATGTAAGATATATTGATTTAAGCTTGAGATTGAGTTATTTTTGGGTGGAACTTAATGTTTGGAAGTAGTTATTATGAGTTTTGATAGATAAGAAAGTGATTTAGGGCTTGTTAGTAGTCGGATAACAGTGATTTTATACAAAAAATTACAAATTGTGATGTGATGGTTGACAACATAGTTAACTATGCTAAGCAAAGTTACTCTCTAGATTAACATAATTGACTATGCCTATCAAAATTGCCATTGGATAAACATTCAATTATGTTTGGCAGTCATTCTCAAGATCCTCATAGTTAACTATAGCCACTAGATTTCATCTTTGGCTACCTTTAATTGATTACATAGCTAACTATCATCTTGTTTCTCTACACTTTTGTATCATTATTGAAATTTAATGGAATTTTGCCTTCATGTGAATGTGAAATAAGGATAGGTAGTCTTAATATGAATATTTAGGTACAAAATGGGTGTATAAAAATGCTTATGATTATATAAGGAAGAAGATTATATATAATTTAATCCTTTTATGCTAAGTAAAACCCAAATTTCAAATTTTAGTTTCATATTTGAGCTGATGAACCACCTACAACTATTTTGTGTGTGTGTGTGTGTCTGTGTGTATTTTGGACCATTGTGACTAGCATAAAGATATCAACTAAATATCTTTACAAACCTTTTTAAATTTGAATGTTTTCAAAAAATATGCATAACGCAATAACATAAAATTGAAATTTTCAATCAATTTTTTACTGAGTCAAAAATCAATCATACACAATTGATAAGGTTTTATCTTTTAAATTTAAAAATACTAAAACTCTTTTTCTTTCTTTCTAAAGGAATTATTGAAATTGTGAATATAATAACTTCTTTTGGAGTCAAAGTCTAAGTTAAACAAAAGGAGTTTTCTTTTTTTATTAGGAAATAGTTGAAGCAGGATAGATTTAGAAAATGTAAAGCACGAGTGAATAGATTTAAAAAAAATATCTTTTTATCAAAAAATAAATACTACTCTTGTAACAATATCTCAACAGATACTTTTCCAAAACTATTTTCAAAGGGATGATTTATTAGATAGAAATTTAGAAGAGCTAGAAATAAATTATAGAACTTCGTCTAAAATACCATCTTCTTAAGAAACTAGAAAGCCCTTGAAGAACTTTTCTGAATCTTTAAAAAGAATTAAGTTTCTTTCTAAAAATAAAAGCTCAAACCATGAAATAAACATAATAGAATAAAACCAAGTTAAATAAATTTTGAAAGATCCTATTTTGCTTTAAAATACTTTTGAGATAACATTAAATTTAGAAATTGAGCTAGAAATATCTTTTTTCCAAAACAGTTCTTTTTCAAAATATGTCTATCTATTATTTGAATAAATATTTTCAAATTTAGAAATATAGATTTATTTTTTATGCAAATGCTTTCCTTTTGAAATTCCATATGGACCAATTTGCTATTCAAAATCATTTTTATAAAAACTATAAGATAATCAAAATAATATCAAAGCCATATATGTTCAATGATATGCATCATATATTCACAATTATGCCAAAGTACTAGGATTAAGTAGTAACCTAATTATTAGAGTAAAATAATTATAAAAATATATGTGACTTACATAATTTTAAAAATAAATAGACATGATAGATATTAGCTAACTATCAATGGAACCTATTTCAAAGTCAAAGGTAACGAGAATATGGTGAATTATCTACTACTATTGGTGATATGGTTGGTAATACTAATGTAGGGGCTCTTACTAATGCTTCAAGGGTTGAAGCAAAATATGTGGCATAATCAAATTATGGATGGGCATATATTTATTTTTATGTGAAAGTAACTTTTGAATCTTCCTATAAGTAGTTTCATAACCATGTCACCATATATCAACAATTTTAGAAGATGTCATTAGGAGTAAAGTATTTGAAAAATATATCCATAAGTAAAGTGAGTAATAAATTATTCAATGAGTTAGTTATCACACAAATTTTTAATCAGTTTTAATCTTGATAACATTTACATACAAGGCATATATTAAAATTCTTTTCTTAATAGAAAATATTCCTTATTAGATAATTTTTTTCTGCACTATTAAACACTTAGGCAAATTATAATTTTGGTCACATGATTCAATCATAACTTAATAATAATACAATATATACATTAGCATAACTATCAAATGACATGGAGAAAAGTTTCCTCCTTATTACTCTAGGTTAACCTTATCTTTCACGTATTCCAACCTTCTTTCCTTAAGATCAATTTTATCCTACTAAGCTTTCATGTGACTTGGAAGTTAGAGTGTTAGGCCAATCCCCAAAACTTTTCATAAAGCTTTATATCACATAAACACATTATAAGTCGTATATGGCATTCAAGCCCCTAATGCCAAATATAACATAAAAGCCTATATTTGGCATATAGCCATAATTTTACACGAGGCTCTCAGTAGCATATTTCATATAAATAGGGTAAGGTCAAAACATCAATTTATTTATAACTAAAATATGAAAAAAATCTAATAAGAGAAATTCACAAATTCACTTCATTACTTTTCAAGTAACCCCAAGCATTATTGGGGCTTTCATTTGAATGTTACTATATCATTTTTAAGAGCTCATCAAGATAGAGCTTCATTCATAGATATTATCACATATGAACATAATAGTGCATATACAAGTCATAGAACAATTCATAGCAATATTCATGCACTAATCTTATGATTTCACTATGAAACATATGGAGCAGTGTCTATTTTTTTGTTATAGAATACTTATTATTAAGTAAGCATATTTCAAAACTAGTAGTTACATTCAATTTTTTATGATTCATTGATTAAAATATAAATATAGGATACACACACACACACACACACACACACACACACACACACACAAACACACATATATCACATGGTTTATTTAATACAAAATTGGAAATATTTAACTTGGATTTTCTAAGTTCCATAACTTTTGTTTTTAAGCAAATTTGATCCTCTACTTCATGTATTATTCTAATAAGTAAGAAAATACTTTCCTTAATTAATCAATCATCTAGGCATGCTACCTAGTAATATTGAAAACTACACAATATCACTACACATTAAAGCTAAGAAAGCAATTAAAAAACTATACTAGGTTTTAACAAACTTTAGTAATTTTTTCTCAAAATATTCAGAATTAAAATAAAGGTTTTAGAAGTCATATTTCAACCTTTTTCAAGATTAAAAAAAGTTGCACAAGTTACTCACATATTCAACTATCAAAATTGGCTTTCCTGATTTTTAAAGAATCCTTTTTGCATGTAATTCTTTGTGAATATTTCAAACAAAATTTAGAATTAAAAAAAATTTAAATGACATTTTCAAACCCTATACACATTCAAAACATGTTATATAACTTAGTGTTTTAACCAAATATTAAAACATAACAATAAAAGTACCATATTTTTCTACAAAAGCCAAGTTTTAATTGTAAAAGCCAAGTTTTAATTGCAATTTTCTGTGTAAAAACCCAAAAATTTCTATCCATGTTTTAAACACTCAAAATATCATTTTTTTTCATTTATATTTAAGCATAAAGCATGTTACAAAAGTTTCCAAGATGTTTTACAAGTCAGAACCATGTGTAGGAAAACTAGTTAATTCTTGAAAATTACTAATTTTTTTAAAACTATTTTTCATCATGATTCCATAAAATTTCAAGTGTAATTTTAATCATATTCTTGCTATAAACTCTTAATAAAAATATTGAATAACCTTAATTAAATAATTTAGAATATAGTGTAATAACTTCTTCCTACAAAAATAAAATTTTTCTAAAGAAAATAGAAAAGAATCCAGAAGCTTGTAAAGCTTGCTTCAAAATGGTTTTTGCTTGAAAATCTCAACTTAATAATTTTAAAATATCCATGTAAAAGTGTAATTTAGTATTTTTCCTAATAGTATTATGAAAAATAGAATTTTTCCCTATGTACCATAGGGAAAGTTGAAAGCTTCCTATACTCTTTCTTAAATTATTTTATTTTCAACTTGATTTTCAAAGATTTTATCATCTCAAAATGTAGTATAACATTTTTTGAGTATCAAAAATTTAATTTTCTTCTACCTATTTAAGGGCAAGAAAACCATGAGCTATGAGTGCTCCTTTGATAAAAAATTTTCTTTCAATTTGTGTAAAAATCATGTTTCCATATTGGACAATTTTCAAAACATTACTATTTCAAAGAAATCATTTTCAAAATCATCACTTTTAACATTTTAGAAAAACTTTTCAAACTAATCTAATATGATAATCATGCCTTTAGCACATTATCAATCATAGCACAAGAATAATAGATAAATTACCTTGAATAATCATGATTATAGCATACTAAATGATATTCATCACAAAAATAGATATATATCTTATATATAAACATCATCAAGAAAGAAAACTAAGAAGAAAATGAGTAGATCTCTATTCACTTAACAATGCTTGAAGTGCTTTGATTTCTTTACTTAAAATCCATAGTGTAGCATCCAAGATAATAAGTAGTGAAGAAACTAAAGAAAGAATTATGAAAAGAACATAAATTCTGGAAGTTTAGGTTTTATACCTTTAATTAGATATCAAGAGTGCCTCTTTCTTTAACTTTTTCCCAAGAACATTGAAAGTACTAGTAAAAGCTAGCAAGAACACTCAAGAGTAGCACTTTCTCTCTCTATTCCTTCTCTAATTGCAAGGAGCTCTTGTTTAATGTGGGAGGAATTTAATTGAAGTTGTATTTATAGGAGAAAATATAAGAATGATTTATAAAATATTCTTTCTTAAGCTTATCACGTTAGCATAATTTCTAAGAACATTCTTATTTGAACTTATCATATTAGCATATATGGTTAGAAAATTCTTATCTAGCTATAATACTTAGAATATTTGTTAGCATGATACTTAATATATTCTTTCTTAAGCTTATCTTAATTAGAATTATGTAAAATTATTCTTACTTAAGCATCATTCTTAGTATATTCCCATTAATCTTATCTTTAAAATGAAATGATGCATGGAGTATTCCATCTCAAGCATAATATTTAGCATATTGTATTTCTAATCTTATCATAAAATAGGATGATGCTAGGCATATTCAATTTGAAGCATAATTCTTAATATATTCTATTTTTATTCTTATCATATGAACACATTTAATAAAATATTCTATACTTTTTCTTTGTGCCTAAGTTTTGCTATTTAATCCTCTATCAACTTGCTAATAAATCCTAAACTAATAAAAAAACTGCTCCAATATCTTAAAGTCAAGTTATTTTATCCTAAGGTCCTTAGACTAAACCAAGTTCACTTTTTTCCCCTTATGGATGTCTATGTCCTTTAAAGTAAGGGAAAATTCACCTTTTTGTCACCTTAGAATTATTTTAGATGTCCTTGAGTAAAAATATTAAATTACTTACAAACCTTATTAACCTTGGATCTTGATTACTCTTAAATTCCTAGGATTTTCCAAAACAAATTATAATAGATATTTCTTCTACTAGAAACAATAAATAATTTTATTAGAAAAAATATTTATTTCTACTTATATCCTAATAGACACTGCCAAATGTAATTCTATAAAATCTTGCTTATTGGTTTTTAATGGATATTAGAATATATATACACATATATCCATATATACATACATACATACGTATGTACGTACAAATAAATATATATTGTGAATATTAGTTTTATGGAAATGGAATTAAAAAGTTAAATGAGATATTATTATCATTAGGATTTATTTGTTCATTTTTTAATCACTATATGACATTGGGTGCTATGTTCATATGATATAGAAATTTAACTGTTTATTTAGATTGATATATCAATCAAGACATTTGCTCAAATTTTAATACATGGATATTAATATTGTTTTGATGAAATAATTGTTGTACTAGTTAGGGGACTTATGTTATTGTGGTAAATTATGCATTGAACAAGCTTTGATAAGGTTAGGGTTTAGGTGACATATATACTGTGGCATTACACACTAGATCCATGTGCCTATTTGTAAAGGATCAAGATTGACTCTAGAGAGATAAGGTTAGGGTTGTGAGAGATATGGCTAAAAGGAGACATAAGGAGGTTTACTTTGGGTCATAAAGGATAAAACTAAAGAGCTACAAGGAGTTTTACTCAATTGATATGTTTAGAATTATTTTGGTTGATTGAATAATTTTTGTATGATCAATACATGGAGCTATGGATATAATAAATTGCATAAGGAATTGAGTTTTAATTTTTAATATCATCATTTTACTATTGATTAGGGAAATTCCTACTTTGAATACATAAGTACATAATCTTGGCATGCCTTAAAAGACTAATATGTAAAGTAAAATTCATTCTATGAAATGTCACACTATTCCTTTATTAGGGGTATGAAAATGCTTTCTTCCCACATAAAGGAAATGATAACATAGTATATTTTACAAATATGGATGATTGAGTTTCTTTATTTATTTGATTTCAAACTTAAATTTTCTCCTGCTCTAGTTAAAATTATTACTCATTAAGTTTTAAAGAAATTTACTTCTTTTCTCTCTCTTCTTTTATTTAGGGATCTTTTCCTCTTAAGTACTTAATTGTTGTTAGATGGGTTGGAAATGGGTTCCACTCAAGAACTTTGGCACTAAGGTAAGCATTGAAATAGTTAGAGAAGTCTTACATAATAGTTTGTTAATACATTTCGTTCTTGATATTTAAAATTATGTACAATTTCAAAAACAAGGCATGATTGCTTATGAAACCTTGCATTATATATATTTTAAGAATGGCTAGTAGGCTATTGGTTATAATGATGCTCTATGCTAGTCATGTGCCTTAGGATGGATTATGAAGAAACTTGTATCAAGGTATGGTCTAAAGTGTAAGAAGTTATTTTATTTGACAACATGATTTTGATATTCTAATTGTCTAAGTAATTTGAGAAATCAAATCCTTAATAGTAGGTGATAACTATCAATAGGTGGAGATGGGGCAGCCATTACTCATATATGCTATAACTTTTTTAGGCCATTTTTTGGCTATGGGTAGCTGAGGATGATTTAAGTGTGTATTTTTCTATAACTAGATTTATTATTACTTTCTAATTGTTGATGACATTTACTATAAGTATCCATTATAAATGAATTAGTGTAAAAAATGTTAAATTGATATTTTAATTTAGTAAAGGAATTGGATAGCCATTTTATTGTGCATTTCTATGCCTTAAGAAGATCTATTTAACAAATCTTGTTTATTTATTAATTTGTATAGGCAATCATATTTTTACATTAGCAATGGCATGTTCAAGCATTGTAATTAATTTAATCAATGACATGAATTATCACTTAGGTGAAATGCTAGCATGCTGAGTTAATTTACTACCAATGTATTTAGGAAAAGAAGGTTCATATAGTTAGAATGCCTTATAAAGAATATAATCTATTAAATGAAAATTAAACTTTAAATTATTCTAAAAGTGTTGAAATTTTGAGACATGTAAGATCATATTGAAGTACATCTTGACTAAGCAAATTTTTATTATTCTATGTATAGGAGCCATTAGTTTAAATTGTAAATTTCAAAGAGAGGTAGTAATGATATGAGAATTCTAGTCAAATCATATATACATTGAATTATTTTGTTTAAAAGCAAGTGAAAACCTAGTACGACAATAAGTATAGGGAAATTTAAAAGTCACATGCATGAGGAGAAAAGGATGAATGTTATAACCCTACATTTTATATGATGTCTTAATCGATTGATTAGCATTGATACATTATAGGTTATGAATTTATGACCTAGGGGTTAAAGAGTATGAAGTTAAAAAGAGTAAAAATATGGATCTTAACATGGAAGTTAAGAGATTATAGGTTATATTGGATGTATTGGCTACCTAATGCTTATTATTATAAAGTTGAGGAAATTTATTATGTGTAGGATGATAGGTGTGGGTTTTCTTTTAGCAGTAGCTATGGGTTAATGAGTAATAATTGTCATCATAAGGGCTTGGTATAGTTTATTGTATATATAAAAGCAAACCCACTTAGATAATATTGATTTAATAGAGCTGAAATTCTAAAAGATAGTGGATTTTCAGTTTTTAAAAAAGGATTATAAGTGCAAGTGTGATTTATTAGAATAATGGTTATGAAAAGTACATTATTGCTAAAATTCATAGGGATCAGATAATTAGACTTAAATGTCTCTCTAGTTAAAAGTTTACTTCATTATAATTCAAAAAAATTTATAATTTATGATGTTAGTAATATGATGGCATTATAATGGTTATGTATGATCCAAGAAAGAGGAGCTAATATGCTCATGGTTGCAAGCAAAGTGTCAAGAGAATGAAAAGAGTTATTCACATGACCTATAAGTAAGGTTTTTAGCAATCAGATAACCTAAAGCTAAATGAATAAAGTAATAAGGGTCAACTAAGCATGTTGATCATTAGCTTAATGTTCTATCAAGAGTAATAACTTATTTTTTAGTGTTTAAAGTATAGATACACTCTTGTTTAAATGTTAAGTTGACAAGATTAATGAAGAATAGTAAATATGATATTGAGATAAGTGTTAGAGGATAAAGAGAACTAGTTGTTTCAAAGAAGAACCATGGTAAAGAATGAAACATAAAGGGATTACTATCTCTTTTATGAAATTCTAAAGAATTATTAAGTCAAATTTACATGGCATGCAAGGCATTCCATATGATTATAATAACTATTACATTTAGATGGGAATGGAAAGAAAGTTTTAAGGTATTATTAATCAAACAAGTATATAAACTAAGGAGATTCATGTATTGGGAGTATAAAAACTAAATCAAGATAGAATATGATTGGATAGGAATTTTTTGGCTATAAAGAACTTGGGGTAGTTAAATAGAGTTAGCACATTTATTTCGTTTAAAATGTAAAAGAGGCTGTTATGATTATATTGCTAATTAATTTTGGTTTGCTTGTATTTATAAAAGGAGAAATAAAAAACATGTTAAATACCCATGCATGAACCTAATGAGGTATGAAACATGATAATATGCATAAAACTACATTTGAAACTAATTAAGGATAAAATGCAGTCATGCTATAAATGAGATGAAAATGTGAAGTTAAAGGTTTGACGTCTAATGTCTTAGTTAAAAGGATAATATTAGATTAAATTATATGAATGAATAGCTACCTATTATGAATAATTAAGTGATAAACATTATGAAAGCCCTTTAAGTTTAGGGCTTCAACAAAATAAGAGGTATAATAGTCAGCAGAGTTGATTTACCTAGGTTATGGCAAAGTGGTGGAAATTATAAGATGTATGCTAAGATGCATATGGTATAGGTTACACTGAAACTTGGGAGCTTATTAAGAAAGATTATATGTTCTCAAATTCCTAAAAGGTTTAGAAGACTACAAATCCTTGGTGAAAGTAAGTGAGAATAGTAAGAGTTTAAATGGATAACCTTTCCTTAACTAGTAATTATCATAAGTGTACATTGTAAGTTAATTAACATGTTAGTCCTATAAATTGTTTGGAAGTGAGTTACTAAAACTGAAATTGTTATGATTGCACTAGAGTCTTATGGTGAGATTTTGTATGGTGAATATGATTAAAAGTGGTCTTAAGTAGTGATACTAGCAGATTTTTGTAATTAGATACAATTAGGTTTCAAGAGATAAATTTACATAAGTTAAACAATAGTTAGGGTTTAATTTTGTGTGAATCATAATCTAAACTTAATTAAAATGTAAAATTTATAAATTTATGTAAAATTTCACTTTAAAAGGAAGGAGTTTAGGTAAGTTAGAAGATTGAAAATGTTTGTATTTAGCAATTACTACTTGTAATGATGTTAGGTATGTATTAATACTTAATATCAATGTTTAAGCTTAACAAATGTACTTTATGGCGTATTTATGTCCTAGCTAAGGCATAAAAATTAGGTTATGATTGAATGTGAGATATTTGGCACAAAATGTAAGTTGCATGGAAATTGTAACCTAATGACTTATGTGTGATATAAAGTGCAAATATGCTAAGATTTGAGTGTATATAATTTATAATAATGTTATTATGATGTTGACTAATCATTTACAAAAAAAATGGAGTAATTATGGTTAAAAATGAGTTCCTAAGAGTTTTTCTCTAACTTTAAATATGTTATAATTATGTTATGTGACTAAATTGCTAAGTGAACTAATAGAAAGGCTTAACTACCTTTTTTAGTACAACTATAATACATAGATGTTTCTCTGTACTATGTTTATAAGTAGATAGTTAAAATTGTATCTTGGTAACAAATCATTGCAAAATGCCTACCTTTTATATATTATTTGGAATTGATACATCTATTATATAGGTAGGAATAAGTCGTAGCTCTTATGGCTAGCATGTTAGATTTCGAATCAATATATATAGTGGAATTTTAAAATTTTTTATCCGAATTCTACCTAAGATCCATTTAAAAGGACATAAATCGATGGTTAAGGTTTTATCTTTTGTGTGCTCATGTTCTTTTCTGAACAAAAACTTGAGAGAGTGGATGAATCAAACGCCAGCCAGTAAGTACAATATCTCTATGGTATCCACACGGAGTGAATAACAACTTCTCCCTTCCACAAAGCTACTAGGATTCATCTCTCTCACTAGGATTAGGATTGGACATTTTTTTAGTGATTTAGGATTTTATTGAAGCTAATGTGCATCCTATGAAAATGCTGCCTTCAAGTCCTTTTTATAGAATTAAGGCATATCACAATCCTAATCCTACTAGGATAATGCTTCAAAAGAATTTTAATCATACTTAACAACTATCAGCTTATCCTTATCATAGAAAGAGTGAGAAGAGATAAGATTTATCCATTAATTATCTAATATTAAATAATAGCATTATCTCATAATATAATTATCTAATATAAAATTGGCATGTAATTATCTTATATTAGATAATAATATTATCTCATAATATAATTATCTAATATCTAATAACGTAATATTTAATATTACTTTAATATTAAATAATATTACATAATATTATATATATATTACATGAAATATATATTATTATCTTAATAATAAATATATGCATGAAAATAAGTCCAATTAATTGGATTTTAATCTAATTAAAGTTCAATTAATTATTGTCTCATTCTAACTCCTTTTGTGTAACCCTGTAAGTTCTTACTATATTGACAATGACTCATTATTGAACCACAGGCAATGAGTGGTATCTAGCAATACATCACTGCCACTCAAGTAGTAAGAATGTCTGTAATTCAACATCCACCTAATATATGATCAACGCTTTGCATCATAATCCATTTTGTAACAATATCCAAATCGAACTGGAGGCATGGAGTGCGTCATCCTCGTCAATGTTCAATTTATATTTCTTAATACTAAGTAGACTTAAAATAAATTATCAATATCACATATTGATCTAATTGAGTATGGCCATGCATTTTTAAGTCTCACTCAATTAAAGAGTCCAAAGATATCTCTATTTTATACAAGAGTAATAAAATCCTATCTATATCACTCACTTCCCTCTACAAGATTCATGACATACCTAATTAATGCCCTACTCATCATCCCTATTAAAGGTGACATAGGATAATATCAAAGTAAGTAACTCCTCATGTAGGGAGTCGTAGTGACTTCAGGTCAAAGAACTATGAGCATTTGGGGTCATATGAGAATAATTAATGACATGTTTATCCATACAGTATTCTCACAGTGGATCAGTCCGATACATTGTTTACTAACAATGTACTCATGTATTGATTTGATATCACATATCTATGATTCATAATCATCAGTCACTATACATGCTAATCTCGATATATTATTACTATCTTTTTCACAATAATACTTGACTAGGAGCATTTTAGGAATAGTAAAGTTATTCCAAGGATAATTATTATATTTAAGTTATAATTGCGTAGAGTAATAAAATTATGAAATAAAAATATAATAATTAAATTGCCTAAAATAAAACATAATACATTGTGCATTTATTACAATTATCTCTATGATTGGCTCTTAAGACACACACCAACATAGCATTTATATGACATCAACACATTTTAACCTAGGATAAATGGGTTTAATTTTAGATAAAATAATGAAAGGAGTTAACATATCTATTAGAAACCCCTACAAAGTGTATTTAAAACCATTATCTTATGAAAATTGAGGTATGTGTAATGAAAATAAAGATAAGAATATAATAGTGAGTGTTGTTAGAATTTCTCTTATTTGTTAGTTTTCTTAATATAATAACTTACTATTGGATGTTAAAATAACCACTTAGTATGAAAGATTTATACCAATGGTGGTAAAGTAAAACTAGTAGAAAATACATAGAATAACTTCAGAAAATAATAAGGAAGAAGATCTAATCATTAGAAAAGGACAAATTTCATGAGTTCTAAGGTTTAATGGTAGGTATAAGCCTTATGTACCAAGCATGGTTTATATGAGTGGTTGGTTTTGATACTTGACTTGTCTAATGTACTAGGTATTTCTATGAGTTTGATGAGTCATATTTTATATGTTTTCATTAAGAAATTTATCATTGTTTGCTTTTTTTGTTATCATGAGCTTAAAAGATGGATTTTGTTGTTGTTTGAGAATTTTAATAGTTAGGAATATTGTTTCCCATTTATCATTTATATTCTTATGTATAGCTAAAGCGCACCTAAGTATATTCACTATTTGAATTGTGTTTTGCAAGTTTTGAAAAATGAAAAATTGTATCCTAAATTTGAAATATACTTATCTTGCTTGATAAGTGTTATATTTTTAAAACATGTTATGTGTGGTAAAACAATAGATATGAATGAAGAAAAGGTAACTAACAAGTGGTTTCCACTGAAGTTTATTGGTGAGATTAAGAACTTTTATGATTTAATTAAATTTTGTAGAAAGCTCGTAAGGAATCATATTTTATATACTTTCATTAACAAACTTGTTACTATTGATAAGTTTTTATACTTGTGTGAGATTATTAACTTTTATTTTTTTACTTAATCTAGGTGATTATTTGTTGATGGTCTGAGTGGAAAAGGAAATTCCCAAATCGAAGGAAATCTCTACATCCAAGTGAAGATGGTTTATTCTAATAACTATCTTGAAGAAACAATAACTATGTTTTTAGTTTGAATTCTCATAGTGACTTTAATGTTAATACCTCTTTTGATATTTATAATATTTACCCTTTTGATGTAGGTTTTAAAGATTTGAGGATAAATCTTTTCAAAGAAAAGAGGATTTGATGTGATATTAGCTGGGTAGTCACAAAGAGCTATCTAAGAAGATCAATGGTATGCTTCAAGGGATTTTTATAGGTTTGGATGCTTAATGAAGAGAGCTTGGAAGAACTTTGAAGAGTTGAATAAATGCATTAGTTGTATTTTATTAAGCTTAGAGCTTATCTTTGTTTGTTTGTAGTGAATACTGTATTCAAATACTCCTTCATTTTGAGCACACTATTTGAATATTGTATTTGAGTACTACAATTGGAGTCACCTCTACTTGCTAGTATTTGAATACTTACATGCTAATATATTTTATTTTATCATTAAACTTTTAGGCCTTTTATTTGTTAGTTTATTTTAGCTCATTGTTTTAGGATGTTATTTTAAACATTAACACTTTATTTGCTGCCTATTTTAGGTTAATTAGTATGCTAGCTTTAGGCCTAAGTTAGTTCATTAGAGCCCAACTAGGTGAGTTAACTTGTTAACTTTCGTCTTATATAAGGAAGGATGTTCTTTATTGAAAACAAATTAGATTAGATTAGTTTTTAAATAATAGAATTAGCTAGTTGTCTTCTTCGTGAAAGTATGATTTTCTATTGAGTTCTTAAATGAACTTATGACTTAGTAAAGGAATTCAACTTTTATGGCATTGATGTTCAGTAATCAAGGATTCTTTTACACTTATCAAAATATTTCCATCTTTTATGGCATGTTCTTCATCACTAATCACTCTCATTCTTCCTCTTCTAAGCGTAGCATGATTATCCTTTTAATTTTTATTTTGTTTCTAAATTTTAAAGTGTTCCTTAATAATTTCATACTTAGATTTTTATCATATTCTGTACTAGGCTTATCATTTTATTATTAGTAACTTAAGCCTCTTTCTATACTTATCTTAGCCTAAATCTTAGCCTTTAACCCCATTGACCTCTAAAATCCGCAAGTGCACGGTTAAGTCTAGTTATAGTATAAAAGATTATCGTTCTCCACAGGGATTGTAGGTTGAGTACTAACTAAATCTCAAGCAAAATTATCTAGGCAGATCAATTGATAGTGGAATTCAAGATTAAAGTGCAAAAACAGAGATTAACTTGTCAAAATAAGGTTTGATTCAGTGGAGTAAAAGTGTACTTAGCTTAAGGATCTCTTGTACATTTCATTATGGAATGAATATAACTCTCTAACTTGGTTTACTGTTAATTATGATTGCTGGATCACCAAAATTAAGCTACACCTCATTGCAAGGCTACTAGCTACTAACCAAGAGATTAAGTGTCCAGAATTACTCTAGTAACCACTAATCAAGGTTGCATTAACTCTGTTCAGAATCCATTCTTGGACATTTCATCCTGTGCAAAAGAATTCAATCAGCTTAATTCCTAAGTCTAATTGATATTCCCAATGATCATGCAAGATCCAATTAATTGACTGGTCATTTCAACCTAGAATCAACTAATCCAAGACACAAATCCAATATTCCGGATATATTGGCTTGTTCAAAACAAATCAGCAAGATCAAATCATAATTCAACAGTAAATCAAGCTAGATTATATAAAATTCAGTTCCATAACTCCATGAACAAGTTCACCTAAGCTAAGTACAGAGGTTTAGTGTGAGAACATCATAAGATCAGAAGAAAACAAGAAAACAGAGGAGGAAGCCAAACAATCCATGAAGATCTACAAATTTCTTGCTTGATTCTTCAATTTCTTGCTTGGATCCGTGTTAAAAGGCGCCTTTTGTCTCCCTTCCGGCTTCTCCTAGCAGTTTTTCTTCTTAATTCCCCAGCTTTCTCTCCGTCCTCCTGTCTTCTCCCCCTCTCTCGTAGGATTTCGCGCGAAACTTATATTTTTGATGTACACGGGGTCCAACACGGCCCGTGTTGTACCCCGTGTTTCTCAGCGAAAGTTTGAGCAGCAAGGAACACGTTGTGTGACATGCCCCGTGTTCTTCTACGAATTGTCAAGCAGCAATGTACACGGGGTAGTACACGTCCCGTGTTCTACCCCGTGTTTCTCAGCGAAGATTGATCAGCATACTACACGGGGTGTGACACCCTCCGTGTTCTTCAGAAGTGAATGGCAGTAATATACACGGGGTGTGACACGTCCCGTGTTCACACCCGTATTCTTCTCTGAGTAGCCCAGTGAAGTCACGAAGCCATCCAGAATGGAACACGGCCTTGAACACGGGGTTACCATTACCCCGTGTTCTTTACTGAGTAGACAATCTTGCTTCAATGCTTCATGATTTGAATGGTTTTGCCTCTGAATTCTTTTCTAATGCTCATATGTTTCATTTCATGGCCTGAAAACAAGATATAGAGCATCTAAGTATCTTTTTCAATCAATTTTGCACAAAATACTAAGTAAATGAGTGATAAAACACATAGAATTTAGGTGTATTTGTGCACTTATCACCCATTTCATAACAAATAATATGAATGGTGCATTTAACTACATTGAATTCCCTAAATGCTGCTATCCTTACCTAGCATACTACCATTGTTACTTTTACTATTTCTAAATTAGTACTTTATCTAGCTCGTGTAATCTTCATGATTTAATGACATGTCTTACTTTATTTTCTTAACTAAATCTTATCATATTTCACATAATTAACTTTTTCAATGAAATATTCCTTATCAATTCATGGCTTGGTGGAAAGTTTAGGTGGATAGCATAAAATGCAAGTCCAACCAATCTTGAAAATTAACTGCATTGCATTACCAATGATTAACTAGTCATACCCCCTAATCAAGTATGAGTCAATCTATACTAATGCATTGAAAGTAAGGAATTTATGATGTAGTTGAAAGATGTATTAAAACAAGTCTTAGGCATTTTAATTACCCCTTTATTTATCTATTTTAATCTTCCATTAGTCTCCCTATTGCTAAATAAGTAAAGAGCATTCCACCATTTCATGCCCAGGTTTTTTTTCTAGCCTAAAATCATATAATATGATAAAATCTTCCTTGTACACTTAAGGCATGCCAATTAGTGCTATGACCTTTTTATATCTATGATTAGCATGAAACTATTACTAATAATCTTGCATGCTTTCCATGAGCTTAGCATCAATTTAATAGAATAATAAAGTAAAAAAAACTCTAAATCTACTATTTACTTTAAATGTGGTTTCAAAACTTAAGTATTTCTAATACCTTTAAATTAATTCAAAATATGTGCAAGCTACCCCAAAAGAGAAGTTAAACTAACGTAGAAACCTAGAATCTATGAAAAAAATAAGTTAAGCTAACTAAAGCTCTATATAAAGCATTTTGTATTCTGCCTATTTGCAATCGTGGCCCTATATTGGAAAGCTTAGACAATATATATTGAACTAATTACATTACAACAAACAATATTGCCTAGCTTGCAAAAGAATGAAGGATTCCCACTATGACAATCTTGGTTATTAGAGCTAGTGGTGGTGGAATCTCAACCTAGGTATTTGAAAATGTAAAGTTTGGAAAAGCAAGTATAAGAGCTTAGTAAGATAATATTCTACTTAAGATGGTTAAATTCATAAATCTATGATTTAGATTTCCTTTATGAATAACTCCTAGTTAGACTTACTTAAAAGCAACCAATTAATATTACCTTTGTAATCATCATGTGAGTTATAGACTTAACTTTTAATAAATTAATTAAATTTGCTAAAAGAAGGATCAACACAAGCTATCAAAATATATTATTCAAATAACAAATAGATAAACCTACACAAGCAATGCTAATAGGTGAATTTATCAGTAATCACATTAATTAATATAAGCAAAACAAACAACCCTCCTTATGTTTCCTATTCATTTTTATCCCTTCATAAATTCCATTCATGTCTATTTGGGGTTAGCCTTATAAATTAATAAATTGGAACATAGATATTGTGTAAGAGTGATGTGATTCTAAGAGAGGCAATCACAAATAGCTATATAAAAAGATTAAGGATGTGATTCAAGGAGCAAACTTGTACCTTATAGATGATACTTTGGAAAAAATTTTAAGTTATCAATTCTATTTTGGCCATTTTATACATTAATTTTCATTGTATGATATATGTTTTTTTTTAGGATTCTCAGGCCTTTTATTTCCTTTCTATTTTGGCTCATTGTTTTATCACTTTGTTTTAAACAATATGAGTTACTTAACTAGCTTCCTAGTTAGGCTTAATTAGGCTCACTTGAGCCCAATTAGTCTAAGTTAACTTGTTAACTGCTTAGCTTGTATGAGGAAGGATGTTCCTTATAGAAAATAGATCATGTCAATTTTTAGACAATTAAGAATTTCCTATTTTTCTCTTGAGTCCTTGAACAAACTTGTGATTTATCAAAAGAATTCAACCTTTGTGGTGTTGATCTTCACTAATTAAGGATTTATCCTTATGGCATGTTTCTTGGATTTTCATCCTTTATGGCATATTCTTCATCACTTATTACTTCCATTCTTCTTCTTTTAGAGTATGGTGTGTCTATTATTTTTTCTTTTTTTTCCATTTAATTTGCTAAATTTTGGGATGATTCATAAGTAGATTTCACATCAAAGAGTCTCAACATTAACATAGTTCATCCTTATCAACATCATTTCACAATCATGGCACATGCTTAGGGAAAATTTAATAATTTCCATTTCAAGTGGCTTTATAAAGGTTTCAAGCTCATTTCAAAGTCATTTAATGCATAACAAAATCATTTATCATCATCTAACTTATACATAAGAATATAGAGCATGCAAAATCCTTAAAACATCTATAATTTCAAAAAAAAGATTGGGTAAATTAATTAGGGAATCGATTCAAGCCTTACAAAGACATTCTATCTTGGCTAAGTTAATTCATGAATTGATTTAAGCCATATAGAGAACAACTTGGCCTTGATGAATTGTTTATTTCCCTTATTGATTGTTGGATGAATTGATTCAGGTTTTATAGATACATCTCTAGGCCTGATAAATTGGTTGGTCAATAAATTCCCTCATTTATTGCAAAATGAATTCACTCATCAATCGATTTAAGCCTTATAGAGACATCTCTAGAGCCGATGAATCAATTGAAGAATTTATTCATCAATCAATTCAAGCTTTATAGAAACATCTACAAGCTTGATGAATTGAATGGTGAATTGATTTACCTATGAATTTCTTCAAGTTTTCACTACTTTTCATTATTTGCATGACACATTTAACTAACAATCTCATTCATAACCTAAAATCTCTCAACTAAATGAACATAACTCATAAACTTGTTGTATAAGCTATTTCTATCATAAGAATCACAAATTTCATATTGGAAATGCTATATCATACTAAATTCCATTAAAACCTTATATTAGTCAAAATACTAGAAATCAAGTGAAATCAAATTAAAGTTTAAGTGGAATGCTACTCATAAGTTATAAGAGGATGATTTGAAATAGAATTGGTCAATGGATTTAGATAGCTACATATTAAGAAGAAGAAATCTCAAGTTAGGGTATAAGATTTTGCTAAGTTTTTCCTATTTCCTCAATTAAATCCTTCAAAATTTCTTTAAAAAATAAATTGGATTCAATGAGAAAACTCTTGGAGATTGAAGAAGTTAAAGGTTCCTATCCTTGATTGCTTGTGGATAATTGAGGAGATAAGGGAAAGATGAAATCATAGCTTTCTCTTGGGATGGCTCTTGAGAAGAAATAAGGAGTAAATAAGGGATGAAATTTTTTTTGGGTAAAAGTTAGGTAGTTAATTTAAGGGTAAAATGGGAAATGAAATGTCCCTCTTCAAAACTTACTTAATTAATCTATATTATCTCACTTTATTAAAAACTCACACATCCAAACTCAATAAACAATTAGCACCCTTCATTTTCATTATTATTCCTTCTCTTAAAATGCTAATTTAGCTTACAAGCATTTAACAAGAATTTACAAATTCAAGTGTTACAAAACAATTATAATCAATTTTTCAATTCATATCAACAAATTCAAATCTTCCTATCATCATAATTTTGTCTAACTTTACTTTGATATCCTTAAAAATGATTTTTGAATTAATAAATTACTAATCCTCATACTACCAAGTATAACAATTAGCACTAGAAATACAAGCCTAAGCCTACAGGATAACCCATATGCATATTCATTTTTATTGGGTTTAACTCTAGAAAAAGAGACTCATTTAAATGCATGTCTAAACCAAATAAACCATTTAACTCTTGGTCCATATGGCTATATATATATGTTGAATAAATACAAAAATAAATTCAACTTAATAAAAATTTATGAGTTAAAAGAAAGGTTTTGATTTGATTTTACACGAATATAGTGTTATATATGACATATCAGTCAAGAACATAGTATAAATTATCAACTTCTTTTCTTCTTCTTTTTATTTTTTTAGTATTTATTTTTATTTTTATTTTTTTACGAATTGGCTTGCGAGCTAGTCTATTCCATCCTAGGTATGAGTTAGACATCACAAAACTAAGCCTGTTGTATGCAAAATATTTATATACTTATTTTCTCCTACCCCACTGTAATAATAATAATTAATTATTATTATTTAACGGCGGTGGTTCGGATATTATTTTGGCAGCGGTTTAAGGCGCCTCCCCTTGTCGTGGGGGGCAGTTAAGTTAATTGCCAAAAAAACGCGTGGCCAAGTGCATTATAGCGAAGATTTTGGGGACTGGTGGATGTAATCAAAGTGGAAAATGGCAGTACTTAAAACCGCCTTTATCATTTTTAAAAGATTTTGAAAATGTATTTTGCGGCACTTAAAATTCCTCACAATTTTTTTTTTTAAATTTTACAATACATTCAACAATGGCTATGCAAATACCGCAATTTTTTCCTCAATTTTTTTAAGTGGTAGCAATTGCAAGATCGCCGCCATGTTTGTGAATTATTTTTTTAAAAAAAATAAATTATTGCATTGTGAGCAGCATTGGGCATGAAACCATTCATTACATTAAATTTAAAAATAAATTGTATTTCATTTAAAAACAAACTACGTTGTTTTACAAGTGATGAAGTTTGGTAATGTCAATTAAAACCTAAATCTTTTTTAACATTACTCTCATTAGTTTGGATAATTAAGCTTGCTGCAAACATCTTGGAATGAACGTATTCATCTAATTGTCAATTGCAATAACATGCTTCATCAGTCAGTATCGGCGGTGTTTTCTTTTCACTTGTAAATAAACCTGAATAAATAGAAGTTAAATACTACTAACTCTTATTGATATGAGTGTTTGAAAGTTTAATCTTTTATGTAAGGTCTGGAGTTTGAATCTTGTGAATAAATAAAATAAGTATTAGGAAAGTTTTATCCTTTGAAAAAGATCTAACTCATCTCGATTTCAAAATAATTAGGCTCCAATATAATTGCTGGATGCTAGGATCTTCAAACCCCCAAAAAAAAATCACTGAAGAAAAATAAAACCAAAATAAATAAAAGTTAAATAAAACATGATATGGCAATATAAAAGATTTTGGAAGCAAATGCAACTGATGCAAGAAAATGTATGATTATGACAACAGAAATAAAAGGAACAAGCACAAAAATAAATACTGGTTCGGAGTCCAATATGCAATTCCTAAATTAGTTTAGAATCAAATTTTCGATTAAGTCCATAATCAATTAAATTAACAAGGACAGAGCCATGAAGTAGCTTTGCTTGCATCATACTTTAAAGTCATTTCGGAACTTATTTTGCCATTCTGATATACATTTCTATAACTTGTAATTTAAGACATAGACTTTTTTAGCATCAAGTTGTAATTTAAGACATAGATTTTTTTAGCATCAAACACTCATTCATGTCACCAAACCTAGAAGGCCCCACATGTAAGAAAGCCTGCACTAAGGAGAAAGCATAGGAGGTCACTCCTGTTGGCTTCAAGAAAATAGTAAGTAATAATTTCTAGAGTAAAACACATATCCCTAAAATATACATCGACCTCCTCTCAATTTGATAAGAACACTACGAAATGTATTTTGAAAGTTCAGACAAGAAAATGTTAGTTGTACCGTTAAACCATTTGAAGAAATAAACAAACCCATCGGGCAAATCTTTATCCAAAAATTTCCTTTCTTCCTGGATTCTTTTAGCCCAATTCTTTGAATCCTGTTTAGGAAGTATGTTAACAACAAAATCTAAACAGGACTTTATAACTGAAACAAATCATAACATTGAAACTAATTTACCCACTTTAAGGAAGAATTATTGCATATATAATGATGTTCTGATATGCCTTCAAAGATGTCAAATTGTTTAAAATGTCAGAATTTCCTCATAATTTCTTCAATACTTTCATCAGAGATTGCCACAACAGGACCATCAGTATGGGATCCATCAATTCAATCTCCAGAGAAGTTTGAACCCAAGAGTTACCAAATACAAGGTCAGGTTGAGCAGGGAAAGGATCAAATAGACCATAAAAACTAGAATAAGCTGTATTATTCGGAAATGATGGCTTGTAAGTTGTAACCAAAAGGCTGCTTCCACAAGGATGCAGGTTTCATTTCAAGCGGTGAGCTTTTGATTACTACTAGGAAGAACTTTGTTCACAATTGCTAGACCAACATTTCGACTTGATCACCAATCAACAATTAGTAACATAGGTCGAAGACAAAAGCTGTCATATCCAAGGTAGAATCACTGAAAGAGGTAAAGAGAAAAGAAAAAGTTAGACCAATTAATTCGGATAATCATAACAATCGCTGGAATTTAAAACCACAAAATTCAACCAAATGACCTTTACAACTGTAAGCTTCGTTATCTCATTTCCCTTCCGATCAACGAGTATTGGAAAGTAAGCAGGTACTTTTGCTTTGAGGTGGTCACCAAATGTTGACACAAGGACAGAAGTGTTAACAGATCAAAAGTATTAATAGGTTTCAGTAAATTTGCAAATCAAATAATAAATTAGCATCTAGTTGAATTATTTAGGTAATTAATTTAATTTTGATATATAAAAATTATTTTAACTAGTTACATTAATTTTTATAATTATTTTATTTTATTTTTGTCATTATTCTTTTTGTGATAGTGTGAGCTATTAGCTACAGATATATCTTTTTTATCACATTTGTATTTGTGATTAAAAGAATCTATTAACCACATATGAACCTATGACAAAAGAAAAAAATTATTTATGTCATTAGATTTTTTTTCCTATGGTAATTTCCTTAGTATGCTTACTTGTAATATAAATCCATCCAATTAATATTCTTGTGGCTATGCAGCACAGTCATGGAAATTTCAATTTTGATCATGACATTGATCTTTTACTCTTCTGCATACTTTTCATGATTTTATATGTCATATGGATGGAATCGATTAATTCACAACAATAAATCATTACTTGTAATATAAATCCATCGAATTAATATTCTTGTGGCTATGTAGCATAGTCATGGAAATTTCAATTTTGATCATGACGCAAGTAATGATTTATTGTTGTGAATTAATCAATTCCATCCGTACGACATATAAAATCATGAAAAGTATGCAGAAGAGTAAAAGATCACAGACCCATGTACAAAAATAGAATTATAACTGTTGCATAAAGCAACATGGAAGGAGAATTCTATAGAAAAATGAGAAATTTGCTTGTGTAATAGAAGAAGCATTCTACAGAAAATCATCCAAAAATAAGCATATTTATAGACTTTTGCTTTTCTACTAATGTGGAGAGGATAATACTCAAAATAGTAACATCTTGATGTTTGTTAACATTTTTTAATGGAAAATAATTCAAGTGGGTAAAGTGCTAATGGTTCAAATTAATCACATAACCATAACATGCACCTTTTAAAATCACAATTAAGTGAAGTGAAAAAAGGTAAAATCTCACGTGGGTAAAATGTAATTTTTTCTAAAATAAATAATATCCTTCAATGTTCATAAATTTATTAACAAATAAAATAAGATAAATCCATATTTATATATGGAAGATTCTATGTAGCATTAATATAATAGTATTTTAATATACTATCAAATCTAACCGTTAATTTATTATATAGTATGTTAGAATTTAACTTAAAAAAATAAATTTAATGTATAATAAAATTTGGTAATATTATCCCAGTAGTATATTGTAATCACTCCGTATGTGTGTATGCACATGTATATATACATACATACATACATACATACATACATATACATATACATATATACATATACATATACATATATACATATACATATACATATATACATATATATATATATATATATATATATATATATATATATATATATATATGTATGTATGCGTCCGCAGAGCAAGTACCAAAAGAGCTGGCGCCTGTAGCGGTGAGCTTTTGATTAATACTAGGAAGAACTTTGTCTACAATTGCTAAACCAACATTCCGACTTGATCTCCAATCAACAAGCAACAGAGGTCGAAGGCAAAAGCTGTCATGTCCACGTTAGAATCACTGAAATGGAGGTAAAGAAAAAAGAAGTTAGATCAAATAATTCAGATAATCATAACAATCTCTGGAATTTAAAACCCCAAAATTCAACCGACAAACCTTTACAGCTGTAAGCCTGATTATCTCGTAAAGCAGGTACTTTGCTTTGAGGTGATCATCAAATGTGACACAAAGACACCAACGAAAGAGATAGCGCACTTCTCAACCTTATGAAGATGGAATAATATTATGTATGTTATATATTCACATAACCCACGAACCTGATCCTAATCTTTGTTTATCAAGCGTGATATGATGCCATTATACATGGGATGAACCAATGGTTTGAAATCAAAGCCACAACCCTACGCCACCTTGCCATTCTGATTATTAGAAACGAGCTTAGACTATTACACTGACCAAAAGGATAGATATACACACCTCAGTGTTTACCAAACATAAATTATGAAATGTTATTCAATTGAGTTCTTTCTTATTATTTTGAACCTTCAATTATGAAATAGACATAAAATATAAATTATGAAACTTTGTACATTGCGAATATTGGTCACTATTTTGGACTAAAGGTGACAAATGAATGGGTTAGGATGGATATGAATTAGGTTAAAAGTAAATGGGTCATTAAAATTTTAAATGGATCATAGATGACCCATGACCCTTGGATATATAGTTAACTTAGCACATTCATTTATCCATCAAATTATTATTTTATATTTTACCATTTTTATCGACATTATTTTTCACCACTTTTATATTTATTGGTATTATTTCAAAACAAACTCATGCTATCAAAATTTTTATTCTTTAATTTTATTTACATTTTAAAATTATAGTCTTTATCTCATTTTCTTAACATTAATTTTTTAAAATTATTTTAATATTAAATGTAGTTGATTAAATATTTTACTTTTAATATACATTAAATGAAACTTATTTAATTTAAAATAGATATTACACACTACAGCAAAAAAGACTTTTAGCGGCGACATTTGTCGTCGCTAAAAAGTATTCGGTCGTCATTAAAGAAAAAGTCATCGCTAAAAATGTCGTCGGTATAGGTCCGTCCCTGAAAAGGTCATTAGCGACGACAATTTGTCGTCGCTAAAAGTCCGACCTTTTGCGACGACAATGTCGTCGCAGAAAATAATTTTAAAATTCAAAAAATTTTGAAATTTAATTTTTAGTGGCGACACTTGTCGTCGCTATAGGGAAAGAAGTCGTCGCTGAAGATCTGACTTTCAGCGACGACAAAGTCGTCGCTGAAAGTCTGATCTTTAGCGACGACATTTTGCCTATAGCGACGACAAATGTCGCCGCTAAAGGCTTTTTAAATTTTTTTAAAAAAATTTAAATTCAAATTATCGTATATTTCAAATAATATATTAACTAAAATATTCTTTATTTTAATTAACTTGAATTGTTCAATATTTTTTTAAAAATTTAATTTAATATAAATTATACAATTATAATATATTAGTAGTATTATTAATAATATCTAACAATTTGATTCAACATAAAAAATTAATACTCATGAAGCAATGGTAAAAATAATACGGACTTCCTAGTTGTAAATTATATTTACAAAATTTATGCTAAGTTAAATTTAAATAAATAAATTTAAAATTTACAACATATAAAATTAAATAATATGAAATTTCATATTAAATTAAACATACTATCAATTCTATTAATTTATTACAAATTATTTGAGTAAATTAAATATATTATTACACAAAAAAAATATTATAACTTTTTATTCACGTGCCTCAATGGTAAAAATCTATTGATCAACTCTGAATACTCTCCACGAACTAAGTTAAGTGCTAATAATAACTAACAAATTAAAAGATACAACATACAAAATTAATACATATCAACATATATAAAAAATAAATATATTAAAATAAAAAAATTTAAAAGAAAGAGAAAGTTCAAAAACTTACCTCTGCTCCAAAAATTTCAAATGCACAAATGAGGAGGAAGGAGGCACCGCGAATAAATAGCCAAAACTTTCACCGACGATTAAAAAATTTCGGTCGTCGCTGAAGCCTTCACCGACGACCGAGAGACTTTCAGCGACGACAATGTCGTCACTAAAGCCTTGTCTCAGAATTTGTAATTAGGCTTTTAGCGGCGACAAAAGTCATCGCTAAAAGCCTAAAAAATTTTTGGCAGTAAAATTTGGCCTTCAGCAGCGATAATTATCGTCGCTGAAAGTTCAAGACTTTCAGCAACGACACTGTCGTCGCTGAAAGGGGGACCATCAGCGACGACATTGTCGTCGCTAAAGGGGGGACCATCAGCGACAACGCTGTCGTCGCTGAAAGTCTTAGCCCTTCAGTCTGAAGATTCAAGACTTTCAGCGACGACAGTGTCGTCGCTGATGGTCCCCCCTTTAGTGGCGACAGTGTCGCCGCTGAAAGTCTAAATCTTCAGCGACAACAATTGTCGCTGCTGAAGGCCAAGACTTTCAGCGACGACACTGTCGTCGCTGATGGTCCCCCCTTCAGCGACGACAGTGTCGTCGCTGAAAGTCTTGAACTTTCAACGACGACAATTGTCGCCGCTGAAGGCCAAATTTTACCACCGAAAATTTTTTAGGCTTTTAGCGACGACTTTTGTCGCCGCTAAAAGCCTAATTCCTTCCCGCCCAACTTTCTGATTCCCTCTAAAAAGTTACATCGCTTTTACCGACGACAATGTCGCCGGAAATACCTTTAGCGACGACCGAAATTTTGTCGCCGCTAAAAGTGTCGCCGTTGTTGCCTCTTTTTCTTGTAGTGACAATAAAATTAAAAAATTCAAAATTATGAATTATATGTATTCTTTTTCAATAATAAATTTCACTTTTAAAATTTTATATATATCAACAATCAGATTTCAATTTATAAAGTATCACCTAAAAAATAAAAAATGACCTTATTGATATGTTAATATTTGCAAAGTATAGCCAATAATCTAATATATAGTTATACAGTATATTACATGTGACACGTAACATTGTATGATTTTTTGTTTAAAAATGAAAAAAAAAGGTAATTTTGTGATTATTTTTAAGCTTTAAAAATAAAAACAATAAATTATATAGATTTTAGTACAAAAAACTAGACTTAATTTTTTTGAATAAAAGAAATTGATATTGTCATGTATATAATAATATTATAATATTTTATTTCAAAAAATTAATTTTAAAAATATTTAAATTACATTAAAAATTCAAAGATATTTTATTATAATATTTTTTATTTTATAATTTTAATTTATAAAGTATATAAATCTACTCCTATAAATATAAATGAATAAATGGTTATTTATGAGTTGACCTAATATGACCTTCATTTTAATGGATTAATAACAACTCAACCCATATTTATCCTAAAGTTACATTAGATGGATATAAATAGATCAAAATAAGAATGGATATAGGTGGATAAATTGATATAAGTCAAGATTGTCAGATCTATTTGGGACTTTTAGGAACCCATAGGCAAAGCTTAAAATGAGAAACTATATGAGATCACTTAACGGAGATCCTCTAGCTAAAGCTTAATTAAAAATTAGGTAATGGCAATCACAATTATTCAACTGTGTAAAATTTATTTATATAATTAAAATAGGAATATTATCCAACCTTTTTTAATTCTTAAATACTAAAAAAAATAATATCTTAGAGTGAAATCCCATAACCTTTACAATGATATCATGACTTGATATCACTAGACCATTCATTTGGATGATTATATTATTCTCTAATTTAATGTGACTAATATATGTAATAATTTAAATTGCAATTTTGAAACTTTCCCACTACAATAAATAATAGATAATCATTATTAAAAATATATAGATAATTATTTTTATAGATAAATGTTGAACTTATCAATTAATACTAATTAAAAATAATTTAAATTTTAATATTAATTAAATCAATTAAAAATTCAATATCAATCTTATTTTAATAAATAAATATAAAATAATATAACATATTCAAATCTAAGTGATTCATGCAAAATATTTTTTATTATTATTAAGCATGGAAGAAAAGATGTAGATTTGTTGTATTAATCATTGGATTACAAAATTAATTTGTCTAATTTTGTATCGATTGTATGTTCAAATTGAGGATTAATAGATCAATATATTCAATATATAAAATAATTAAAGAAAAGTAAGTGATATGGAGAAATAATACAAATTTTTGATAAAAAAAATATCACTTTTGAACTCAATTATTGTCATTACTCATTAAAATTATATTTCTATTACTGATTAAAATCTACATTTCTATTACATGTTTAGTATAAAGTTTTTATAAATGCATGCATTTCATTCTAAGAAAAAAAAAGATAACTCTTTCAAAAAAATATTTTTCTAATTAAATTCCCCAATTTATAGGTTTATAAAAAAAATAAGAAAAGTTAAATTTATTAAGCTTTTTATTTTTTTTCACTTTGCTCATGTTTTTATTTTTTTTAAAAAAGTGATCCGATGGCAGCTGTCAATTTCATTATATATATATATATATATATATATATATATATATATATATATGTGTGTGTGTGTGTGTGTGTGTGTGTAATATATATAATGGTGTAAATTATTTATAATATTCATTAATGGGTCAAACTAATAAATACACATAAAATAAAAGTGATTGTTGATTTAAGTTCTATCATATAATATTATGAAAGTTAAAAAAATTGATTTTATTTTAACATTCACTATATAATGGCGATAATGTTTAAATTTTATCCAAATTTAATTTTATAGCGAACTAATGGCTTATTAGTATAACTATGGTACTGCTCCTTTTAACAATTACCCATTAATTAAGTCTATGTGCAAAAACAAAGTGTTGCAGCCATGTAAGGCCATTTATAAGTATTATTTGTATGAAGCATGGAAATGAAAAATCATGATTTACATATTAACAAGCCTAGCACATCAACTAGTGGCTATGTCTAGTATGAATGAACAAAGTCAACTTTATAAAACCAAGCGAATTGAGGATGACACTCAAATTTAGTACAATAAAGTGAGATATTAATGTTAACTCAGACTGGTATATCAATATAATATACGATAAATTATTGTCACTTCCCCTTAAATTAGACTTAATTAACTCTATTCCCCTTTATTTGAAAAATTATATCAGATTTCCTCAATTTATGCGGAAATATTGCACTCTGCCCCCTGAATGATGACGGATGTTAAACAATGCAATGCAAGTTCATGAGAAAAGTGATAAAATGTGGGGTTCACACATGGGGCATTAGACAACCCACTGTTGTTGACAAAATGCCCCTAAAATAAACAATGGACATTCCACATATTGTTGGAAATAGAAGACAAAATGGCTTGAGGCAATAGCAAGTGGAGCTGCAGAATTGGAGAAGAAGCAAAAGGAAAAAAACGCGGGCAGCAAGATCAAATGTAGCAAGAATTGAAGGTATTTTTTTATTTTCATATTGCGATCTTATTCCTTGAGTCTTGATTTTATATCGTGCTTCGCACATATTTTACAAAAAAAAATTAAACAGTAAATAAGAAATAGGTAGTACATCATTTGTATTTTTATAAAATTTAAATAAAAATTTATAATTAATTAATTCAATTAAAAAAGTTTATTTTAAAATATTTTTATAATAAAATTAAAATATATTATATTATATCTATACTATTGTTGAATGATATTGCGCCTATTTGGTTCATCATATAAGAGATACATGACAATACAAGAGGACGTTTGGTTCGTCTCAATAATATGAGAAGTTCTATTTCTCAGAAAGTAAAAAAAATGAATTGTTTAATTATCTTATAAATTAGAAAAAATAAAATTTTCTAAAAAGTCCTACTCCTCATAGAATATGAGAATTTGCTTACTTACCTTCCTTTAAGTAAGTTCTACTTTCTATGCTATTTATATATACAATGATAAAATTATTCTCATTAAATTTAATTAATAACAATCAAATTTTATTAATTTATATTATAACAATATTGAGAATATAGTAGCTATTTTATTAATATTTTTTTGCAATATTTAAAGTAAAACTAAACAAGATAGAGGAAGTTACTTTTTAGGAAGTGTCACTTCCTATATTTCAACTAAATAACTTTAAGTACTTTCTGAAAAGTTCACATAGGAAGTTATTTTCTGCAAAAATTCAATTTTCTATTGGAGGTTACTTTCTATATAAATTAAATGACTCTTGAGTAAATATTATCATATTTTATCATATATTTAGGTCTTATACAAGATAGTATAAAATAATCTAATTAACTTATTTTATATTATCAATGTAGGATAAATTAATCATCCCTCTTATATAATAGGATAGGATTAGGATAAATTTTATCATTTTTAATTTATCCTTAATTTATTTTTATATCTCTATGCTCAATTAATAATTATTATTTATTGTTAGGAATATTAGTAATTTAGGCTTAAAATATTAACATTTATTGTTTACATGTAAAATAGGTAAAATATAATAAATATATCAAATATTATTAATTAAAATAATTATAAATTATTAAAAATTTATAATCAACAAATATTACCAAATCATTGTGATAGAAACTATTTTTAAAATAAAGTTAATTTTTTTTGAATAAAATTTTTAATATTATGATGTCATATACATATATGATAATAAACACACGATAACATAAGTTTATACTTTCAAATATGTGACTATTTATCAAACACTTGATAGTATTATATATTATCTTATCATTATCCTATAGTATATTATTTTATTTATTTATCCTATTATATCCTATATTATTATGTCCTCCACATGTGCCCTCTGGAATTTGAATCATGTATAAAATGAATCAATATGAAAAAAGGAAAAAAAATATAATGAACCACATAAAAAGAAGAGAAATAATACATCAACTATAAAATAACAAGATTTAAAAATAAAATATGTTATAAAATAATTCAAATAAATAAAATTTTAAAATTATTATTATTTTATGGGGATGTCAATTCTCCAACTTAACAAATTGCTACTGCTATTGATAAGCATGGTACTTACGTGCCTTTATTATTGTTTTATGGAGATATCAATTCTCCAACTTAAGTACAACTTGCTATTGCTATTAATTTTTATTATTTGTTTTTTCAATTTTTTTAATTTTAATTCTTTGATTTAGGTTAAATTTAGCCATAAAATAAAATTTAAAAAATATATCAAATTAAGCATAAATTTAAAAAATATATTATAATGAAAATACATACATTAACTTATGATCTTTCTTGTAATCCTTCCTTAACCATAAATTCTTTGTTTCTTAGTCACTAATTTAAAGAATTATGTGTGTGTGTATTACAGTATATACCAAAGTAAATACAATTTTTAATCAGAATATATATTTCATAACAATAATCATTATTTAATTTATTACTTCACTAACAATTAAGTCAAATTATAAATATAAAAAAATAAAATTTGTGCTTACAAAATTAATAAATAACTATAAATAACTCAGTTTTATTTAGTTGGGAAGGAAATGAAAATTACCATTATTATAGTTCAATAGCATACCAGACGATGACCGCAATTTAATTAAAACAAGATAAAATTGATTTTTATTAACATAAAATTATATGTATTAAATTGTAATTATTATGAGTATAAAGAAAATAACTAAAGAGAAAAATAGAAAAAAATTACAAAACGGGTTTAGTTAAAAAAAAAAGGAAGGAAGAGAAAAGAAAGAAAGCTGAAAGAAACAAGAGAAAACTTTTTAGAAGAAAGCATTTTTGGTGCTGATTGTAAATTGCGAATAACAAATTGGAAGTATGAACTTAAGGTTGGGAAAAGGATTTTAACTTAATAAAATGGTGGAGAATGTGTGTCAAATAATTTTTAATAATCAATATATGTCAGCTTCATTTAACTATTTTTATAAATATTTTATTAATTATAAATGTTGTAATTTACTAAACATAAATATTTCATATAAATTGAATTGTTATTTGAATAAATAAATTAAAATTTAATATTCTTAAATATTAAATCTTATTTTTATCTTTTTAAAAATGAATAGAACCATAATTATTCTATATCATTGAGTGTGGCTACTTTATGACTAATGTTATATAAATTAATTAAAATTGTGTTGATTAAAATAAACATAACCAATTAAATATAAAATATGGTTAAATAAATAAAACTAAATTAAAAATAACATTGACATTCTACATTCAATGTTTTAATTAAAGTATATTGTTTGAGTTGGCCTTTCCACACTGTCGACTAAATCATAAACGCCATCCAATTCCCTCTGCTATAAGGGAGTCCGATATAATTTTCTAAATAAGGAGAGGAACGAAGTGTAATTAAGCTTAATATCAAGAGAGTTGGCGATAATTTACCTTATAATATATGACTTGCAGAACATAAATAGCTTCAAACAATCATGTTGCTGAAAGCAAAGATAAGAATTTAGAATTTTGAGATATGTTCAAGGAGTTTAATTCTAAGCAATCTAACACAATCAAATTAACAAATATACGGAGGCTGAACACCCAAATAAAAGCACAAAGTGTATCTTCTCCGATCTTCATTTCTGCGAAAGTCTCTGTAAAAGTATAACCAAAACTATAATTATATATCTAACATGAAAAGAAAATTTTAAAGCATGTTGTTGTTATAAAACTTGAAACTTGATGAAGAAAGTACTTACCTTAGGTTCCAAACAGTATGCAATAGTTTTCTGCAAATGGACCAATAAAGACAAGATTTTTTTAGCGTTAAAGAAAAAGGCTCAAGTGAAAATTTACAATGAACTTCACCTGCAATTAGCAGAAAAAAAGCAGAGAAGAAGAAGTATAAAATGGTCAAATGGAACATGTTCATTTTCAATTAGTAGAAAAAAGACTGAAAATCAAATGGCACATACGAGAAAAGCCAGAGAGTGAATAAGTCATGACATGCCGGAATATTGCTCTGGTGAAGTATAGTGGTGCTTTCCAAATGGCATGTTTTGATCATTCTCGCCAAAAAATGAAAAATGTAGATCAGCTGCGGATTAAGCATTGAAAATGAAAATATGATAAACATAAAAGAGAATCCTAATCAACACTAGTATAAAATCGATGATTTATGTTGATCGATAGACGTTGATTTATAACAAAATCGACATTTATTTTGATGCACTGACAATTTTGAAATTATATAAAAACTTAATTCAATGGATAAGAATACAATCAACATCTAAATGTTGCTCAAAAACTTACATTGTCAGTTTTAAACACAACCATTGTCTCAAATTAATTTCAAAAGCATCATTAGAAATTGTAAAATCATAAAATGTTGGTTCTAATCAATAGTCATCATTTAAAAGGCATTTCAAGAGCCTCATTGGAAACTTCAAAAGCATAGGATGTTGGTCCTTGTTAATATGCATCATCTAAATGGCATTTAATAATTTGCATTGAAAATTGTAGGATCATAAGACGTAGGTCTTTTTTTAATAATCAACATCTATATTTTCCCATAAATCTTCACTCAAAATATGTCTTTCCATATGAACTTTTTTGACATTTCTCTGATATGTTCTCAATTATGATATGATTGGTACATAATGTTACTACTAATATCTTACTTCATTTTCATCAAGAAAGTGTATAATGAGAAGAACATTAACCTTTATTTCCCTCTTATTATATACTCTTTCATTTTCCATGGAGTAAAAGTGGAATGGAAGAGTTTGTGAATGATAATTGCTAATGATCTCTTACTCTACTTCCATCCACTTTTCTAATGGTATACTCTCTCATTTCACATAGAATAATCAAAGTGGAAATATTTTCACAATAATGCTGGAGTTTGCATTGAGGACAAAATTTTTGATACATTGTAATTTTTCCTTTGTTTTTGTGTATTCATATACAAATGGGTAGTTTCTATTTACTAATGATTTAATGTAATTATTTTTTATAAATTTATAGAGATGTTATATCTCTTTATTCATCTATTTATACTTTCATTATAAATAGAGCAATGATAATTAAAATTTTTTAAATTTGTAGAATTGTTTCTCTTTGCTTATCTTTATGTTAGTTTTACTTAAAATCCTATAATAAGCATTTGGATTGCACAAATTAACAAAGAGAAGAAATATAATATAGCATTCTATGTTAAATTGGTTTCAAAATACTACTATTTTCATATTTAGTTATTTATATAATAAAAACCTATAAAAATTAAAAGACTTCTAATTAGGAAATGGTAAACATAAAAATGTTAGTTTTTATAATTAACCAATATTTAATATGATGACATTTTCTCGTAATTTATGAACATCTAAATGAATGTCACTCATGAAGAAGTTTAAATGAATGAAACCAAAGACATCTAAATGAATGGAACTAAAGAATTCTAAACAAATAGAATTGAATATGACTCTAAATGGAACTAATGAAGGAACTTGAAACTTCGATTGTTTTTTATGACCACCATTTGAGTTCATTTCAATCATAGTGATAGTACATCAACTTGAAATTATAACATTAATCTATTTTGACTGACCATTATATAAGTCTTTTTTAATCATCATGATAGTTTATTAATAGTTTATATGTCATTTTAGCACTTAATTGACATTTTATGACATCAATTTTAAATTTATAAGCAAGTCTAATTGTTTAGCTATCGGCCTATAAATAAGGCTCTTGTTTCCTTTTGAAACAAATTGGTAATTTATGAAGATAGCTCTCCTTTCATAAAAAAAGATGGCTTTTGAAGTGCTTTATTCCATCAAATTTGTGTCTAATGAGGTGCTTTATTTTTGCATTTGGTATATGCCTCTACCTATTACTATATTTCAATGCAAGATTGGACACATGCTTCTTGCTTTATGTGCTATCTCAAACTTGGTAAGAAAAATCCTATTTGTGCTCTACTAATTGGCACTGTCCATTGCAAGGCTATTGTTATATAATCTTTTTCATGTATAAATGTAGAATATGGTTATGTGGGAATTATGAGTTATAGTAAGTTTATAGACCATCAAAAGTCCTACCTTTATGAACCATATTTTTGCCTACCATAAATGATAGAGTTTATAAAGATATGAGTTTTTATGCTTTATAATCTTACAATAACTTACAATTTCTACATCACCATATTATGCATCAGTATATAAAACTTTGAAAGATTCCAACACAATGGCTTGTCAATGTATAGTACCAATTAGCATAACACAAATAAGACATTTATAACTAAATTTAAGATAGCACATAAAGTAAGCAACTAACATATCCTTGCATTGAAAAATAAGAATAATTAGTGGCTCATAGCAAATAAAGTAATCAAGATAAAATGAAAGGACAACAAGCAAAGGATAACCACTTTTCCTTTTAATTCATACAGGGATGTTATGTATGCTTATTATGAATGAAAAGTTCATTGTTCAATAATGGTTTTTTTTTTTGTATATGTTTATAAACTAATATAGAAATAAATAAAATGGTAGAATTAATTATCATAATAGATTAGGTCCCTTCTCATATATTTCATATACATTCAATATATAACTTTTTATGTCTTTTAATTGTATAAGAAAAATATTATAATATAAAAGAGAATTTTAATGCTACTAATTCGCTTAAAGTAACATAAAAAAGCATTAGTTCATAAAATGATATCAATATTCTTTATAGAATTTAAACTTAAGTCATATAGTATTGTTGCCTATATATATGTGATATATATAAATCATGTTTTTGGATTCTTGTTTGATATGGGTGTGTGAGAGAGTAAGAGAGATAAACTAGAAATTATAAATTCCAATACATATGATGTGTATAATTGAATCAATTTTAATTTAATAGATGCATATTTGTTGCATCTAACCAGTTTGGAATGATTTTGGAAAGGTTCTAGGATTATTTTGAAATTATTATTGAAAAAGTTGCCTAAAAGAAAAGAAAACTCGTCTTTATTAAAAGATATTCATATATTAAGATGTTGATTTTTGTTTAGTAATAGCACTAAACATTACTTAATAGGATGATGTAATTGTCTTAAAGATGATGTTATTTTCTTAAAATTGATGTGTAATATTAAATTTAGATGTTGGTTCATTTTAAAAACCAAGGTAGAAACTTAGGCCATAAGCATAAATTGAAAATTAAAAGGTTAAAGCATTGCTAGGTTTAGGATCAAAGGAGTGAAGTATGGTGCCACTTGAAAATATTATCCAAAAGCATTTTTGACACTAAAATAATTTTTTGTCTAACAAGGTATGCTCTTCTTCCAAATATAAGATAATTCTCTTCAATTTTGTATTTTTGTTTATTAATTATTTTATAGGACTAAAACTCTTATGGTTAAACATATGAGGTTTAAAACTCATTAGAAAAATGTAAAAAGTAATTATGAGCTTTTTTTTCCTTTTATGTTTTTTTTGCAATTTTGTTCCTTTTTTTTCATTCAATCTTATTTTATTGCTTATTATTTTAATGTAACTTTTATATGTTTGCACAAGTAAAAAATTTAATCTCATTCATCTTTTTTAGCATTCTATTTTATTATCTAGTATGTTTTCTTATAAAAATGTATAATGCACCAATTTTTAATGAATACTCATTGCATTTACAAGTATTGTATTCAAAATACTTTTTTAAGGAGTTGAAACCTTTTATATTGAGCTACAAATATCAAGACACAAATTTAATTTATTCTTTAAAGTTATTTAAATCCATATTTTAAAGTAATAGGAGATGTTAGCTTTCTACATCTTGTTAAGAATACAAAGGAAATAAGGAAGATGAGAGTTTGAGGGTTTAAGGAACATAGGAATGGGCATAGAACTAATTTTCAGGATGAGAGAGTGAGAAACTAAGGGCTAAGATTTGGTTAATAGGTTAGATGGATATATAATATTAATTATTTAAATGAACCAATGTGGAATTTTATTTGTTAAATATTAATTTTTAGAAAGTAAATAATATTTAATATTATTTCCCAAGATTATAAAAAAATGACGTCAATTTTCATGGAATAAAAAATGACGTTATTTTTCTATTCTACAACAATTTATAAACTAAAATTGAAATAATATGTACTACAATGGTTAATTATACATTGCTCACATTCTGACATGTAATCCCCTAAATGCCAATGTTTATCAGCTATCTTGTAATAGTAAGAGAACCTATGAAAATATAATTATGATTAATTATTTTTAAAAAAAATGAATGTATGTACCTTAATTTAAATAATTTTTAGCCTATTTTGTTCTAATATTGTTCATGTAACCAAAATGTTCTGCCATTTACTTCAACCTCATTCTTTAAATCGTTATCATGTATCTCTTACACTAACTTTCTCTTTGTGTAGTAACACTTACCCATTAAATTTGCAAGTTTTAAAAATATATGAGAAATAAAAAATGAAAAAAAGGAAAATTTCAACGACCAATAGAATATTAATAGATACAATATAAGAATTTGCTTCTTTCATTAAAATTTTACTTCATAAAAGAATAATAAAATAAGGAATAGTTATAACCTAACTCCTAATGGAGGAAATTTGAAAAGGAAAATAGTAGAGATTAATCCTCATATTAGAGCTTCATTCATATTGGTGGGAGCTTGAATGGAATTTTAATAAGGCTTCTAAAACAAGGTTAATAAGGCTTAAATTAATCTTCAATTAAGTTTACAGATCGAGCTTGAGGGAGTTTGAATGGAATTAAATCTTTGCTAGAGCATAAGAAAGGATGTGTGCTTTATCTAAAAGGAAGTATAAATAGATCGTGATTTTTTTCTAATTATAACCTATTTAAGGGTAGTTGTTCAATAAATTGCTCTAAGGTATGGCCCATTTACCAATACTTAATTTAACCATTGGTGTTACTAAATTTTAAAAATGGTTTCTAGAACTACCTTATTTTTAAGAGATGTTCATTATTGTGATTTCTTGTAGTGACTTTGGCATTTTTAAAAATTGGCCTTATTTTGCAATCAAGTCATAATTTTGGAATGTAATTGAAATATCTAATTAATACTAAAGTTTAACATTATCTTAGATTTTTTTCATTATAAATTGATTTTCATATGTCTAATTAAGATGATCATTATATATTTAGATAGCTAATAAGCAGCTTACTAAATTTCATTTTGAAGGCAAAACCTAGTTTAATAATTTAAAGGTTCAAATTCGATTAAGAAAATGAAGTAATGTTACTATCTAACCTAATCCATTATTGATTTTAAGGCTATATTGGGAGTTCCATGAGTTAAAATAGTACCAAACTAAAGCCCAATGTTAGCTTAGATCTATCTTAACAACTTTCATATTTTAATATTAATGAAATTATACCATTTTGATGATCAAACAATGGCTAGAATTTGACTTATAGGATTTCACTATAGTAAACTATTAAGTGTTTTGGTTTATAAATTAAGTTTTAGGATTCAAAATTAAGTAAGTCACAAACTATTGTAACCCAAAGAGTCAACCTTAACTAGCACTTCTTCTTCTTCCTCTTCTTCTTTTTCATTTTTTTTTTAGTTTTCTTTTCTTTAGGATATGTCATTTTTTATTTTCTTTTCTTTAGGAGAAGCCATGAGAAGTTGAACATACATTAGTTTAAGGGACCATTACTATAATTCAGTTTAATTCTAAGACATTTCTCTTTATTTTATTTTAGATTTAATTATCTCTTATTTCTCTATTCATATTGTTTTAGATTGCATAAAAATGATTAGCTAAATAAGATTGGTTAGTTAATTATTTGTTATAATCTATATCTAAACAATTGGTTGTGATAAATTTTAGCTTATAAAACTCTTGTAATTTATGGCTATGAATAGAGATTAGGCTTTGGCGATTTGACACTTTGGTGAATCATTAGTTAGCTAAGAGGAATAGATGATTAAATTGGCAGTTTTCACTTGTAAATTTATTAATTTAGTCTTAACCTAATTCTTGAAGCTTAATGTTATTACTGACTAGGTTCATAAAGCTTGTTATGAATTGAAGCTAGTAATAAGATGTTAATTAGCCACTTGTTCTAATTAATCAACATTAGAAACATGATTACTACTAGTCTAGGAGTAATTATTGATAAAATAATCAAATTGATAGTAAATCTATTTGGTATCTACAATAAATCTAAGAATTAGAGTGTGATATTCCTTTAGAATGAAAATTTCATATTTTATTATAATTCTATTTCAATTATATTTTTTATTTAATTACATTGGAAAGAATCTTTTTTTCTTATTTAAGTTCTATTACAACTTATCACTAATCCTATAGGATTAACCTAGACACACCTTTACTATTAGGAAAAGTGAGTTTATTTAATAGTTTTAGTGTAAGTGATGTGCATCACTTATTTGAATGCAAATCTAAATGAGTTAACCTAACTAGGTATGCAACTCGCATAGACTAATAGGGGTTGGGCCAAGTTAGCCCAATTTCATAGTGATGGTTTCCCCAAAATCTTTATATTATAGGATATTACAAACAACTCTTTTATGCATTAAAGGTAACGAAAAAACAACCATTACTATAAAAATGTGATACTACACCAACTAATTGACATTTGTTAAAGTGAAAATTGACATATACAATAATGCAGTAGCATTTTTAAAAATATAAGCAACTTAATACATTAATTCTAAGTAAAAACCAAGATTGTAAACCATTATATCTTTTTATATTAGTTATTAAAGAATTGTCATCTGATAAAAGTTGAAAAGTTAGTTTAGAAAATTATGATAAAGTTAAAACATTAATTTCTTTTTTTTAAATAATTGACATATAAAGTGATGCGAATTACCAACATTGAAAAGCGATATATCCTAATGTTAGTTTTATATTAATAGTCAATATGGTTTGTGCACTAAAAACTTTTAAATTTTGCATTTCGTGCTCTAATTCTTTAATTTTTTTATGAAACCTTGTTGAATTTTCTATTTGGAATCTTGTCAAAATATCCCATTTATTTTTGGAGTCTTAGCACTCTTACATAATGGGTAAAATCTTTTAACATGATTCACAATAAGACATGATGTACTTTAGGCAATATCTCTAGTTTACAATTTTATGGAAGCACCTTATCCATTCTTTAAAGTCTTTAGTGAGTTGATTGAATGGATGGGCTATTTCTATAAGATTTGAAACTAAATTTGAATTTTGAAACCTCTGTATTGGATATCTTTAGTAAAGTCTAGCTCTTGATAGGAATCTTATTGAAGTATCCCACCCATTCTTTGATGTCTTTAGTGATCTATAAAATTGAATGGATGGGCTATTTCTATAAGACCAGTGATAAAGATTTGAAATTTATTATGATATGTGATCTATATTGTATTTTCACTTGTAATTTCTTTATATAAAAATATATTGTAATTTTAGTCTTCATTTAATCTTTACTTTCATTTGTGAGTTTATAAACAAGTCTGATCTTTTCTTGTTATTATCTTTCATCTTTACTATAAAATGGTTTCATTGTGTAAGATGGTGTCTATTATGTGTAACAAAACTTATTAGACTACAAGATACTAATTTGAAAGAAAAAATGCAAACAATGTTGGTTATTTAATAATAATTCAACATAGATATAAGATTCCAACTTATTACATCAATTTTTAAATATCCGATGTCAAAAGGAATACCAAATGTTACATTTGAAAGTAGGTTTAAACATTAAATGTCAATTGTATACATGAATTGATGTTGAAAGGTATATCTATAGCTAACTAATTATGGAATTTGCAATATTATGGGAAATTGTAAAGACACACGACATTGGTTCATGTAGACAATTGACATGTAAAGGTATGTCAATAGCTAGCTAATTAAACTATACAATGGCATTCACAAGGATATAAAAAAACTAAAAGAATATACAACGTTGGTTATGTAATAACAAACATTTAAAGGAATTTGAGGTGTTATACTTTAAATTGCAAACCTTTGACATGTTAATGTTTGACCTAACTGAGACCTAAAGGTATATCAATGACCAATACATGAAATAACTCATATGCAAGATGGTAGTTGTGGTTTCATAACCAATATATAATTGAAGTCTAATATTTAGCATATTGCCTATACATTTAGATCCCTTCATTTTAAACATCTCAATGATGTCTTAACCCTAGTTATCTTATACAAAAGTTTGATTTTAAATCAAAGATAGCTCACATTCTATTTCATATGGCACATGCTACTATAGATTTATCTTTTAATGTTAGTTATCTTAAAGTTTTAATGCCAGTTCCTACTCAATGAGTATACAGGTGCCATTGTAAATCCAACATATTACATCTCAATTTCAAAACTGACATGGAATATAAGTGATAACATTAAATGTCATACATGAAAATTCACAACTTTAATTCTCGGTTATTAAATAATGGTTCACATTAAATGTTAGTGTATAATTAACATAATAAATTAAAATCAACCAACATGGAATATAGATTATAATGTTAGTTTAGGATTTGCTTTTGAAAATTGACATTCATCCATAATATAAATTTCATATATAACATTAGTTTCTATTAAATAATGAATATAATATCTCAATAAAAATAATCATCTTTTATCATGATTAACATTATTTAGTTTTTTTTTAGGTTACATTCACCTATACCCCACAACACCAAAAGTAATATTTAAACTTAATTACAAATCTTGCTACCTTATTAATATTCAAGCAATATTACTACATAAATGTTATTTATTATATAAAAATGCTACCTATTATAAACATGTCCTAGAAATTATTTAATAATTCAAAAATGCTATCTATGATACATACAATTTGGCCTTGAGAAATGATGAACACAATTACCTTTAGCTGTTCCTAACATGTTTAGGAGAATCTTCAACCCATATTCCCTCAGCATTATCATCTTGTATATAGAACTCCTCTATATCACTTTTCTTATCCATTAGAGGAATTCTTATAAAGAAAGGAGGAGTCTTCTCAATATCATCTCTTAAGTATTCTTTGTTGACATCATCAATAATTTGTTTCTTCCTTAGTAAAACTATAAACCACTTATGATCAAATTGATTTGTAACATAAAATACTTATTTTTCCTAGGATACTAGCATGAATGGCTCTCCCTTGTGACATTGCTTATTAAGATTCACTAATGTTAATCCTAACTTATTAACATAAATGTCGTTCTTATTCTTAACCTATTTATATTGAAGCATAAGCTTTCTAAACACAAAGTAGTTAAGCTCCCAGATATCTTTAATGATCTTGTAGTTATATGCATAGCTTGAATTACTAAAATAACCTTACTATTTTGCATAATGCTTCTGTCATCCTAGCTTTTTTTTATAAAATGATACCTATTTATGCCATATCCATGATAAAAGATGACTTCCATGTGTGGCCCCCTACATTAGTCATCTAATGGTCTCATAAATAGTATTCAATGGTTTTTGCACCAATTAATAATGATCTCAACTCTTAAACTAATTAAGGAATGACCAATTGATTAGATTGGATCCATTGATCATTCCTTATATGATGTTATTATCCCCTTAGAAGGGTTATATGCTCGTTCACATTAGGCTGAACTTTAACAATACTATACAGGATGTAAAGGTAGGCTTACATATGCATTTCATGGCTTATGCTCACTACCCAAGGACCTAATAAGCCTTTACCTACAACTTTACCCATATGATAGAACTTTGGAAGCTCGATAACATCCACATTTAATAGGGAGTCACTATAGAACTTAGCCACCTCTGTAATAATTTAACTTTCATAATGCATCATTCTGGTTAATATCTACTTCTCACATACTTTTTTATGATTTTTATATATCACTTAAAAGGGCACATCTACCTCAAGTATATAAGATTATATAATTTTATCTCTCACACTAAATAAATAACTAGATACACCATGATATCAAAAAGTGAAGGTGGAAAGTACATGTCTAGCTAACATAATAAACTATAACTTGTCATTGCAAGTCATCTAACTTTTTAAGGTTAACTGTTTTGTTATATATTGCATTGGAGAAAAGAAGAAGTATAGTGATAGCATGTTTGACATGTTTAAGATTGGTAATAGTTGTTACATTAGAACATAGAAATCATAAGACTTCAAATTGACTAACTTCAAGTTTTTCATTGAAACCAAGCTCTTAATGCTTGAAGAGTATCCCTATGGCATCTTAACACTAAGTAAACACTCATAAAAATTTGTCTTCTCCATAATAGATGGAATGTAATAAGTTAACAGAAGAAACGTATATTAACACTTTTTTTCTAGTGTTAGTTCTTTTCAAATGGATATTTCAACCAATTCCAACCTAGTTTTAACTCATCCATGGTCTTCCTTAGTATGTTTAAAAATGTTCCAACTAAACTATCATAAACATTTTTTCTACATGCATGATATTGATTTTATCTCATAAATAGGATTTTCTAATATAGAAGATTGAAAAATATGAACCTTTTCTAGCATGAAGTATTCCCACTCATAAGCTTGTAAGGTTTGCCAAGATTTCCATTTACATTTTTAACCTATTCATAAACCTGAAATACAAAATCACATAAAATTAATAAATAAAAGACTTGATTTAATTACTAGTAGTAAAATGAGTAATACTTTTGAAAATTCAATTTTACTTATTCATTCATACTTAAATCTCTAATTTAGTATGTTAAAGTTATTACTTCTTCTAATGACCCATTGAAACCTTTCTTTAGCTTGCAATATCGATGGTCATAATGTAACAATGTTTGATAATTGAGATACACTATCTTCTTACTATGCTTAAGTTGAGAAGACAAGTATCATTTTCACAAAGATTACACACTTTAAGCCCTTTAATGTTATAGCCAAACAAGTTATCATAAGCTAGAAAGTCATTAATTATGCAAAAAAGTATGACATGTAAAATGAAAAACTTCTGATGAGATACATTAAGGACTAAGACACCTACCTCTGATATCACCTTTAAGTCTTCAATAAGCAATGCTAAAAAGATATCTATGTCATTATCTAATTTTTAGGGCCTAAAGTCAATAAAGAAAATGGATGTACTTACACTTCATGCACAACTAAGGAAGTAGATTATAGATTACCACCATAACAAATCATATGTTATGTTTGCTACTTCATGTTACCATAAGGGTTCATTTTATTAGTGTAAAATGTAAGCTTAAGGTTGTTTAGCTCATAACTAAATGTAAGGAACATTGTATCAACCTATTAAAGGGAATTAATTGAATGCCAAAGCTTGTCATAATATCTAGTCCACATGCTATATTAAATTCTTAGCATCCTTAGTATTAAGAAACATTTGTTTAATCCTTGGCATTACTGGAGGATATTGCAATACCCCATCCATAACCCTTTTACTATTGATAACATAATTCTTCCTCAAGTTGTAACATAATTCTCAATATTTTAGACATTTTTGTGAAGTCATGTGCCTTTTTCATCAAGAAAAACAAGTATCTTCTTATATTTTATACCTATTAGGTACATGAGTTTCTTCACCTCATAAGTACAATCTAGTAACTTATTCCCCTTAAAAAACATTCTTTTCAATAATTATAGCAATGTCGTAAAGCTTTTATCACTTTAAGCATTCCTTGCCTTTAAGTTAAACAATCTTAGCACAGTAAATACTCATGTAAATTTAGTACAACCTAGATATAAAAATTTTCTTATATCACTCAATAAGCTATCAAAGACATGTGGATGTTGAATGAAATTATCTTCAACATCATGCACCATGTCTCCAATTAATCATTCAATCTCATATCAGTATCATTGTCTTCAAGGACTTCCTTACCTTCATAGGTATGAGATGAACTAAATAACTCACTTTTCCCATGGCATATTGATTAGCACATCATAATTCACCAAAATGAGATTAAAAACTAGTTTATTACAAAATAATGTAATATAGTGGCACAACCAAGTCATACCCCTAGTGATCCCACAATTTATATTTTCTTAATTAAATTCCTAACAATATTTACATAATTATCAAATTTATTATGAACTAAAAACATAAGAAGCTAATACAAACAGATACAAAATAGAACCAAGAACAGAAACTAGATAGAATACAAAATGCAATAATAGAATATAGTATGCAATAGTATGCAATATGCAAACTAATATAAAATTAGAGTTGAGAGGCTTTTTTGAATTTAAATTGAATTGAATATATTAAATAAAATAAAAATGCAGACCAAAAAGAAAGAAGGAAAATTAATGTAATAAAATAATCAATTCAAAGAATCAAGAGCTCTAGTTTGGATTAATTATGGATCAATTAGAATTTAATTTTTCTATCTTGAATTACCTAAAACCCTTGTAATAATTGATACCATTTAGGATTTGATCAATTAAGATTAGTTGAATCAAGCAACCATAATAATCCCTAGACTAGATCAAAATTAATTTAATGATAAAATTCAATTAACTTAAGAAATTAAATTAGAAACCTCTAAATTAATCCCTTAACCCTCTACCTTTATATGTAAAACTATGATTTACTAACCATAATTCAACATCAAAATAGCAAGAAATATAAAATCATAAAGATGTACACCAATTATATCAAATTAGCATCCAACACAAGGAATTTCAAGAATTTAACATAAATAAATAAGGAAAAAGGAAAATTAATCAAAGAAAGTCAATAGTAAAATTCATGATCTCATAATCTAAAAGAGGAGAGCTTTAAACTCCTTGAATCAATTTTGAATTTAAGCTTCCATTGATGAACAACAATAGAGAAACAAGAAGAAAAAAAGAAAAATTATGCTATTGAATCTACAAAAATCTTTAAAGTTTAATGAGTTCTTCTTTTTTATTTGACCTAACTAACCTAAAACCCTATTAGAATTGGATTGTATGTCTCTTAGGATTACAATAATGGGGCCTCCCACACTTATTTTTAACAAGATAATTAACTCTAACAGTTACAATAGTGAATTCTCATATGTCTAATTTCCAATTAGTTTAAAACCATTAAAACAAGATAATTTAGGTAACCTATGTGCATCAAAGTTGTAGACTTGAGTCCTATAGAAATTTGGGTACTGGTTTCATGTTAATTGGACCGCTATAGCTCCAGATATGCCTAAAAATCAAGGTGGACTCAATTAGGATAGAGACAAAGCTTTAATTTCTTTGTTAAATAAAGGATTGAAGGAATCCAAATAAAGCTAACCAAAATACTAAAGTTATAGGTCTTTCTTTATATTTCCAACGATATATAAATTATCTTAATTCGACATCTAGAGCCTAAGATATAAATGAAAAATAAAAATAGTATTAAAATCTAGCATTAATCGAATAAATTTAGAATATTATAAAATGAATCCAAAATTATAAAATAAAGTCAATTCTATAAAATTAAACATGTGTAACTCATTAAAAGACATGAAATAGGAGGAAATAATATAGTAAATATTTTTTTCATCACATATGATCATGGTTTAACAACCTAGAGTTACTATAATATCTCAATTTCTATTTTTAGAATCCATTTCTCTAGACCTCAACACTTGACTTTAAGTAGGTGCCTATCATTATCACCCATAAATGAAGATTGATTTTTTAAGTTTTATTTCTATTTATCCATAATTGAAATTTATTCACTTCTTCTCAAGCCACTGTTTAAAAATTATGATAAAATATGGCACATTAACTTCGATTAAAGTAAAAATCAATGCATATAGCATAGTGAAATTTTTGTAAATACATATAATTTCTCATATTAACTCTGACTAAAAATTGATATGAGAAGTTAGTGCAGTGGAATTTTAGAACTCACCACATCAATTAATATAAAAGGCTAATGTTAAAAGTTAAAATACATAAATTAGGATGCTAATTTTTTATAACCATAATCTAAAAGACATTCAAATTGTCTCATTGAGAGATATAAAATGTTTACACATTAGTTTTACTTCAATAACCAATGTCAATAGTTTTATACAAAATTTTCTTTCACTCCATTTTCTTATTTAGGTAGCATAAGAGATAATACACTCATCCTTATTGCATATTTAGAAATATTCTAAATCTTATGATCATAATCATCATATTAAACCATAGTCATCTTTTGCTGGGATAGGATGTTTATGATCACAAGATATCCATGGTTTGATAGGAAATTCATGATTATAAGATTCAAAGCATTTATAACTATGCAACATTAATTATGTATGTTACCTTCATATTCTACCTAGTATTGTAAGCAATTGATGACTAATGTTTACAAAATCTAATAGAGCACTTTAATATTAGAAAAAAAATTGATCATTTTAACACATGAAAATTTACAACAAGAATTTTAATCTCCTTAACATAAGGAATAGGTGGCTATATTATAAATTGTATTGATGTTGTACTATAGTTTTTATATAGGTCATTATTTTATGGCAAATAGCATAATGATTTGTAAATTTGATTAAATAATTAACTATAATATTATTAGAAAAATAATTTGTAAAATGGTATTTTTTGTTTAAAAAATGTAAAAATGCATAAATTTGATAATGTTATATGAGAAAAAGGTATTCATTGTTAGAAAAATGTTAGAATATAAAAATTATATTTAAAAAAGAAAAAAAAGCATAAACTAAGGTAGTTAATTATTAAAAAAACTAATGTGGTTTGGGAAAATTATAATAGAAAGATGAAAAATTGGATAAAAAAAATTGAGATGTAATTACATGTTGATTTTTTTTTTAGCTTAACCAATGTCTAAAAGTATAACATTGACCACCTAATATATGATAAATGACAAGCATTTACCATGGATGGTATTTACAAGTTATTAGAAAACCATCAAACTTATGACTTCTACATTTAAATAGCAAGAATTTACCAAAAATGATAGTAAGCATTTACTAAGGGTGACATTTACAAGGTATTAGAAAAAATACCAAAACTATTAACTTCTAAAGATATATCAATAGTTAACTTATGAAATAAAGCATATGTAAGACATCGATTTTGATTACTAACCAGTGTCTAATGTTTTGTTGGCATATCAATAGTCAGTAGTTGAAAAAGTATCAAGAAATTGCCAAAACTTATAACTAAAGTTATATTAATAGTCTCACTTATGAAATAAAGTATATATAAAATGTCAATTTTGATTAATGAATGACATTTAATGTTTTTTCTATTGCTTATAAATTTCACTCTCACCCTCCTTAGCCTTTATTATCAAGATAGATCACATTCCATGAAAAAAGGGTTTCTATGTTCAAAGGTGTAAATTGTCATATTGATCAGTATTATTAAGGTTATTTGAAGGTTATGGCATCAATCAAAGCTCCTTCTTAAAACTTATGCTCACTTTGACTATAAACATGAAATTTTATAAAGCATTTGGAAAGATTTTAGATAAGAATCTATAATACCCTAAATAGAGAAAAAAAGTTTAAGAAGGAACTTTGACTAGACACCTTTTGAATAGAAACTCGGAAAGGTAATTAAGTGAAATTTGCTTAAATCGTAAAGATAGTTTAGAAGTATATCTAGCTAACCTTTTTGTAAAAATTATATTAGGCACTAGTATAGATTAAAATATAATTAAAAACTTAATGCTAAGTGTGAAAAATTTTTATGAAGGGCTAATAGAATATTAGGGGTTTGAGTAGCCTAAAAATGACCTAAGTAGCCTAAAAACATAAAGATTAAGCTTAAATTTGAAATAAATCACCTTGGCTCATTTGGATTGAGTTAATTCAACCTTTTTAGGCTTAAATTTGATTTTAGAAACCATAAGAAAGGGTGCAAGTAAAGCCCAATCTTGTAGAAAAAAACTTGTAGCAATTAAGTAAATAAGTGAAAAATTAGAGGCATTTGTTAGTGGGTGTTTCTAGAAGATTAAATTTGGCTAAATTTAATTTTTTTTAAGAAATAACCTTCTAATTTTAGCCTAATATTATGCAACCTCATATGCCTCATTTATCATTAAATTTTCACCTAAAAAAATAAAAGAGTAGCTTATAAAGGAAGCTTTAAACTAGGACTTATAAAAACCATATAAGACTACTTTAGAAAAAAAATTTCTATCCTTCCTAGCCCTAATATTGTGCACTTCTAAGGATTTTCTCAAGTAGGATTTTCAATTTTCTAGTAATCCTAACAAACTCTCCAAGTGTTCTATCCAAATCTTGCAAGGTAATCTATGTTTTCCTTTATCTCTTTTAAGTTTTTTATGAAAACATTCTCTTCAAAATTTATAAAACTTGGTTTATGTTAATGAAGTTGCTACTTTAAGAGGTTTTGAAAAGTTAGAACATTAAAAATTTAAGATGAGTAGCAACTATTTACTGTTTTCTTGTATTTTCCCATGAAAAGAGAAGAATATGGTGGTATATGCTATTATAGATGTTTAGTTATGTTGTGGTGCTATATGATCTGATTTTAGTGTTGTATAAATTTTAATGTGATGGAATAATGTTGGTATTTTAGTGCTAATATTGGTAGAAGAAGATTCATTGAGTTTTCTTTTAAAAGATAATAATAGAATTATGTTGAAATTAGAAACAAAACTTTCAAGGAAGGATTATATATATTTTTGTTGTGCTATGGAAACAAGGATTAAAAATTGTTAAAATTTCAATTTTTGAAATTTTAATGTTACAAATATTGTTAGGATAGCTATGGAGAGAATTAGAAATTTTAGGAAAATTTTAAAGTTAGGAAAAGTGAATTTGTATGGACTTTAGTTACAATAACTTAAAATAGAATTATGGATTCTATATATTAAAGTTTGGTGCTATTTAGGAAAATTTTTTATTGAGAAAAATTAAGGTAATTAATGTTCTTCAATTATTAAATGTTAGTAATATTGCATAGAAATTTGATGATAATTGGATTTAATTCTAATATCGAAAAGCCCTTTTTTCCACAATAACTCCAAAACTTTCCAAAATTAGAAATTCTAAGTTTTTAATTCTATATGAATAGTATTCAAGTGGAATTTTTGTAAAATAATTGAATATTTTCATCATTAAACATGTTACAAATGTTATATCAAAATTTGATGATAATTGGAAGTGATTTGGATATTAAAAAGAAGCTTTTATTTCAATTGCTCACATGTTGTCTTATTTTGAAATTCCTTGCTTCAATATTGTGTGAATAGTACTATAAGGTAAAGAAATTGTAAGAAAAAATTATGTTTAATGTGTAAGAATATGTTATAAGTATTAAATAAAATTTTGGTAAAAAAATTAGGATTGATTTGGAAGTCCAAAAGGGCCTTAAACTCTGGAATAGTCATGCTACTTAGCATGTTTAATGTTTACCACTTTATATTAAAGTTGTTGCAAGTAAATGAAATTTGTGTGGCATGGATGATGGTTAAGTTATAAATTGCTAGTTATTCAAAAAAATTAAGTATTGTTATTACCTTGAATAGAAAGGTTGTATACTAACATTGAATATAATGCCATGTGATTATGAAATATGAATGTATATAAAAATGACAAGATTTTATGGCATAGTTGGTATTTTGACCATATCTCATGAAATAAAATGAGCAATTGATGCTACACTGACATCTTATTACTAGTCATCTTGATTTTGATTTATGGGCGGCGATTTACATTCTTCGTAGAAAAAAAAGAGGTGTGATAAAGGTATCAGGGATAAACTGAAGATATAAATAGAAACTTATATACTAACTATTATCATTCTTTTTAGAAAACTATGTAAACATGATATACAAGAGTTTTAATCAATTATTGTTCTAGACTATCATATATTTAATTTATTATGGTGAAAACTTTCTAAAAAAAGGAGAAAAGTAGTTATTCATTGAGTATTTCAATACTCACTTTTTTCTATTAAATTATATTTACAAGTACATAGCATGGATTCCCCAAGGATAATTGACATCTGAGCATGAACCTTCATCTCGCCTTTAAAAACCTTTCATATAGCAATTTATGATATCCTAGTCAAAAGTTGTATTTTTTTTATAATGTTTATGTAAAAAGTTATATTTTCAAAAAAAAATTGTGTATTTTTTTATAAATTTCATTTAGCATATTATATGAAAATTACATTTTGAATTTATTTATGCATACATAAGTAAAAAAATTATTATCTATAAATACTTACTTATATTTTTAATAGAGCTAAGAAAGTAGATAAGTTAGAAGTGTCTAAAAGCCTTGTAAAGATATTTGGTTAGTATATTAATACTAGTTAGGTATCTTTATGCTAGTCATAGTACCTAAGAATTAAGTCATTACAAAATCCTTCCAAATGCTTTATAAAATACTTGTATTCATTTTTTAAAATGTGGGTACAAGTCCTTGAAAAAAACTGAGAGATTCCAATATTTTCTCAATAACCCCAGTGACATGAATACTATAATCTATACCTTTCATCTCCAAAATGTTCTTTATTGATTAATTCCAAAAGTCATCAATCTATATCTTCCATCTTAATATCAAAGGGTTCAATATGAAGATAGCTCATATTCTATGTCAAGAAGCACATTTAAAGATATCAAGAAAATAGATGGATAGTAAAATTGATAATAAATTATAGTGAGAAAAAGTAACATGTCCATTCTTGTAGTAAGAGTTTTATAATGCTTGAAAGGTGATGTTACTTCTTCTCATTATATTTATCATCAATTAATAACCATCTATGCCTTGTAACTCAAAAGGTTTCAAGCAATATAAAGGAATTATAAGAAAAGGACAGTCAAGTGATGCTACTTCTTCTTATTATAATTTATCATCAATTAGCAACAATATATACCTTACAACTCAAAAGCTTTCAACCAATATAAAGGAATTATAAGAAAAAAGCACTTATTTTTCCTTTCATTTAAAGTCTATTCTTCATAGTTTTTTTGTTATATATATCCATGTACTAATATAGGAATAAATAAAATAACAAAACACCATTTTGTAATAAATCATCAATTTCTTATTTATTTCATTTATATTCAATCTCTTGTTGTTTGTGTCTATTTAATTATATAAAAAAATATTGTAATGCGAAAAAGAATTCTAATGTTACCAATTTCACTTAGAAAAAGTTAAATTAAAAATAAAATTTATTAGTTCAATAATATTGGTGTTCTCATAAGATTTATACTAAAATTATAAAATCATTTAAAAAATTATGGAAAAAATGGGCTAAACAAAAGATTTTTGTTTCATTAATGATATTAAAGTGTTATGACAACAGTTTTTTTTTAATAACTGACATATAAATTTCTATAGTAGAACAATGTAGTTTATAATAGATATCAATTTTTTTAGTAACTAACATGGAAAATTAGCATGAGTTAAAAAAAGAGTAAAATCATGACGCCATTTATAAATTTTATCCCAAAGCTCTTCTAAGCCTAAAATAATTCTCTCTCTATCCAAATGTACTCACTTTCCAACCTTAAAATGACTCTTTTAAGTTTTGTGTATGCTAACTAATTATTTTATAGTGTTGAAGCTTTATTAATCCATTGCTAAATATGTAAGGTTATGCACTCATAGAAAAAGTGTTGAATATAAAAATAAGATTTTGTTTAGTTTTTGTATTTATTCTTACAACTAAGTTTCTACTTTCACAATTAACCATGTTTTGCCGCCTTTCATTTTGATACGACTTTTATAAGTTTGTATAAATAAAAAACTTGATTTCATTCAATTTTTTTAGTATTTAATAGTATTATCTGCTATTTATTTATACAAAATGTTTACTATTATACATCAAATTTCCATAAATGTCCATTGCATTTATAGATATTGGACTCAAGATGCTTTTCTAAAAAATGTGAACCTTACATACTAACCAATGTGTATTGGATATAAACTTTTATTATTTTCATTCTTTTGTTATAATGTTTAAAAATATTGAAATTAGGATTTTATAATGTCGTTGGAGATATTGGGAGTTAGGAGGGACCACCAAAAAAAAATTATAAAATAAAGTTAGTGTTAGGGTGGGAATATGATATACCATATTAGTTATTTAGGGAAAAAAAACTATAATTGTATATATTTTTTATGTCAATTATTTATTTAAAACTAACATGTCATGTTGTTATATACATTATAAAGGTTTTACCTTTTCAAGTTGTATTTCCAATAAAGAAATGATGATGGTCATCATACATATGGAAACTAACATTATTGTATTTTTTTTCCCTTAGTTGTGAAACTTATAATTGATGTGGAATCATTTGACATACAACGATGCTCATGTATATGTTAGTTTGTAACTAAAATTTAAGTTGTTAAATAACTAATGTTGTTTGGAAATTTTATAATAATAGGCCTAAAGAAAATTGATACATGTTGCTTACACTAAAATTAAATGTTGAACTTGCTCAAACACATAGCACAGGGCAAGTCTAAGTCATACCCAGAGGAATAAAATTCAATTAGTGAATTCAAAAATAGATAAACGAATATTTCCTAAAGTAATTTTAACCATAAAAATGAAAATAGAATTAAAGTAAAGTAAAACAGAATATACAAGCTCAATCTAAGGAATTTAATACTCCAATTACAAACTTATCATCATTATTAACAAGATTACTCTTGATTCAACTACTTAGCTATGGATTAGTTAGATCATTGTCGTAACCCTTAATTACTATTACAAATTGATCACCTATTATTAATTAGCTCAATATTAATGTTAGTCCCTAATCAACTAGCCAAAGAAATTAATTCACAAATAACAAGAACTAAATCAACAATCTTACACACAAAAAACTACTAATTTATGCTTTATTTCTCCTAGGTGTTAATAATTTTTCATGTAAAAATTAAATAGCTAATTACTATTGATTATAAGCAATCACAAACAACCTACATGCAAAAATTAATTGCAATCAATCATTTAGTTGCAAATCATTAGGGATAATTAACTAACAAGCGCAATTAGTTAACTACCAAAGAAATCATGGAAAAGCTATAGACCAAAGAAACAAGAAATAGATGAATCAAGAGAAAATTAAATTAACAATCAAAGGATCAAAATCCAAATTGGATTTGGAGTGATAATCCCTTCAACTATCAAAAGAAATTAGTCACTCATGGTAATTTGTAAGAGAAAGCTAGAAGAAAAGAGAATGGTTTCAAGTCTAGTGTACCATCTTTGGAGGCATAAAATCTAAGATATCTTAAAGTAGTTAACCTATAAGCAAGTTATTATTGCTCTTAGAATTGTAATAAATGAGGTTTTGCTAAATTTGGAAGCCCATAACCTAATTCACAAACCAAATTACTAACAATCTTTCCATCAATAATTTTTTCATAGGTCAACTTCTGACCTATGTTTGATCATCAAATCACTAATCCCTAAACATAAAAGTTGTCAAAATGGATATAAGATGACCTTAGACATAAGTTTCATGTCATTTAGACTCTTAGACTTCCAAATATGACCTAAAAATCATGATAGGGTCCAACTAGATAGCAACATTCCATCATCTTTATGATCAAATTTGACTTCCAAATATTTAAACTAAGTTCCTTCCAAAATATTAAATCTTATAACTTCCTCTTAGCTTTCCAATTCTATAAAGATAATCCAATTTACACTTCTAGAACTCAAGTTATAGCAAAAAAATTATGATAAATTCAAAATTTAGCATTAATTGACTAATTCAATAACATTGGAAAATTATAAGCTAATCACAAAACAAGAACAATATCATTAAATTAAGTGCATGTAAAACTCTAAGGTAGAAAATAAAAGGAAATAATATCTAAAATATTTTACACATCAAATTCTTCCACACTTAGGTTTTACACATTTTTGAGTGAACACAATTTTATTTAAAATTTAAAAAAAAGCTAACTTTCTAATGATTTCAAAATCACAAAGTTCATAAACAACAAAACAATTATAGCCATCAAGAATTATAACATATGATTTAAACAATCTTGACAAATTCATATATAATTAACATAGCAACTTCATTCAAAATAGATAGATCAAATTGGTATATTTTTATAAAATCCACTCTTTATATCTTGAGTGTTTAATATTAGTACTTTACTTAAATTCATTCCATGAAAATATCCTACCATAAGCTTCCTTATCATTTATCTCTACTACTTAAACCACATACACAAAAAAATATAGAAAAGGTGTTATTTTTATACAATTTCTATGATAGAATAAATTAAAATAATTTGAATGCTCAATCTATTTTAATATTCTTTGAGATAAAATATATTTTTAAAAATTAATTTGGCCGAGCCGATCAAATTAAAAATTCTTAATATTATTGCACAAAAAAATTATTTTACATTTATCATTTTTTTGAATATGATATGTTTTAATTTATTTCACTTTATTGGATTTATATGTGTACTTATAATTTGTATTATGTCTCTATTTATTTTTCTAAAAGTACTATATATTTTTGTGATGATAGAATAATATTGATTTAACTACAAGTATAATAAATGTGATTTCAATTTTCCTGAATAATTTCTTTATTCAAATTTGGCTATAGAGTTGAATAAATTTAATACTTTAAAATTTATGGAATAATTTTGAAATTAATTGCAAGTATAATATATATGATTTCAATTTTCAAGTAATTTTTTATTCAAATTTAACAATAAAGTTGGACAAATTTAATATTTTAAAAATTATAGAATAATATTGAAATTAATTATAAGTGCAATAAATATAATTTTAATTTTTTAAATATTTTTTTATTTAGATTTGGTCATAAAATTAGATAAATTTGATACTTTAAAAATTATAGAATAATATTAAAATTAATTACAAATATATTAAATATAATTTTAATTTTTTTGAATAATTTTTGTATTCAAATTTGATCATAAGGTTAGATAAATTTGATATTCTAAATTTAATATCATTGATTTTATTTTTTAAAAAATAAATAAATAAATAAGATTACTTGAAAAAAAAATTTTATCTTATTATTTTAATAGTTATATTATAATTATTTTATTAAAAATATTTTAAAAATAATAAAATTTGTGCCTATGAAATATCAAAGTCAAATAATCCAATTATAGGTGTGAGTATGATTATATTGAATAGTATTAATAAATTTTATTTTATTCAAATCCTACAATAAAGTTAGATGAATTTGACAACCAAATTAATTAAAATAAAAATAATCATATTAATATTTTTATAAAATTTTAAACTAAAATTAATTGGGATACATGAGTATTGTCGTAACATTGAAAAAGCAATGTTTAAAATTTTTCTTTATTCTTTTAAAAAACAAATATTTTTATAAACATTGTTGTAGCAATTATTGTAGGCATATATATTGCTTTAAAAAGTAATAGCTTTATGCTATCCATTCTCACAAAGATCATGTATCACTTTTGATATTATAAAATGTAAGGTGGAATATATCAATCACATTTTAAAAAAAAATACATATATATTATAATAAGGACTATTGTAATTCATTTAAAAGATATAATTAGAATAAATAAGTAACCATTCTTTGAACAGATGTTGTAGGATACTAATACCCTTTCTACATGTAACTAACTCTTAAATCTAAGCTTTAAAAACATAGACTTCTTTCAGTGTTCCAATCATGCTATTAAAAAATGATTAGTAGTGAATCCATTTTCATTTTATTCATACTCCTACATTTGGGGAGGCATGAAACCACCCATCTCCCATATGTATGTTGTAAGGCATGTTGCAATAGTAGAGATGATCTTAAGAGGCTTGTAGTTGAATATAGAGTTGACCATAACCAGAAGGCTTGCCCTTTGAAAGACTATAGTCAAGTATTTAACTAATTGTCAAATAAGACCTTGCTCTCTAAAAGTCTACAATTGACTATATTGTCAATTATAACTCATATGTTAAGGGTTCATAATCAACTACATAGTTAATTACTGCCACCCAAATTTTAGTCAAGGCTTCTTATAGTCAACTATATAGCCAATTATGCTCTCTCTCTCTCTTAGGTAACATAATTGGCCACATAGTCAACTACTTATATGGAATTTAAGTCCTATGTTATGAGAAAGGGATTTGAAAACCAAGTATTATGTGATATTATGTTTATTGTTTATGTGATGAATGATGATAGAAATGAGATATGTGGCCATGCAAAAAGGCATAAGTTAATTATGAATTGAAATATGTGTAATTTTAATGAGAAAGAATGTGTTGAAATAAAAGAATGTAATAGGCCAATGTGATATTTGAAAATTAGATTCAATAATCATTTATTAAAGGATAAGGCAAACTTGAGAGATATAAGGATGGGCTTATGAGAAATAAGGCTAACCACAAGTCACAATGAGATTTACTGCTTTCTTTATGTACTCATTATTTGCTTCATAAGATATGATAATGTTATAGATATATGTATATAGTGTGATGGCATTGATAAATACAAATGGATACATATGAATATGTTAGTACTAATGAAAATTATGTCATGAAATGTGTGATTTAAGTGGTTAGGTTTCCAAAAAAAATGTGAATATGGTTGGTAAGTTTATAATTATTGTACATGCTTGATTTTGTTAGAGTGTTTTCTCACTAAACCCTAGACCTACCCCTTTATGTGTTTTCTTTATAGATTCATAGATTGACTTACCTCCATGACCATTTTAGAATGTTAGCTCCTAAGAGACTTTCTAGTATGGCTTGGGTAGCATTAAATATTTTGTTATAAATATTTTTAGGCCTATATCTGTATAGGGTAATGGAGTATAGTAACTAGTATCTTCTAAAGTTAGTTAAGCTACCTTATTCTCAAGTTTAATGAATTATAAGAAAGTCTAACTCCTTTAGAATTTCAAATTATATTTTACTAAATGAAATTATAACCTTTCCCTATTAATGCATGAAAACTTCCTCTAGTTCCCTTGTATGCATTATTATGATAGTGTAAAATGTGGATTAGGCTAGTGAAAATTAGGTAGTACGTTGTCACAACCCAATTTCAGGTATCGTGACCAGCGTAAAGACACCTAGCTGGTATCTAACCAATTAGACATCTTTACAAGCTTGTAGGAAACTATATCTGACTATTTTATAATAAAAAAGAAATACATGATAGCATTAAATAATATAAGTAAAGTAAATTGCATTGCATGTGCAATGAAAAAGTTAATACATGATATTAATATACAGTAGCATAATAAAACTATTTATCATATACATAGACTTCAACTGTACAAAGAACAACCGAAATATATTAATCTTTTATTACATTGTGCCCTATGGAGATTAGAAAGTTTTATGCAACATATCAGTCTTCCGCTGGAACTCCTTGTTCTTTATCTGCAAAATAAAATAACACCTAAGAGGAGTGAGTATATAACATACTCAGTGAGTAGCTACTCAATCTTTATCCCTATGGTTTTCCCTAATCAATTTTCTTTAACATAAACTTAGGAAGATTAGATAAATTCCATATACTTAGCTTTATTTACATTTAATATCTACTATCTATCATATACATTATGTTTTAATATTACATCAATAGAAATGGCTAGTATGGTACACAAGTTTCCTCTTTATTTCTTCAAGCCAACCTTATCCCACTCGCCTCCAACCTTTTCCCTCCACTTCTTATCACCCCTCTCCTTCTTTTAGAAGGATGCTACAAGCCATAGACCAATCTCCCCTACACGTATCAAGTAACACAAATGAGCCATTATAGGCTTTTCATGCCAATAAAGGAAAATTCATATCAATCCATCAGAACAAAGGTATGATCAATACCAACTAGTCATTAGCAACCTAAATAATTTCCCTTTATCAATGTAACAAGTATAGATTTCAAATTTAATATTAAAGAGTGTAATCATTGCATATTCTCATAATGTATTACAATTTCAATACATTGAACCTTTCACAACTCAATCTAATCTATTATTATATTATATACCATTAAAGAATATTCAAATAATTACAATAATTCAACACATTGTTCCAATCATATTCTAATATCATCACAATGTATTTCTAAGCATCAAATACTTAGTACATTTTACAAATATTCATTCAACAATAATATTCATGTTCAGATTCTAAAACAGGGCAGCAAAGGGCATGTTACCATAAGAGACCCTTTTATGTCTTCTAAACTAAAATTTCTCAAATAGTTATATGATGTTCTCAACATGATAATTGACAAATATAAGTCCTTAGGTTTCATAATTAATCAAGAGAATATTCCTAGAAAATTCATGAATCATGCCCTTCCAAAACAGTTTTAATCTTTGGCACCACTGGAGTTCTGAAATTATAGGAATTTATTCACTAGGAAAATGAGCTTCAATTATCACAAAAATTTACTATGTTTTAACCAACACATGGAAGGGTATCCAGTAATTTTTATGGAATTTTTACTCATCATTTAGTATCCTAAATAATTTAAGAACACAAGTAAAATTATTCACATCCTATTTCTGGGCGAGTTGCACCTTTGTGTAGAAATGTCCCTTGTTCAGGTTTCTAAAAATTTCATGGTTTAATTCTGGGTTTTCAGGAATTCCAGAAGCAAAATCAGTATAAAAATTTTTAAGCTCTTTCTACTCCATCTGCACTCAAGGCTTAACAAATGGTAATCTAATCATTCATTCATGCTAATATTGTTCTAATATATTCAAATATAAATTAAGAATACAAGTTTTTAGCACCATGCCTTCATTGCATGGCCACACACCTAGTTCCATAAAATCACAATTCTAGAAAGCAATATTAGCACTTTTGTAATCAAATTAAATGAGAAACTAAGCGAGTTGCTACACATATCTAAACTTGTATATTTCAAAGCTTCAAATTCCCTCCTAAAAGAGAAAGTTTCTAATTTGAAGAGAAAAAGGATTATATCTCCAAGTTTTGGATGATTTCTCTTAGCAATTCAAGCAAGCAAGCAGCAAGAACTTAAAATTTTGTGGTTGATGGGTCTTATTTGTGTATTTAGTTGTGTTAAAAGCTTGAAAAAAATCTCCTATGGAAGCTGCAATTTCATGCAAATGAGGGGGAAGAACAGCTGAATGAAGTTTTCTCAAGATTTTTAGGGTTTTCTATAACTTTTTAGAAAATAGGCCCTTTTTGCAATTTAGCCCAAAATCCATGAAATTTATTATACTTTTCTTGTTGTTTTGTAGCAGCTAAGGATGAAATTCTTTGGACTCTCCTCAGCCCAAAATTGTACAAAATTAAATAAAAAGAATGGGCCAAAATTCAAGTTTTTTAAAAAATTACAATTTAACCTCAAATCTTTTCAAAAGTTCACTTTTACCTAAAATTCTTTGGCCAATTTTTAATTTAGTCCTTGGATTCAATTTGGGCTTATTAGAAAACATGTTAAATCATTTCAAAAGGAATTTCAATTATCCAAATCGAACTATATCAATTCCGGACTTATTTTACTGAATTTCAGCTCACCCGAACCCCTAAAATTAAGTTGGGCTCTATCAAAATTCTTCTAATCTTTTGGGAATATTTCTAATAATATTTTAACTCAAGATTTATCTCTATCAATATTTCAAAGGGTTTGAAAAAATTCCTAGAAGGTTACCCATCACTAAAATTTTCCTGAGCTGAGCACGTTTAACTAAGAAGTGTTAATTTACTTTGATATTTTAGGAGTAGTTCTTGGGAGAAGTCTCGTAGGGATATTACATAGGTTTCATGCCAATTGTGATGATGGTTGCATTATGACACAATAATGAAGAGATTATTAATAAAGGTTAGAATGAAAGAGAAAAAAGAATGTTACATAACATGCAATAGTATACCAAAATTGCAAGCAAGTAATAGCTTTTCTGAATCCCAACCTCAACTTGTAAAATCATAATTCTATGCTACCAGTAAAATTCACCCTTTTGGTAGCACCACATCCTTATTTATCTAAGGTTTAGTATCCTTATCCTTGCATATTTGAATAGGAAATAATAATTTTCTAAAAATTAAGTAGAATGTTCATAATAAATAAAGAAATATAAATTTCCACTTGTAGACTTAGGATATCTTGGTGATCAATAGAGTAATCAAACTATAGTCAACATGAGCTCTAACTTTATACCATTTGTGTTGAGGGACTTGAGATTTGACCTTGATGGAACAATAATGAATTGAATAATATCTGTTATTACTTTTTTTTCTATTTTAAGAGTATATCATGAATAAGATTGTAAGAAACCAATGCTATTTACTTAACACCTTGATAGTAAAATAAGTGGAGAGTTGCAATAGGATTTCCTTACATCTCTAAATTATCAAAGAAATTGACATCCAAATCAAGTGTGAGGGCTATTATCCTTTGAAATTCTTTCCCCACTTCTCTAAATACACCATAGGCAAGCAGAAACAAAAGACAGTAAATGATAAATGTTTGAAGCACTTCCTTTCCACTTTACATTATCAGATACTAATCATTCTGTAGGATCGATCAAGGTTCAAATGAATAATTGGGGAAGTTAAATATGACTTATCATTTATCTTTTACATAAAAAATAATATTTACATAGACAATTTGCTTTTAGATCAATGAGATGGAACCACAAACATGTAAAAGATCAATGAAAAGGTTCTGTATAAGAAATAAATAAATGTAAATGCTTGCCTAAAAAACATGACATACTATGGGCATTATAAACACATATAATGGCATATTGTTTATGTTGAATTTTTGTTTCAATATGAAATCAAAAATACACTTGATTCAAAGAACAATCTAGGACATGAATCGTGTCCTCAAAGGGATCTTAATTTGATAGGTTTATGTATCAATCGAATTAAGAAAAATAACAAAATGAATATAAAGAAAAGAGTAGATAAATGTAAGAAATAAATTAACTTGAAAATAAATTAGAACTAAAATAGAAAATGGTGAAATTACATACTCAGATTTCTCTATTTGCCTATTGTTGTGATAATAGACATGTTAGGCATATAAGAAATTTGTGAGCAAATGAAATCCAACCTCTGTACATTATTCAAAAGTCTTATTTATATATTTCTAATGCTAACAGCTAATTCTTAAGAATCTGACAAGTGTACATCACATAAAACTACTGAAAACTGCTTCTAATAATTGTCACCAATTTTCGAAATCAAATCAAAAACTACTAAACTTCGATATCTTTAACAATCTTCAATCAGCTCTCGAAATCAAGGCATTCCTTAATTTTTGAAATCGAATTGAAACCATTCCAACAATCGAACTTCAATCTACATAGCTTTCTTTTCAAATTGAAATTGAAATTGAAATGGACATCTTTTTTGAAATCATATCGATTACCACAATAACCCTCTTCGAGACTCTTTCAAATTATTTGATTTATCTATTGTATAACTCGAATCGTCACACTTAAACTACCTTTTTGAACTGAATTTGAAATATTAACTCCAGTCTCAACTATTGAAAATTTCCTTATTTTCGAATCAAAATTGAAAATAGGACTTAGCAAAATTTAACACCAATAGATGCCCCCCAAAATATTTATCTTTTAAGTGTAATGAAAAAATAAATATTTTAAATTTCAAAAATGGAAGGAGAAAATAAATGGTAATATCTTTAACTGCCACGATCCTCATAATAATCACATCTTTAGAGGACGGGCCCACCATAATCAATAATAAAACTGATATCAAAATGACCATTTTACCTTTTATCTTTTACAGTCTTCTTCGTCGTTTCTTCTTTTTCAATCTTCGTTGCCATGCTCTAAAAACCCTGTGATTTCTTTGCTGCATCTTTTCTACCTTCTCCCTTTTTGATTCTATGATTCACCCTTTTTCCGCAAAAATGGCTCATAAGGAAAAGATTTCTTCATCTTCCAGCTCTTTACCTAATGATATCGAGGCCGCTGGCTTCATATCCAAAGATCATACCAATTACGTGCCTAGACCGAAAAACTAAGAAGAAAAACTAGCTATTCGGAGGTCTCAGGTATTGATTCCTTTTTCTATAAATGATAAAACATTTACCTTTCTTGGTCCATATTCACCACTTGCTGAGGTTAAGATGAAAAATGATTTCTTTCCTTCACTTAACTAAGAAAAGATTCTAGCTGCCTACTTCGTCATTAGAACTGATTTTATTGAAAACCTAAAATCAACTTTTAGAACGAATCCTCTTGCAAATCGTTCTTCTTATTTTAATTGGTTAACTAGGATGCAAACCCATAAAAAAGGATGCTTGAAAAGCTTTATGAATTTATGATTTTATCCAATTGAATCGTTGTAATCTCAGTTATAATTTTCCAATAGTAACTAGCTCTTTCTTTTTCTGGAACAGAGTCATCAATTCTTTTCATGTTCCCTATGGTATGATCACTCTAACTCTTTTCGATTTAGCTGTTATTGCTGGTATTAAACCCACTAGAGTGACTTTGCATCCTGATGTTAAGCCTTCGAACAACCAGATTCTCCTAAATTTTTTGAAACTTAGCTACACCTAGTTCATCGCTAATAACCATTCCAATAGTGAGGAAGTTTCAAACAATGAAAATGTTGCCTTTCTTATACTTTGGCTATATTCTTATGTCTTTTGTTTGAAAAGCAACTAGATTTCTAAATCCCTTCTTCGTTTAGCCTAACTCCTCCACAAAGGAATAAACATCAATTTGAGTAAATTGATTCTGGGTCATTTTTATAAGGCTATGAATAATGTTGTTATTGTTCTAAGATCAAATCAGCCTCTTTATAAACTTGGAAGGCCTTTCTGGTTGTTACAGCTCTGGCTTAACATTATTTTTGAAGATAAGCTGAGCATAAAAGCTCCTGATGATGTTTCAAAAACTATTGAAGGTGTAAGACTTAGCCATTTGACTATCACTTCTTGAAAATTCCATAATTTGGAACAATTTCAATATTACTTTTCTTTATTTCATTCCCTCAAAGCCCATTCTCCATCTCTTTCTCCTTTTTTAAGTCGAACTCAAGGTCCAAAGTAGTTTACTCGTTTTGTTTTCTCTGAAATCCCTAAGATCCAAGTTGAAAATAATGAAATCTGGAAGGAATTTCTAACTTGTGATATTCTATCTACTCACATTTTTAGGCCAGAAATGAGAATTTACTCTTATCAGCCTAATCTAGTAGCAAGACAATTTGGCCTTAGTCAAAATATTCTAACTACAATGTATGAGGATTCTTCTGAGGTTATGTTCAAATCATCAGCTGTCAATTTACCTGATCTCCTTGTGCTCATAGAACATTATAGGAAGAAGAAACTAGAATTGATCCCTTTCAAGTTTGAACCTTCTTTCTACTACACCCTTGACATCGCAGAGTGGTAGGATCATTACTATTCTTGTCTTCATAAACCTTTAACTACATGCTTCAAAAGGATGACTAACCAACTCACTTCTGATCAATCCAAGCAGAAAGGAGACCCCAGTCAAAAGATTAAAGGTATGCATATTCAAGAAATCTCTGCCTTTGAAAAGTATTTTCAAACTAGCTATTTACCAGGAGCTGTAGGAAGAACAATTACTGATGCAGCACACACTTTAAAGGATAAAATAAATAAGATTGCTAAAAAACATACATTTGATTTATCAAACTACCTTGAACTAAAAGACCCTGAAACTGGATGTATAACTTATTGACCTATAAAAATTGACACAAGAACCAAGTTTTAGAAATTTTGTCCTTCATTTCCCCTTACCAAATGCTCCTTTTGGATTAGCAAAACCTTTACCTTGTCCAAAATGGTGTAACCCAATTGATTTTTCTTTAGCAAACATATTATCTAAGCCAAAATCGAAGCAAATATCGAAAATGGAAAAGGTTGAAAAAACCAAATACAATGTTTCGAATTATCCTTTTGATCTGCATCCACATCAAAGAACTTACCTGTTAGAAAAAGTGATTCCAAGTAACTTTTTCCTTCAAATTCGATTTGCTTTATAGTTCTAACTAAATCTTTATTATAATGACTAAAAACACTAAAGTCTTTAAAGAACCTCATGAAAGTGAAGACTAGGAAGAAGAAGGTTCCAAAAAGAAAGGAAAAAGGCCTGCCATTTCCTTTAAGCCCATAAAGAAAGTAAGCATATTCTTTTATGAATATTTTTTTTAACAAACAATAGCTTACCTTTCTTTCCTCTTTTATAAACTTCAAAGAAAATAAAACCGAAGGGATCTAACACTTCATAATCTCCCATAGTGACACATTAAACAAGAAAAAATGTCCCTTCAAAGAAAATAAAGGTATACTGTCAAAACCTTATCTTGTCCCTTTAATATTGGTCTACTGGGACTTCGAAAAGAAATCTTCACCAAAACGAAGTGAAAAAAAAAAAGATCTTCATAAAAATTAGATTCGAATCCAAAGCATCTAAGGTATATCATTTTTTTAACTATATATATATATATTTCTTTTATATCAAACTGTAACTTTGGATTCTAGTTTAGAATCTGAAAATGATTCTTCAAAGAAGAAAGTAAAAGTCTCTGAAGAAAATGAGAATGTTTTGAATCCAAACCCCTAACCTAAAGAAGTCATTCGAGATACTGCACCAGGGTCTGATAAGTCTAAAAGGTTTAATCCGGATGAACAATCTCCACTAACATTTTATGCAGAATCTCCCATATCAAAGGAACAAAATCTCGAAGAAGAAAGGACAGAGCCAATAGTGAATTCTCAAAACTTAAATTAGAACGTTCTGCCTGAAGATGCTCACTCAAATAAAGAACAACATAAGGCTTTAAGTGCATCTGATTCTTCTTTGCGAAACAAACTAAAGGATTTGAAGTCTTAGTGGGTGAAACAACCTCTAATATGTAGGCTTTGACTACCATGGATGTTGAACTCCTAAACAAATTCATTAAAGATGATCCTCTAGTAGCAATGGATCAGTTGATCGTGGGGACTATCTCTTTGTCCTCAAAATCTCAACAATCCATAACTCATATGAAGTTAACAGAAGTCACTAGCCCAGAACTGGACTAATTGCTCACCAATCTAAAAAATATAGTGGTTGAAGAAAACTTCCTCAACAAACTCTCTATTGACTAAGACTTCTTATTAAATTTGCAAGCTTTACTTTCAAAAATTAATGAGCATCTGGCTAAATCAAATGTTCCTCAGTTTGCCTATATCACAAAGTTTTCAAACTAGTTGGCACAATTCGAGAGCAACTTAAAGATTGCATTTGAGACAAACAAATCACTAATCAAAACTAAAGATCTTCGAAAAACTTAAGTGGAGAAATTGAAAGATTTTAATTCAACTATAATGAAGGCCAAAAACTCAATCAAGGTGGGAACTCAAAAGATGGTTGAAGTTGATGCTCGAATCCAGAACTTTGAAAAATTGCTCGAAGAGGCTAGAAAGGAAAAAAGCTTACTTGAAGATTGTTGCCGCAATTGTGCAAAAGTAAAATCTGACATTACTTTGCAGGTCAAAGATATGAATCATCATGTGAAGTATTGTCTAATCAAAATAGAGAAGTTAAAAGCCTCGAAACATTCTCATGCTCAAATTGAAACAATTTTGAAGATGGAGTTCGGCAAAATTCGAGATTACTTTAAATGAAAAGCTTCTTTTATTTTCATTTGAACATTATGCACTTCAACTTTCGAATTGCTTTTAAACAGTTATTTTGACTTTATGAATTGTTAGTCTATAAATTTTTAAATATTTACCATTTATTGACATTATTCAACTAATCATGGCTAGATCTCAAATCGAATAGGCATTATTAGTAAACACCTTTTCGATTTCGAATGGTCCTTCCTAATTTGGAGACCATTTGCCGAATTTCTTCAATTTTCTTTTTATTGGTAATATAACCTTCCACACCAAGTCACCAACATTAAAAGTTTTTTATTTAACTTTTTGGTCATAAAATCGAGAAATTCTTTCTTTTTGTCGAATAATGTTTTCTAGAGCTAATAACTTTTCATCATCTAAATCATTTAACTCATGAAATATTAAATTCCAATAATGTTCAATCGGTAACTCATTCTATTTTTGTAGTCTAATAGACTGCAAATTGATTTCTATAGGCAAAATAGCATCATGGCCATAAACTAGCTTATAAGGAGTTGTTCCAGTGGCTTCCTTAGGAGAATTTTTATATGACCATAAAATTTGGCTAATTATTTCATGCCAATTCTCGGGCTTCTACCCAACGTGCTTTTTATTAAAGCAATAATTATTTTGTTGGCCACCTCAACTTAGCCATTGACCAGTGCATAATATGGAGTCGAATTAATCAATTTTATATATCTCGATTTGGCATATTGAATCACCTTCTTCCCAGTAAAAATTGTACCTTAATCAGTTGTCAAAGTCTCTAGTACACCAAATCGAAACAAAATATGTTCTTTGATAAAATTGATTTTATCCTTTTGATCAACATCCTTCAAAGGAATGGTTTCAACCCATTTCGTAAAATAATCAATTGCCACTAAAATATACCTATGGCCTTTTGAAGACGTTGGATGAATCTGGCCAATTAAATCTAAAGCCCATCCTCTAAATGGCTATGGCTTTATAATCGAATGCAAATCACTCGCTAGCATATGTTGAATATTTCCATGTTTCTAGCATTATTCACATGATTTTGCATATTCATGGTAATCTTTTATCATTGAAGGCCAATAAACTCTTTTTCTTTTCAACACCCATTTCATCTTTTCACCGGCTTGGTGTGCACCATAGATCCCTTCATGAACTTCATCTAAAGCTATAAAAACTTTGATTTCTCCCAAACACCTAGTAAGTTTCCATCCATGGATTTCTTATAAAGTTCGTCACTAAGGATCACATAGTGCAAAGCTTTATACTTCATATTTCAATATGTAATCGAATTGGGGTCTTTTAAATATTTGATAATTGGTTTTCTCCAATCATCATCTAAAAGCAAACTTATGTCAAGTATTTTGAACTCATTTTTAGCATACTTATTTCTTATTTCAATTAACTTATCCACAGTTTTATTTGAAACTTTATAACCTGATGCTATTTGTGCCAACTCATTAGCCTCATAATTTTGCAATCTTAGGATATGTTCAATAGTAAATTCATCAAATTATTGTAGTAGTTCCATAACTCGAGTAAAATATATTACTAAATTTTCACTTATGCATTTATATTCTTAAGTAATTTGTTTAACTACCAATTGAGAATCACCACGAATAATTACATTTCTTGCTCAAAATAACCTTAAAGTTTCAAGTCCAATAAGAAGAGCTTCATACTTTCCTTTATTATTTGAACAAGGAATTTTTATTTTAAACATTAACTTTATAGGAAACCTTTCAAGGGAAATAATTGAAATTCTAATTCCTATTCCATTTCGATGTCTAGAACCATCGAAATATAATTTCCAAGGTTTTAATACCACATAATTTTCATCAATTTCATTAATCTCTTCTGAAGAATAGTTAGCCAAGAAATCAACAATCACTTGACCATTCATGGATTTCAAGGGCATATATTTCAAGGAATATTCAGTCAATGCTAGAGCCCATTTACTAACTCTGCTATGAAGTATATGTTTAAATAACATGTGCTTTATTATATCATAATGAGAAATTACAATCACATCAAAAGGTTTGATGTAATGTTTAGCTCAGTACATGAGAAATACAAGCAAAGATATAATTTCTCAAAAGCACAATACCTACTTTCAGCATCATTTAATACCCTACTTAGATAATAAATAGCTCTTCCAATGTCATTTTCATCTTCTTGTGCTAACATACTACCTATAGCATATTTAGAAGCAGAAATATATAACTTTAAAGGTCTTCCTTTTTCAAGAGAGGTCATGATAGGAATATTTATCAAATAATGCTTAATATCTTCGAATGCTTTTTGGTGTGCATCTTCCCATTGAAATTGTTCTTCCTTTTTTAACTTTAACAAAGGTAAAAAGATTTTTGTTCTGCTAGATAGATTCGAAATAAACCTCCTTAAAAAGTTAATCTTGCCTAGCAAAGATTACAATTGCTTTTTGTTTGAGGGTGGTGAAGTTTCCAAAATAGCCTTTGCTTTATTTTAATCAACTTCAATACCTTTTTTTTGAATTAAGAATCTAAGAAACTTTCCTGCGGAAACACCAAAAGCACATTTAATTGGATTTATTTTTAGACCATGTTTTCTCATCTTCTCGAAAACTTATCTCAAATGGTCTATATAGTCATTTTTTATTTTTGACTTGATAACAATATCATCTATATAAACTTGCATAAAATTTCTAATCAAGTCATGAAAAATTGTATTCATAGCCTGCTGATATGTTACAGCAGCATTCTCAAGGCCAAAAGGCATCACTACCATTTCATAAGTGCCGATTGCACCGGGACATCGAAAAGCAGTTTTCAATATGTCCTCTTCGGTAATGAATATCTGGTTATAACCAAAATATCCATCCAATAAACTCAACATTTCATTTCTAGCTATTGAATCAATTAACATATTAGCAACTGGCATAGGATCTTCATCTTTAGGAGTTGCCGAATTTAAATTTTGAAAATCTACACAAACCCTTAAAGTCCTATTGTTTTTAATTACAGGGACTATATTAGAAACTCAGTCAACATACCTGGTTGTTCGAATAAATTTTGCCCTCAGTAGTCTCTCGATTTCTTCTTTGATCTTCGAAATAATTTCTAGGGCAAACCACCTTGGTGGCTACTTTAGTGGCCTCTTTCTAAGATAAATTAGCAATCTATGCTCCACTAAGCTTCGATCCAGCCTAAACATCTCATTATAGTCCCAAGCGAAGCAATCTTTGAACTCCTTCAATAACTCAATTATCCCTTCCTTCAAGGCTTGATCCATATATTTACTGATATAGGTAGGTCTTAGCTTTGTTCCATCATTAAGATATACTTCTTCAAGAGGATCTTGAGCCTCCATCTTCTTTATTCCATGAGATAAAGACATCTCAAACCCAAGTGGTGAGTCGTCAAAAATAGAGTCAAGCCTTTCAACACCTTTTTCTTGAACATTAACCCTTACAGATTGATCTCGAATAACATCTTTCAAACTTTCTTTAACTTCAAATATCAATTCCTCTCTTTGTTCAAAAGATTCTGAAACGAAACTAGCTCTCATAGCTATTTCAGACCTTTGTTCGGCCATATAGGCTAAAATTCAAGCTAAATAGCTCGAAATATTCATATTAACTTCATTAAAAGATTCTAAAACTAAATTGGCCCTCATGGCCATTTCAAACCTCTGTTCGGCCACATAGGTTGAAATTCGAGCTAAATAGCTTGAAATATTCATATTAACTTCAACTCTTTGAAAGCCACCTCTAAGTCAGCCTATGGTTCCTCATATTTCAAAATAAACCCAACTTTAGGTTGAAGGTACATAGTAGTAGGAACCTTGGATCTTGCCAGATGCTCCATGCTATCCATCTGATAAGGTCCAATATAGGAAAGACATTTTTCCAATTCCATCACATTAGTTTCAACTCAAAAAGAAGAATCTTCAGCTTCCACTACTTCCAAATTTCCTTTTATATCCCATATAAACATCTTTTGATGCAAAGTCGAAGGCACTGCCTCTACACCATGAATCCATTCTCTACCCAGAAGCAGATTGTAGTTAGCCTTTTACAGAATAACAATGAAGATAGTAGGTCGAATCACTGACCCAACTTGAACATTCAAAGCTAGCAATCTTTCTAACTTCAAAGTTTTACCATTGAAATCAGTAATTACCATATTATGGGGAAGTAAATCCTCTTGTATTTTGTCCAACTTCTTCATTATTACCTTTGGCATCAAATTAATTGCAGCACCACCATCAACTAATACCTTGTGAATAACTTTACTATTAGCCTCAACCTTGATGAATAGAGGCTTTAAATGATTTTTCATCTTCTCTGTTGGCATGTTGAATATCATAGAATTCTTTTTAAGAAGGATTCAAGTTGTATAAGTAACCAATGTAGGTTCCTTCATAGCCTTGTTTCCTTCGAAGTCTTCTTCATCAAAATCTTCATTTTGACCTTGATTATACTCCTTCATATATTTAGCCGGCAAGATAGAAACCACGCCGCAAATATCTTCCAAATCATTAGCAAATATGGATTCGAAAGAGCTTGTGATCATACTATCTTTATTTTTAGGTGTGATCTCCTTTTATTTCATATTCTGCAAAACAAAATTCCTTTGTAGAATATGATGGTAAGATCTTTTGTTCTGAGTTCCCTGCTCCATAATTTATAGATTTTCATGAGCAGCTTTTTTAAATCTCTATGCCCTTCGCCACTAAGTCTTGGTTATAAGGGGATTTCCATAAATATGGTACTTTGAAGGGCCAGGAACATACTTTGGAAACTTAGGCCTCCAGTATTGATACACCTTTCCTATTTTAGCCCCTTACCAATTCTCAGTCTTATTCATTCCTCTTATCCACTTATTTAGGGGTACATTTAAAGGAGGCACAAAGCTCTTGCTTTTGGCAGGCATAGTCTTGAATTCCAGCTTTGAGCTAGAGGCTTGATCTTTATTCAACTTATGAGCTGCTTCGTACTGCTTCTTGAACTTAGACTCTTTGAATGCCTTTGCGGTAGACTTATCAAAGACTGCACTGCATCTTGGGCAAAGAGTTACCTCATTATCAGAATCTTTTTTCCTCATCAAAAATTCCAACAGAGACTCTCCGGCTTTGGGATAAATATCCTTTACTTCTTTTCCATATTCTTTTATAGTGGATTCAACATCATCCTAAATATCCTCAATATGGATATTCACCATGTTAATTTCAAGAGGTTCAACAAAATTAGCTGAAACCTCTAAAGGATCAAAGTCAATTTTTATGGCAGGTTTCGATTTCTCTTCAAATTTTAGTCTGCCTTCTTTGATTGCCTTTTGAATCATATCCCTGAAATGCACACAATGGTTAGTCCAACGGCCATAAACATGATGATATTTATAATATTTTTTTACCCTTTCTTTGTTCTAGAGTAAAAAATTTATGATCATCAAATAACATAATCTTCTTATCTTTAAGTAAAATATCAAATATTTGATCAGCTTTAGTAATATCGAAACTATAATTTTGCTTTCTTAAGAATTTTGAATTGCTCTTGGACTCGTATGGTTTTAAAGAATTACATACATAAGGAGGTCCATGCTTTAATTTAGCAATATTTATTTCATTATTAGTTTCAACATTAACATCATTATCTTCATCATTAACATTTTCAATTTCCTGATCAAATACATCTACATAAGTAATCTTATCTCTTCTGACCTGTCTCTCAACTCTCCAGTATTTATCTTTTTCGAACTTAAGCTGTTTGATTTGCCTTACTTTATTTACTAGTTAGGCCATATCTCTAAGTTGTTGATTAATCAACTTTTTTCAAATAGAATAATTAAATCCACTTGCGGCCATTTAAACTAACTCATATTCTGGCACTTGAGTAAAGCATTTAACCTTCATCTTCTTGAATCTATTCAAATAATCATCAATAGATTCATTTTGCATTCTTTTAATATTTAACAAGTCCATTAAACTTACCTTGGTTTCACCCCTAAAGAATTATTCATGAAAACTCCTTTCTAACTAATTCCAAGTATGAATTGAATTAGGTGGTAGAGTAGTAAACCAAGTAAAAGCATCTTTAGTTAATGAACTTGGAAAATATTTCATTTTTAGATTTTCATTATTGGAAAGATCACCACATTCAATTTGATATCGAGCAATATGCTCAATTGTGGATTCTCTTATTTCACCAGCAAACTTGCTGAACTTAGGGATTTTCTAACCTCTAGGCATTTTAGTTTGTAAAACAATCTTAGGAAAGGCTAAGATAAAATATAGGTTATTCGTATACCCAACATTAAAACCATGTTGATTTAGCACTCGTTCCATAACATTAACTATGTTTTGATGCCCCTTACAACATTATGCCTAACTTGATTCAGAATATTATCAAGGTTTTGGTTCCTATTTACTAGAACCACATTATTATTAGGGATATTAGGATCTGCTGCTAAGTTTCAATTTTGAACTGGGTTTATAGGTACTACATTCCCATGTCTAAGATTAGCAGCAGGTTCTTGTATCACATTATTATGCGTAACATTTGCAGGTGTTGCGTCGGCTTGCCCTGTGTTTGCAAATGCTATATTTGCAAGCCTTGTGTTCATCATTTGATTGATAATAGGGTCCGCTAGTGCACCAAGGACATCGACGATTTGACTTATTTGTCTTGCCAATAATAAATAATTGGTATTGGTTGAATCCACCATGGGATTAATAACACTTGTCAATTGATGAGACAATATATTTACCATCTCATGGTTACTCTTATCCATTTGTTGGCATATAGAATAAAGCGTGGCACCTGTAAAGGATGTCGAAGGAATAGGCTCTTTAAACATACTTTGTTGTCTAGTTGGCATGTTCCTTAACATGCTAAATTGAGACATATCATTTTTCTTTGCATTTAGATTTAAATGTCCCGAAGGTCCCACCGGAGAAATCATTGAAACGATTGAATCTGGAATCGCTATCGAAGCAGTCCCTATGGTCTGTGTAACCATTCTAGGAATAAATCTCTAAGGTAAACCATATAAAGGATTATGAATATCAACATTTAAATTCCTAAGATTCTCCCCTGGATCCATTGGGATTTTATCGATCTAAGATGTCACAGGATGGTCTTGTGGAACTCCTGTAACCGTCAATCTAGACATAGAAGGATTAGGAACATTACTTTGATTTGAGTTAGAATCATTATTCCATTAATTCCTTTATTATTCCTGGCATTCGAATTATTACCAAAACTCCATCTATTTGAACCACTATTAGCCATGTTTAAATTTCTTCCACTATGCAAAATTATGCATAGGAATAAAAATCATTCAATTTGACACTAGTATCTCTAAACTATCCCACCAGGCATACTAATTTGTTTATGATGAATTTTCATTTCAATATGAAATCAGAAATACACTTGATTCAAAGAATAATCTAGGACTTGAATTGTGTCTTCAAAGAGATTTTAGTTTGATAGGTTTATGTATCAATCGAATTAAGAAAAATAACAAAAGGAATATAAAGAAAAGAGAAAATAAATGAAATAAATAAATTAACTCAAAAATAAATTAGAACTGAAATAGAAAATGGTGGAATTACATACTCAGTTTTCTTTGTTTGCCAATTGCCATGATAGTAGGCGTGTAAGAGATTTGTGAGCAAATGAAATCCAACCTCTATACATTATTCAAAAGTCATATTTATATATTTCTAATACTAATGGCTAATTCCTAAGAATTTGATAAGTGTGCATCATATAAAACTGCTAAAAACTGCTAAAAACTGATTCTAATAACTGTCATCAATTTTCAAAATCAAATCGAAAACTACCAAACTTCGATATCTTCAACAATCTTCAATCAGATCTTGAAATCAAAGCATTTCTTAGTTTTCGAAATCGAATCAAAACTATTCCAACAATTGAACTTCAATCTACATAGCTTTCTTTTTGAATTGAAATCGAAATGGACATCTTTTTCGAAATCATACCGATTATCACAATAATCCTCTTTGAGACTCTTTCAAATTATTCGATTTATCTGTTGTACAACTCGAATCGCCACACTCAAACTGCCTTTTTGAACTGAATTTGAAATATCAACTCCAGTCTCAACTCTTCAAAATCTCCTTGTTTTTTAATCAAAATTGAAAATAGGACTTAGTAAAATTTAACACCAACACATATATATAGATAGTTAAAAGGAAAAAAAATATCACTTAAAGCCAGCAAATGCTACTAAATAACAAAATAGTGAAATACCCTAAATAAGGGAAATTGAAGGAAGAGATGAAAAACAAATAGTTCATTAATGCAAGCTAGCATGAAAAGAAAGTATATGCAAGTGACACATATTGTAAGATGGTGCTGCAGAGAAAATGAGTTCTATGAACCATGATTCTACCTTTTCTAATCCTTTTTTCCTAAAGTATTATGATGGCAGTGCAAATGAGTTTGATGAAACCAAACTTATTGTTTCGATTTCGATACGTATCTTAAAGTGTTCAGATTCTTTCAGCTGTAATTCAATCAATTCAATCAAATAGCCAATCCTACATCTAATTTCGATCAAACATAAGAATTTGCAAATTTACAACCTCTTGGCAATATATAAATAACAATCATTTCTTCACAGAATTGTTATTAAATTGTTTAAAAAAATTAACATTACATTTTTAAAAACAATTTCAAACTATAGCATAGCGAAAAAGGAAAAACCTATAAGGATCAAATTACAAATTTAATGCAATTCTAATGGCGAAAAGCACTATTAACCATACATATTTTTTCAGTCACTGTGTATTATTGTATTTGTTAATTTTTGATAAACTATTCCATATCTAATAATCAGAATATTTTCCTTCACATCCTTAAGAAGATAGTTAGGAGGGATGGAGAGATTTAACGTAAAGATACCTTCCTGAACAACAAGGATACCAGGGTCATATGACTTTCACATATGTCAATGAAATGCCAATAAAATTAGATATACATATCAGAATGTAAAAGTGGATGCACTTAAAATAATTTGGACTCCATAAGTAATGGATACTGCTATTTTGATTTCATTTATGAGGAAATCATACTGGCTTTGTCCTCTTTGCAAAGCAAAATGCCACAAAAATCAAGGACCCCCAATGTTAACAATGAAATATATATATATATATATATATATATATATATATATATATATATAGGCGTGTGTGTGATAAACAAGAAGAAACTTATAGTTGCGTGATACTTGTTAACTATATCTTTAAATCTTAACTTCAAGCAATAAATAAGGAAGCGAGGATGAGAACCACACTAGTATGTTATCCTTTTTTTTTTTTTGCTTTGGATAGAGAAGTAAAAAACTATTAAGAGGGAAAAGATTAAAAATTAAGATATCATATAGAAGAATGCATCACTTAACAATATCAAGATAAATAAATGGATAATTTTTTAGGTAAACATGATGAATGGTATGACATTGTGTTTTACATGTTTCAAGGTAAGAATTTTGATCATTCTCAATTACACTTACCTTAGATAGTAATATGGACGTAAATCCTAGGATGATATATCCAACAGTGTTAGTCAAGACAACAAATTTTATCGAACTACTAATTATACAAGTGACGATAGCAATAAAATAATCTAGAAGTGAATCATTAATCATTAAATGACTAACTTATTAACTGGTGAAATAATTTATAAATAGAGCTAGTGACAGTACACAAGCGTGAGAGAGAATAGAAAGTTTAGACCAAGATAATTAGCCTAAATGAAGAATGAATGGATATTAAGGCAGCCAGACGAAGAGGAAGAATGAACAGAGATGAAGCCTAAGAAAGGTAAACAACTACCGTATCGCAATACCCAACTCTCTATCAATTTTCCCTTAATTGCTCGCTAGTACGTGGGATTACATCACATTCGTGCCTTCGTTTCTACACTTAGCATAGGAACAAGACCAACAGAACAAAAAGCTACTAGGAAACTTACCGAGACTGCCTTCCTCCTATGTGAAACTATATCATGTTCAATGCTGGCCCTCTATTGCACAAAATGCCTTTCTGTCGACTCCAACTCAGTTTTTTCAAATTACTCTATTCCGTTCTACCTTCATTCCTCACAGGAAATGCCCTCTGTCTACGGTGGTTTGGTTGGGGTTTTGATATGCAATTTGCTGCACAGAGGGCTCTTCTTCACTCTTTCCTTGTCCCCACAAAAACATATAGCACGGCTAATCTATTGTGGACTAAGTTTTTGATCAAGAATCATCCTGCAATAACTAAACATTTGATGGGCAATTCGCAACGTTGTCATGCCTCTTTTCTAGACCTCCTATACCAAATTCCAAACTGAAAGATATCTACGCGTCTTTTTTTTTAACGGGCTGATTTATTTTGCATAGCATGCAACATCAACCCATTAGCACCACCGAAATATCCTAAAGATACATATTACCAAAAAATATATATAAATAAATATATATATATATATATATATATATATGATTGCTAACTTCCACATTTATATACAAAGATTAACAACCTCTGTTCTTTCCTTTAGATGAAAAAACTATACTGCAAATTCAATAATGATAAAATAATAAAGAATACTTACGTAATTTAAATAGATAAATATTAATTTAAAATATATAAGTCAATTATACTTATTTTCTTTCATCTCTACAATAAACAAACTCATTAATTGAATGAACTAATAGAGGTGACAAATTAAGTATAATGGTACTTATTATTTTATTGTTATTATATTAGTAGGCATTTTTTTCATCTAAATAAAAAAATGGGAGTTGTTAACCTCCATACATACACACAAACATGCTTATGCACATGCGCTCATATGCCTATATCTATATGTAAAGGTTAGAGACTTTCACTTTTTCATTTGGATGAAAAAAATACTATTAATTTAATAATAATAAAGTGAAAAAGGATATTATAAACAATTTACCACTACCATTAATTTCATTCTTTAATGATTGCGTTTATTGTAAAAATGAGAGAGAATCAATGAAGTTAACTTAAATATTAAAAATTAATATTTCTTCATTAAATTACTCAAATGATTTTTACTATTTTATTATCACTAAATGAGTAGCATAGTTCCTTAGTCCAAATGAAAAAGTGGAGGTTCACCTCTATATAAGTGTGTGTGCACGTGCATGTACGCACACACACGCACCTGTCACAACCTTAATTTAGTTATGATTGGCATAGAACTCATTTCTTAAATTTTCAACAACCTATTTCAGTTTAATTAACATAATTCTATTTAATTAACTAATATATATGTATATGTATCTATATAAAGCAAAAGAGAAAAAGACAATTGAAGAAAAAAGGCATTAAGTCAGATTTGCTTATATTCCTTCCAAAAATGAAGATAAGGTAGCCTAATTAACTCATAAGTAATGTAGTTCATAATTTCATCTAACGAAAGCCTATATAGAATAAGGCTTAAAACTAAACTATCCAACAAAATATCTAGTGCTACCCAACAACTAGTCAAGAGAGCTTCAAACAAATCTAGCTTTAAAGAGGCAGTGGCAAAGGTTTAATCTATGTATTTACAAAATAAATTATGAACAAGTGGAGTTTAGTGAGTAAATACTCCATATAAATGAACATAATAAGGAATTAATCTTACCTATTAGATTATACTCTTGTCAAACTTAACATATAACAATTCACTTTATCAATTCAACCCAAAACGGCCTCAAGAAGCTCAACCAAATCCATACTATTACAATTATATCACACAAGGGTACTAAACAATAATTAGATTCCAAATTTAACAATGCACTGCAATGAATAATAAAGAGATAAGTATATACATCTATCTTGTGATTCCTGAATCAGCTTTATATCTTTCTTAACCTTTTCATCCTTATACCCTCCACATGCATATACTAGGAATTAGTTATTTGGTGTTTACATCTCTCATAACACATTTCCCAATTCACAATTGCTCAATACTTTAATTTCTCATATCATGACATATGTCATACTCATCACATTAACTAAACAACACCATGCCTCAATTCATGGTTACACAATATATTCCTTCACGTAAATAGCACTACAAGTTTGTTCACATCATGTTTCATATGATACAATAAAATAATTCCTCTTTTCACAATTACCAACACATATGTTTATCTTATAAATATCAAATACCATTTTATCTTAGTGTTTAAGAATTAACTATCTCATATTGGACCCTTAAAGATCTTGAAAAAATAGGGTAGCTTGAGTATAGCTTACTATAAGAGTGCCAAAAGTAATTTCAAACTATATATTCGACTATCAAAGTTCAAGAACAAATTTAAGAGTCAATAGTTAACCATATAATTGACTACAAGTCTCTAAAGTGCATCTAAGGGAACAACTTATGATTAAAAAGTTGATTATACCCTTCCAAAATGCACATTCTAGGGCAAAAGTCAACTACTACCTGAGATATTTCTTAAAATTCAATTTTTCACTATTTAACTCCCTAAAAACTTGCATTTCATGCATCATTTGCCCACCAAACATCATAGAATAAAAAATGCATACTAGCAACATAATAATAAAGCCACTGTCATCATCAAATAAAATTATTTTCATTAAGTCAACACAAAATGAAGCAATTATACTCATATAACCATTAAAAATCTAAAATATGAATTTAACTTAGATTTCTTGAAATCTAACAAGAAAAGGTGGACTCTTTACTCATCTAATATGAATAAGGCTAGGATGTTAGATTGAAGGTCTTTCAACTCAAATCACACTAAAAATCAATAAATCCTTAAGTTAGGGCTTCAACTTCTTATTAGAACCAAATTCATCAAATTTCTCTAAACCAAAAGGAAGATAAGGAGGAATGCTAGTATTAAAGTTCTTTCCTTAATTGGATGAAAAAAATTGAGAAAGATTAATGGTTCCTTACCTTGGATTGATGGAGGAGAGATAAAGAAATAGGAGTAGGAGATGAGAAGTTAAGAGAATTTTGATAAAATAAAAGAATGAAGGAAGATAGCCAAAAAATTAGAAATAATGGCCTAGGTAATTTTTGAAATTGTTTCTTAACTCTTTTCTATACTCATATACATTATTTCTCTATTTAACCTTTTTCATCCATTTATGATAAAATTCATATTTCCATGTTAGCTAAAATATCAACTTTTATTTTATTCTATAATTCAAACACAAAATTCCTAATTCAAGCAGAACATTCTAGTTATTTCAATTATTCTATCTTAAAATAAATCTTAAATTATTATATTTTAAGGTGGATGTAACAATATTTTCCTTTTCAAAAGAATTCATCTCTAAATTTTTTAAACATATGACATCTTAATGATAGCACAAAAATATAACGATATTAAACTCATTTCTCATTAAATAGATGGGGGTTCTACTAGTGCATTTGTGATTCTAATTCCTATGTAACCTCTTTCATTCCATGAAGTTTTGAATGAACCTTTATAGATAGAACTTCCTTAACCTCAATTTCTAAACTTGACAATCTAGGATCTCAATTATTTTTACAATGATTCATCTCGAATGATATAGGACTCATTGGATGGGTATTTCCAAAGCATGGAAAGATGGAATTTGAGATGAATGGCTAGTAAGCTATCCAGCAACTCCAACTAATAAGCCCCAATACATCTAAAGATTGGGAAAGGCCCAATGAAAAGAAGCATTAATTTACCCTTCTTTCTAAAATTCATTATAGCATAAGTGAAACTTTTAGGAAAACTATACCCCTTATTTGAAACTCTAAACCTCTCTTTCTCTTGCTTGGATATAACTTTTGTTAGTCTTTTTCTATTTTTAACTGATGTTGAATCATTTGAACCTTTTCTAAAGTATCAATCACTAAATCTATTCCTAGAAGTTTTACTTCTTTTGGTTCAAACTATCTTACCAATGAACGACTTTTTTTTCTATAGAGCACTACATAAAGGGCCATTTGGATGTTGAACTGCTAATTATTACCATAAGCAAATTCTATTAATGGCAGGTATTTCTTCTAGATTCCTTCAAATTTCAAAGTGTAAGCTCTAAGCATATCTTCCAATATTTGAATGATCCACTTAAATTTTCCATGGGTATATGGATAGATGGCTTGCTAAAATGACTACTAAAGGTGAGAAAGGAATTGAGCACTGCAATTTAACATGATTATGATTAGAATTTTATGTAATAGCACAATCTTATCAAAATACACTTGAAAATATTAAGTTGCTATGAAGGTAGTCTTAACAAGTTAGAAATTTATGAATTTGTTAACTTATCAATGATGATCTATATGAAATTGTTTCCTTTTTCTATTCTAAACGATCTGGATAAGAAGTCTATAGTGATACTCTTCCATTTCTATTCCAATATTGAAAGCAATTGATGCCTTTCGATCAAATGTTGATACTCTATTTTCAATTGCTAGATGTAAGACATTTCACCACATAATCCAACATGTCCCATTTTATTCTTTTGCACTAAAAGACATCCTTTAGTTCATGGTGCATTTTTGCTACTTCAGGATGTATAATGTTTGAGCAATTATAAACTTAGTGCATTAATTTGTTTCATTAACTCATAAGAACCCAAATTCTTTCTTAGTGGTGCACCACTCCTTTTCCATCAACAATTAAATCATATTTGTCTCCATCACTTGCGCTATTTATGAGAAATGCATAACTAGAATCCTCTTTCTAAGCATCCTTCACTACTACAAAATCACAAATTAATATTATCTATTTAGGGAATTATAATTTAGTTTTATGTCATTGTTTTATCGAGCATTATAGTAAATATGTTACAATGTTAGTTATAAAACCATTATAGAAAATTAATAGTATGTTAATTCCTTAAAAAATAAACTATTGTTATTTCTTGTAGGTCATACCACTTAGTAAATAGTGACATTTAAAGATATCAATTTTCTCTTAATAACTATAATTGGAAATTATAGTTTAACGTCGATTTGTATTACTAACTAATATGGAGTATTTAATACCACTTTAATGATTCACATAACTGACATGGTTACTCATTAAAGTGGTATTACACTGCCCTAACTAAAAATTAAAAATCCAATTCCCTATATCCTTTGCATTTTGTACAATGTCTCATGAAATGTCCTACTACACTACTTCTAATCTTAAACGCATCCAGATTCCCCAAGACCAAAATACTATACTTTTATAATGCATATAAATGCCATATTAACTTGAAAGCAATGTGCATTTCATTTTAATTATAGTACTTAATCCTAAATTTAGCATATGCAATTCATAATAGACAATATAACTCTATTTTTTCTCTACATTAACCTCATATAATTTGGATATAGATCAAAGAATATCTAATAATTTTTATTACTGAATGGCATATGTTCAAAGCCTTTTCAAACTATAAAGGAACTAAGTAAGCAAATGAAAATCTAAGTATTGCAAGAACCATAAAAGAAAGTTTTATTATGGTGAAAGAAAAAAATCTTTTAATTTGTCATAGATATTATTCTGTCTAAATATGTTTAATTTATTGTTCATGTGCATCTTTTAAATAAGGTCTGCATCATCCAAATATTTCAACATACTATATAAACTAAGAATTAAATAATTATATATGTAAGCATAATTTCAAAAAAAAAAGAGACTACATTGTAAGAAAAAAATACAAAAGCTAAGAAAATTTTTACATTTATATTTTGCATTTTTCTGATAAATGCATAACTACATAGATTTACTAACAAGAAAATAAATTTTTAATATTGTAAAACAATTGGTGAGTACAGAAAAAAATGCTAAAGAGAACTATCTTAAGGTTGGAATATGAGTATACTTTGATAGAAAGATAATCATTTTAAGGTTGGAAGAGTTTTACAATAAAATTTCTAAATGACACCATGGCTCTGCCCTTTTTATTTTCATTTTGCACATTATGATTTGAATTATTTTAATATTAAATAATGATTTATAATAAAAACTGACATATATAGTGAAATGATACTATTCAAACTATAGAGATTTAAATGTTAATCTTTAATACCAATTGACTACTTAAACCAAAACATTTAGTTTTAAAGCATGTGTTAAGTGAAAACATTGCAATTTTATAGGTTAGTAGCATTAATTTTTTTGCATTAAATAATCACATTTGTCTTGTACAATTAGACAAATATAAACAATAATAGTAATAAATAGAAAAGGACTTTAAATAAACAATTCAACAAATAACAACAATACAATAGTAACAAATGCAAAAACTTTATAAACTAAAAAGTTTTTCTTATGTAATTATACATATACAAATAGCAACTAATTGAACAATCTAATATATTATAAGAAACTATACTATGTAATGAACACTAGATTTTTAAATGAAAAGATAAAATGGGGTACATTTCTTATAATTCTTCTATATTTCTTGAATTAGGCTTTATATTGCTTCTACATTATGTTTTAGGTAGCAAGTTGAGGATAAATTATAGTAAGAAGAAGCAATATACTCATTTTTGTAATGAACTCAAGCCTTCCAGTTCAAAAATGAACTTATTGCTTTTTTTTTTTACTATAGTTTCTTATTAGTTCTATCATCTTTATACTTTCTCAAAATAGGATATCACTTGAATTGCTTAATTAATCATTTGCTTTAAGTTTCTAAGTGTTCCTATTTTTTAATGTGACACAATGCTACTTACTCTATATGTATTGAAGTCTGACATAATACATATAGCAATAGTATGTTGATTCTCTCACTAGAATATAGGAATAGTTAGACATATATAACAAATAAAGCAATCAAGCACTACAAGGAGTGTTAACTTGATAATTGTTTCAAATTGGCAATGAAGGCCTTATTTATAGGCCAAGAACTAATTGATGATGAACCATCACAATGTGCAAACTATTAATAAATCATTACAAGATGCAAATGAATAGTTATGATAATTGAAATGGATTACCAAACTTTAGATGTCTATTTTTAATAAAAATTAATTTTAGGCTACTAAAATTTATACATCGGAAAAAAAACTAAGATCGTATACAGATATGTAATAGGATGCCAACCTTCGTAAATGTTTACTACCACCATTTATTAGAGTTAGATAGTGGTTGGTAAATGCCAACCTTTATAACCACACAAATTTTATAGTAAATAATCGATGTTTTTACTTATTTTTTTACTTTGTTTTTACATTTTCTACATCCATATATTTGTTTAAAGATAAATACAATAATAAATTATTGTTTTAACAACAATATTAACTAGTAAATATCATACAGTAATATTATAATTAATCATTTGATCTTATGACTTTGAAGACAAGTAATGGTAAGTGTCTGTATGGTATCCATGAAGCAATCCTTTTCCCTACCTTTTATATCCACAACAAATTTCAACAAGTTATGTCTTTATATAAATGATGTAAGACTTGTAAATGAAATTTCCTTATCAATGAATATCCTTATACCTACTTTATCTTAATGTCAATACCCTTACATGAATTATACAAGGCTTGCAAATAATTGCATCTAAGGGCAGTGACTTGTAATGTTGATCTTGTATTGTCCTATTATGCCACATAAATAAATAGAATGAAAAGAAATTATAGAGTGAAACCTTAAATGAAAAAATAAGTGGAAGAAAAAACTATATCTGGACATAACTTATAAGTAGTTAAGATATTTTACATCAATATCTAATTAAAAAAGTTAATGTTTTAAATAAAAGGTACCATTCAGCTAAAAAAATTTAAATATTATTTATTATATTGATAGACATTTATTACAAATTTTATAAGTTGGTTATGATAAAAAAATCATTATGGTAATCTAATTTCCACAAATAATATTGATTTTATTAAATAATAGATATCTAATATCATTTATATGCAAAATATTAATTATATTATTTCCTCATATTTTATGCCTCTTAGTCTATTTCATATGCTTAATTTTATGGATTTTATATTGTTGTTTGGTAATGTAACGATCTTCCAATGTCTTTAAATTGATTGGTTAGTACTAAATTTTTATATTATTTCAAGTTTTTAGTTATAACTTAAGTTTTATATGTCAAAATTATGTGATATTTACATCATTAGGAATCTGATAGGAAAATTTAAAATTTTCATGTTTTGACCAAAGCCTATTTTAAACATTTGAAGGGTTAAAAATGGTCATGAAATTCATGCTTTAATTTTTTCCAAGATGAATTAGTCTTAGTTTTTAGGCTATATCTAGAACTCCAAAGGTCAAATTAAGGTAAAACCAATGTTTGAAATTGCCTAAGACCTAACCCATTAACTTTCATACATGGGGTTTAGTAAAACTACATCATATTGATGGTCAAATATAGATTAGAATCTAAGTAAAGAAAATTACTTTAATAAAATGTTGTCAATATATTAAATTGTAAATTAGACTATAGGCTTATAAAATTAGCACAACCCCATTTTTTATAACCTTATAAGACATATTTACTTGGTCCATTAGGTCTTGTAAGAGTGGGAAAATTAGAGTTAAGAGTCTTATGCCTCTAAGGGCAATAACACACATTCGAGACAACAACTTCTTTTCTCTTTAGTTTTCTTCATACCATCAGTGGTTAATTTTCATTCAAGGTTTAAATGTCTAAGCACTCCTAATTTAGTTTAATTTGAGGCTTCTGTTTTCAATTTGTTTATAATTCATTCATTTCTTTTTTTTATTCTTCATTGATTATGACTACTTTAGTGATTAACTAATAGGACCTATTAGTTGAATATTCTAGGTAATTTGATGCTATTTGATTGATTATTTTTTACTCTTGCATGCAGAATTAGGATGATTAATTATAAATTAGTAGCAAATAGATATGTAAATTTTGCTTATTAATTCTATGATGTTTATATAAATCAAAGAACAAATTTAGCAATTATCAATTATAAAATTATTAGATTTAATTTAACCTGATTCTAAATGCTTAAAACTATTATTAATTAAATTTAATTGCTTATTTTGAATTGAAGTAGTAATGAAGGACTAGTTAGTCGCTTGTTCTAGTTAATCTGCATTTATAATTTGTATAACTACTATTAGCTTCAAGGCATTTATTGGTTAAGTATTGGAATTGTAAACTTAATTATTGAATGCTAATGAAGAATCTAAGAATAGGAGTGAGAAATCCCTTAAAACTAGTTTCTATCTTTTGTTCACATCTAATTTTATTTTAAATTACTTCTTTAAAATTGCTTTTAAAAGCCCTTGGTTTTATACTTTTGTTTCCATTCATTGGCTCTATTCTATTGGGTGTGACCTAAACTTGCCCTTGCTTTGGTTTTATGTAAGTTTTCTTATTAATTTTAAGGTTAAATAATAAGCATCAATGCTTTATATTTTTAATTAACTTATATATCACATTGAGTTTTAGAAAATTATTTCGACTATTAGAAAATAAAACGACCATTCTACAAATTGCTAAAGAAATGGATTAAGTGCAAAAAAGCTTGAAAGCTGTATAAATAGGATGAAAGGTTTACTTAATTTTAAAAAAATGTTAATTTTCATAAGTTTGAAGAAAAAGAAGGTTAGTTTCAAAATTAATAAAGAATATTTAATCAATTTTATTAATTATCCTAAATTTAGGATAAGTTATATATTTTTCTTCCAATAATAAAAACATCAACACTTTGGATATGAATATAAAAAAATATAAGAAAGAAGGCATCAATATAAGAAAATTTATTCTACAATCTTTTTCATTATATATATCATTATATCAACAAATACAAATTTACAACATTATTATACAAGGATAAAAAAAGAAAAAGAGTACTTTGGTTTTCCATTGTCATTGTCAAACTTAGTGCCAGTTAAAAAAAAAAGGAAATTGGAGCCGTATGATTATGTCACTGTTTTCCGATTTAAATGTCATAGAATATTTTTTTTTGCATATAAAAAGTCAGTGGAACTTTAGGTGGTTCTCTAAAAAAGATAGCGAAAAAAATGATTCCTAAAGTCGAGACTAAGAGGAATGTATAAACCAATGCTTCCATCATAGCCATTCTTAAATTTTTTATATTAGTAAAATATAGATTTGGGCAATATATTTGTCTTTATTACCAATGCCAACTTATATTTAAAGAAAAGGAAAATAACTCCCTTTCCATCTTATTTGGCACATTTAGATGTGGTAATGGATAAAGTATAATAATTAGATTTCATAAGCTCTCCAAAATGTGCTAAATAAGATAAAAAGAGAGCTATTTTCTTTTTCCTCAAGCACACACTAAAGTTCGATATTAAAGACTAAGGCATCTTCAAAATGTTTCGAAATGAAGAATGAACATAAAATATATAGTCAATAAACTAAACTAACTTGAAATATAGATAAGATAAAAAGAGAGATATTTTCTTTTTCCTCAAGCACACATTAGAGCTAAAAATTGAAGATTAAGGCATCATCGAAATGTTTTAAAATGGAAAATGAATATGAAATATATAGTGACTAAACTAAACTGACTTGTGAATGTTTTCTTCTTCCAATATATACTTTTAAATATCTTTTGGGTAATGGTTTCTCAATTAAACCATTGTTTAAAATTTTAATTTTAATTTCAAAAATGCCACTACTAACTATAAACATTGGTTTTTCATAAAACTATTATTTTATTTATGCCAACAATTTTAAAAATGCTATTGCATTGATGTAGATGTTATTTTAACCTATTATTAACATCTATTAGTCAATGTAAAATTATAATTTTGTACTAGTGCTTGATCCTTTCTATAAGAATTGATTGAATCGCTATATAAGCTAGTACTACACTTGAATCTTTGAATGGTGCCTTTTATTGTCTTACTTGTGGACTTCCTATTAAGAGCATTTGCTACTACATTAGCCTTGCTAGGATGATACAACATTGAGCAATTATAGTCTTTGATAAGCTCCATCCATCTCTTTTGCCTCAAATTAAGATATTTTTATGTGAAAATATACTTCAAGCTCTTGTGGTTCATGTAAATTTTAGTGATTTCTTTATACAAATAATGCCTCCAAATTTTTAGAGTGAAGATTCCTAATACTATTTCTAACTTATGAGTGGGATAGTTTTGCTCATGTTTTTTAATTTCCAAGAAATGTAAGCTATCACTTTATTGTGTTGCATGAGAATATATTTGAGCCTAATCCTAAATGTACTATAATATACCATATACCCTCCAGTGCCCAAAAGTAGCACCAACACCAATGTTAATGTTAGATATGATTTTCTCACATGTATCCAATCACTCAAACCTGACTCTTTTCTACATCAATTTAGCCAATGGTGTGAAGTTCTTGGAAAAATCTTTAACAAATCTTCAATAGTTACCTACCAAATTAAGGAAGTAACTAATGATAGCCTAGCCTTGGCCGATTCTCTTCTACTTCAACTTTTTCAAAATTTACCTAAACTCCCTCTTGTGATATCACGTGCCTAGAAAACTTAGCATTATTCATCCAAAATTCATATTTGAAAGTTTTCATGTATAACAAGTTCTCCTACAAGGTTTGCAGAACCACTCATAGATGTTAAATATATTCATCCTTACTTTTTGAGCACACTAAGATTTGTTTATGAACATAATAATGAACTTGTCTATATATGGCTTGAAAACATGATTCATCAAGTCCATGACAGTAGTTAGAGCATTACTTGATCTAAAAGACATGATTAAGAACTCAAAATGGCCATATTGATTTCCTATAGGAAAATTTCAAAATATCTTCCTTGTATATTTTCAACGCGATAATCTATACACAAATCAATCTTAGAAAAATATTTTGCTCCTTGGAGCAAATTAAAGAGATCATTGATGCAAAGTAAAGGATACATTTTTTATGGTAACTTTGTTAAGCTAATAATAATTGATACATGACTATATTGATCCATCCTTTTTCTTTATAAAGAAAATGGGAGCTGCCCAAGGTAAGAGCTCAAACATATGAAACCTTTGTCTATTAGATCCTATAATTGTTCTTTTAACTCTTGTAATTATGCTAAAGCCATGGAAACAAGTTCAATGTCAAATAACAAGTCAATATGCAATTTGATCTTACAATCTAATGCTAATTTTGGTAATTCCTTTGAAAACATGTCAAGGAACTCTTTCACTATTGAAATATTATTGATATTGATTATAGGTTAATTCAAACTTTACGTTAAATCCAGATACTCGATGCTTCCTTTTCTTATGAGCCTCCAAGCTTTAGTGCTTGAAATGATGCTAATAGGGTCCAACAACTTATCTTATTAAAACTTAATAGGTGAAGAGACCTTCGTGGAAAATGTGATATATTTTTCAAAATAATTCATGCATGCATGATATTTGGATAGCTAATATATCCTTAAATTACATTATAATCACCCATATCTAAAAAAATTAGATCTATTGGTATCATATGGTCATGAATCTTCATGGAAAAGGTTTTTAATTTATGTATGGCTATGAAGGACCTTTCAACCAATGTCATTATAATTAAAGATGTGTCTGTTACTTTGATAGGTTTACCTAAGGTAGAAATTAATCCTTTTGATACAAAGAAGTGAATGCCTCTGAGATTAAATAAAACTTCAGCAAAAAAGTTTTTGATTGAAAGAATACCTATCACAATAATATTAGAGGCATCGACCTCTTAGCAAGTTTAGGTATGCTTGAGCTTGACTTCTACTTATCTCTTTCCTTTGGCTTGTAACATTAGCACCTTTTGAGGGTACTAGTGGGTTTCTTTAATGTGAAGTCAATAGAGGATTAGGATTATTTCATTGAGATATGGAATAACTTATGTCCTGACTTACAATATTTTAAAGGCAATCCCTTACTTTGTGCTTGATTCTTCTACACTTAAAATATTTTCCTTCAAAATAGTTACATAGTTTGTCATGGAGGAACTAGCATTATGAGCTCTAAAGCCTTCCACCACCTTACATTAAAGATTAGTTTTATTAGTATGGAGAAAGATTGGAATAGGTTTTTTGTCCTTTAAAACCCTCTAAGGAAAATCCGCCACTCTTACCATGATAAGATGTTAGTCCTGTAGTAAAACCACCTTCATCTTGCCCATATGCATTTGCAAGGAGCATTCCCTTAAAAGATTATGTTTAATTCGACCCTTAAGATCAACTTTTCTTACTACTTCCTTCTTATGCTTGTCTTTCCTTTCTTTTTATAAACTTAACTCAAACCTTAGTACTTAATCCATTACTTCTTGATAAGTAAAATTTTGATCAAAATGAATTATCTCATAGTAATAATTCAAAAAGTCATGCATAAATCTCTCTATCTTGGCTTTCTCTATAGAGATTAATAAGAGGTATATCACAACAACATGATAAACTAAGCATCATACTCAATAATTGAAAGAATTTTTTATTTTAGGGTCTTAAATTCTCAAGCCCTTCCTTAACATTGGAGGTAGAAAAGGATTAATGAATAATTCTTGAAAATAAACCTAAGTTAGGGGTGCTAAGTGTGGATCCTAGTTTATTATAGTGATAGTGAACTAATAATAAACCATACCATCCTTTGTTAACCAACTAACTTAATTAATAATAGGGTAGGGCTTTGTAATTTGTTTCTTAATCATGTAAAATGCTTTAAAAACTAATAAAGGTTCACCATAGGATTAAAATTGAAACACCTTGGTAAATTTAGTTGAAAAAAACCTATGTATGACTTTAAACTATTTCTTGTTCCCTTTGTCAGAGGGGTACACACACTTTCTCTCTTTTATTCTTTTTCTTGATCATGTCTCTTTTTATGACCATTTAGATTATCTAAATGCTCACATTGGTCTTTTAATATATTATATGTTAGTCGCTAAGTAAAAACTATATCAACCCAATCTAGAATATGCTATAAGAAGGGTGTAATCCAAGGTGGAAACTATTGATCATTTCCCTCATTAGCCTCTCACTTACTATTGTGAACCTGCAAGCCCCTAGATGGTTCTTCATGCTTGGGGTGATTAACTTACATGTGACTTCTTGTACTAATCATTTCTTAAGTTCATAAAATTTCTTAAACAATTAAACAATGATTCAAACAATCAATAGATAATCTATCAAATAATTCATGAAAAAATTTATCTTGTATGAGCTCCACCACCCATATCAATATTATAATAAGGTCCATTGAAATGGTAATTGTGGCACATGATCTTGGGTGCACACATGCAACTAGTATAGTTTTGGTCAACACCTATCATAATAGCATATAGATATAACCTAAGGGTGTTATCCTACTTGGAACCTAGGTTATGCTTCAACATTGCCTTTGTCACAATCTTAACCTAATTGTGACGACATAAAACCTACTTCCCAATTTCCACCAACTTATTTCAATTCAATTGTCATAATTTTAATTACTGAGTTAACAAACATATATATAAGGTTAAAAGGCATAAAACAATTAAGGAAGGAAGGGACTTCATTCATTGTTAATGATAGAGTTTACAAAAGATAAGCAAGTTAGATTTGATTACATTCCTCTTAAAATGAGGATAAGCTAGTGTAACTAGCTCATAAGAAATGTAGCTTGTAATTCCCTTTACCCAAAACCTACATAAAATAAGGCTTAAAAATAGACTATCTAGCAAAATATCCAGTACTTCCAAATAACCAATTTGTAGAGCTTTAACAAATTTAATATTGAAAAGATAATGGTAAAGGCTCAACCTGTGTATCTAAAAAATAAATCATAAAAGGATAAATCTAATGCTTAGTGACTAAATACTCCACATAAATGAGCATAATAAAGAAACAATTTTATCCATTAGACTATCCTTTTTTCAAACTCAATATATAACTCTTCAATTTACTAGTTTAACATAAATTAAAAGGCTTAATGTCATGACCCAATTGTTGGTGTATGTCCTAGAGCCAATCATATAGATGATTGAAGTTATATACAATGTATTATGTTTTAGGCAATTTAATTATTATATTTTATTTTTATTATTATTATGCGCAATTTATAACTTAATATAATAATTATCCTTGGAATAGCTTTGCAATTCCTAAAATACCCCTAGTCAAGTATTATTACGAAAAGGATAGTAATAATACATCGAGACTAGCATGTATAGTGACCTGATGATTACGAATCATGGATATGTGATATCAAGTCAATACATGAGTACATTGCTAGTGAATAATATACTGGACTGACCCACTATGAGAATATTGCATGAATAAACGTGTCATAAGTTATTCTCATATGATCACAACTACACATAAACCTTTGACCTGAAGTCACTACGATTCCCTACATGAGGAATTACTCACTTTAATATTGTCCTATGTCACCTTTAATCAGGATGACAAGTAGGGCATTGATTGGGTGTATCATAAATCATGCAGAGGGAAGTGAGTGATGTAAATGGGATTTTGTTACTCTTGTATAAAAGAGAAATATCCTTGAGCCCTTTAATTGAGTGAGACTTAGAAATGCATGGCCATGCTCAGTTAAATTAATATGTGATATTAATTATTTATTTTAAGTATACTCAGTATCAAGAAATATAAATTGAACATTGACGAGGATGACACATTCCATGCCTCCAGTTCAATTTGGATATTATTACAAAAGGGTTATGATGCAAAACGTTGATCATGTATTAGGTGGATGTCGAATCACAGACATTCTTACTACTTGAGTGGCAGTGATGTATTGCTAGATACCTGCTCGCTGTCTATGGCTCAATAATAAGTCATTGTCAACGTAGTAAGAACCTATAGGGTCACACAAAAGGAGTAGGAATAAGACAATAATTAATTGGACTTTAATTATATTAATATCCAATTAATTGGACTTATTTTCGTGCATATATATTATTAAGAATAATAAATTCATGTTATATATATATATATATATATATATATTATGTGATATTATTTGATATTAAAGTAATACCAAGTAATTATCTTATCAGATATTAGATAAATATATTATGAGATAATATTATTTTGATATTTGATAACTATATGCAATTATTTAATATTAAGATATTTATATTATGAGATAATATTATTATTTAATATTAGATAATTAATAGATAAATCCTATCTCTTCCTATTATCTCTAGGATAAGGATAAGATGAGTTGTTAAGTGTGATTAGGATTTTGGAAGCATTATCCTAGTAGGACTAGGATTATGGCTTGCCTAAGTTCTATAAAAGGGGACTTGAGGGCAGCACTTAATAATCACATTTTAAGCTTCCATATAAATCCTAAATCACTTAGAAAACATCCAATCCTAATTCTTAGAGAGAAAAACGCATCCTAGCAGACGCGTGGAGGGTGAGAGGTCGTTGTTCACTCCGTGTGGATACCGTAGAGATGTTGTACCTTCCGGCCGGCGTTTGATTCATCCGCTCTCAAGTTTTGATCAGTAGAAACACGAGTGCCCAATAGGTAAAACCCTAATCATTGACTTATACTTTTTGCATGGATCCTAGGTAGAATTCGGATCAAAATTTTAAAATTTCGCTGCATGTGATAATCCGAATTACCAACACCGATGTGCTTTAGTCGTGACTGGCGTAAAGATATCCAATCAGCATTCCACATTGATAAGATATCCTTACTAGCCTCCAAAGACGACACAATATCGCATATATTTATAAAAATAATATTAGAGCGTGCTAAAGAAAGTAGATAATAAAAAGTTAAAATACTAAAATAATATACATATCATAGCACAAAAATATATACAAAGATAAGTCCATTATAATACTTTAAATACATTAGACCTAATCATCTAACTCACTAACCCGATTAGGGCCTTCCTCCTCCGGATCAGATTCTAAAGGAGAACTGGAACTAGACGTTCTAGGCCCTAACGGTGTCACATTACTCTCGGAATCGTCATCCGGGGTGACCAGTACTAGTGGAAATAAAATTTTGAAGGCATTTAGCTCCCTGTCCATGGGTCAATATTCTGTATGATACAAAATATTTATTTCATTACGAGTGACCCCGGACTTCTATGTGGAACTCTATTCCATACGTCCCAAGGGGTGTCATGGAAAATCCTCTGTAAGTATTACCGCGCGTCCATGTATCCATGGTCTTTACCTGAAAAGACAGTTTAAAGAAAATACGAAATGAGTATAAATATACTCAGTGAGTAATAACCTGTTATTGCCCTTTTTCGATTTTCCCAACTAAGGTTATTTTTCTAATTAAAAGTCCAAGTTTAGATATTATGTTATTTGAGAAATGGCATTAGTTGGTATGTAATGGCACCTTATATCTTCGGTCCAACCTTATCCCCTGCCGTCCCTAAGCCCGAGGCCACCAACCTTTTCCTTCCACTACTTACCCCTCCTCCCCTTCTTTACGGAAGATGTTTTCTCCCTCCCACATTTTTGTAAGAAGAATAAACAATTGTGGGACACCACATGCATCAACCACAATTTTCCTCAAGGAATGTATCAAAATGCTAACTATGCCATAAGTGTTTTATGCTTCATTTATCCTTCTATGCTCATTATTATATCAAACCTTAAAGGATATTCATGTATACAAATCAAATAATTCATATGTCATGTACACAAATCAAACAATTCATGTCACACAAAATATTTTGTATGTGGACCCTATCTAGGCAACACAAGGGTAGGAATTATTTGAAGAACTAAATAAAATTTACTACTTCTAAAATTTTAACCCATACTACATCACAATTAGAGTGATTCATAAAAAATTTTCTCGAATTTTTCTCAACCATTTGATACTCCTAAAAAATTTCGTGAACAAGATTGGACATATTTGGATTTTGTCATGAACAGATCCTTTTAACCATTTTATTGAGTGACCAATTAATCTCTGATTTCCTTGAAAATTTTACAAGATATTTATAACACCTTGATTGGTGTTCCTAAATTTTTTCACAATTTTTCATGATCATTTTAAGCCCCAAGAAATTCGAAAACAGAAGCCAACGTGAAAGTGCCCTGTTCCTGGACAGCACTGATGACCTGATTTAGGAAATTCTTCTAAAATACCTAAAAATTTCTAAAAATCCTCAAAATTTCCAGAATTCAACCTCACATCATGAGAGACCTTATCATATCAAAAATGAAATTTTTTGATGATAAATCACCTAGGTTTCACGTGACTATTCACCAACCAGAATTTCAACAGCATTCTTCACCCTTCTTGATACCATTTCCAACATAATATTAACAATTTCTTTATAACAGCCAAAACCACTTCCATTCTCATTATTCATGATCCAAATACTCACTTCCAACAACATCATCACATGTTCAAATCATGTTGAACTAATTATCATAGCAACCAACACAAATCATGTCCAAGGAATCATATTCATCACGACAATCTAGCATTAGAAATTCATAAAATGTATAACAAGCTATTACTTACCTTAAATCCTTACTTCTTTCTTCCTCTTTTCAAATCTGAATTCTAAGGGAGAGGGAGATGAATTCAAGAAAATAAAAATCATATTTTAGAGTTAAGAGAAAGAAGAATTTCACAAGAAATTAGGGATAGTAAAATCTATCTATTTAACTTGCCAAGTTTCCCTTACATCTACTTTGTCTAACTTTCCTTGTTTCTTCTTATATGTGGTCACGTTTGGCTAGAGAGGAGCAGCAAATTTGCTGCTGCTAAGCTTCTTTTATTTTATATAAAAATTGCTTAAAGAAATTTCTAAATAATTCTACAATTTTCATCAATTTCAAAAATTAAATTTGCCTTGAATTTTGGGGACACATGGAGGGCTGCATGGAACGTCCAAGTAGCTGAGGTTTCAGACCAGAAAATCACCTTTTAGCCAATAAAAATGAGACATAAATCAAAAGTTTTTAAATATTACTCTTTTGCCTCCAAATTTTACCATTTTCTTTCATTTTGGTCCTTGGCTTCCCTTGGAAGTTTGGGCTAGTGTTGGATCACGAATTTGGGCCTTAAATTTTCACATTTGGGTCTGAAAAAATCTTGGGCCAACCCAACCTATACAACAAAAAAATAAAAAGGTTTATTACAATTCAGCCCCGAATTACTTATTTTCTTTACATTTTCACCCTTAGACTTCTAAATATCTTAAAAATTTAATTTCAACTTTCCATAACCATTTTTTAGCTTTAAAAATTATTTTTTATTTTTCACAAAATTTTTTGAATTAATTTACTATAATTCCGACTCATTTTCTCACTTTTTTCGCTTTACCGGGTACAGAAATTCAATGAATTTCTAAGCGAAATTTTCTAAAATCTATTCTTAGGTTTCTAAGTAAATTTTTACTCATTACAATCTTAATAAAAATTTCTTATTTTTTTATTATTATTATTTTAATTATATATATATATATATATATATATATATATATATATATATATATATATATATATATATATATATATATTTCATCACTATTGTATTAATTTAGGCTCATTACACTTAACCAAATCCATATCATGACAATTATGTCATGTGAAGGTATTCAATAAAAATTAGATCCTAAATCTATAACACAATATATTGTAATGAATAATAAATAGGTAAATACATACATCCACCTTATAACTTTTAGGTCAGTCTTATACCCTCCACAAGCTTTCCATCATTATTCCTTTAGAGACTATCTTATACCCTCCATAAGCATATACTAGGAATTAGTTGTCTAGTAGTCACATCTTCCTCAATACATATCTTAATTCATAATTGCTCAATACTTTAATTCCTCATATTATGGCATAAGCTATACTTATCATATTAATCCAATAATACCATGCCTTAATGCATGATCACATAATATTATGGCAGCTATAATCAATAGTGTAATTAACTATTAGAGTTTTGCAACAAATTTAGGCCCAATAGTCAACTATTAGGCTTCAAAGAGCATCTTCAAAATTTATAGTCGATTATATAGTCAACTATCAACCTCTAAAGAATAACACATGGCCAAATAGGAGACTATGCCTATCTAAAATGCATTTTCTAAGGCATAGGTGACTACTACTTGAGAAATTTCATGAACTTCAAATCCTCACTATTTATCTCCCTGGAAACTTACATTTAATGGATCTATTTGCCCACCAAACATACATAATCATAACCAGCAACACAATAATGAAGCCATTATCATCATCAAATTAAATTATGTCCATCAAATCAACATAAAATTAAATAATTGCACTCATATAACAATTAGAATCCTAAAATATGCAATTCAACTTATATTTCTTGAAATCCATAAAAAAGTTGGAATATCCACTTACCTAGTAAAAAAGAGAATGTTAGATTTGAGATCATTTAACTCTAATCACACCAAAAATCAAAGAATCCTTAAGTTAAGGCTCCAAATTCCTATTAGAAGCAAATTCATCAAATTTCTCTAAATTAAAAAGAAGATGAGGAAGAATGCTAATATTAAAAATGTTCCTACTTTAATTGGATGAAAATTTTGAAAAAGATTAATTGTTTCTTGCCTTGGATTGATAAAGGAGAGAAAAGGAAATGATAGTAGGATATGGGAAATTAAGATAATTTTAAGAAAATGAAAGGGTGAGGGAAGCTGGCCATAAAAATGAGGAATAGTGCCCTAAGGCATTTTCAAAATTGTTTCGTATATCTTTTCCATTCCATACTCACTTACAATAATTCAAAACCTTATACATTATTTCTTTATTTAACTTTTCTCATTTATTTCTCATAAAATTCATATTTCTATGTTTACTAAATTATCAAATTTTATTTTATTTCATAGTTCATACACAAAATTCCTAGTTTAAATAGAATGTATTGATTATTTCAATTATTCTCCTTTTAGAATAAATCCTAAATTATTATATTCTGAGAAGGGTGTAACACTATATATGTATAAAGGGAATTGCTAACCTAGATATCCTTATGTGAAGGTTAACAACTTTCATTTTTTTAGTTGGACTAAAAAAATTATTCTTAATTTAAAAAAACAACACAATATTTAAGGGAATTTAAGTAATTTGAATGGGTAAACTTAAATGTAAAATATTTATGTTGATTTCGCTTATTCTTTCTTTCTCCACAATAAAATACATTAATTAATTTAAGAAATTATTAATGATGACAAATTAACTTTAATACCCTTTTATACTTTATTGTCACTAAATTATTAATATGATTTTTTTGCTTAATTGAAAAGTAGAGGTTGCTAACTTCCATATAAGAATATGGATATTAACAATCACTATTACTAAAGAAATAATATATTAATTAAAGTAATTAATGATTTATACAATAACATTAAAAATTAAAATTTGAGAAAATTCTTTAGAAAAAATTTCTAGTTGGCAATAATAATAAAATGTAATGATATGTTAAAACAATAATAAAAATAAAAATATATAATTAATAACCATAAATATTTATAAGTGATGATGATAATAATAATTGATTTTAGTGATATGAAATTAATAATAATAGAATTTAAATTTGATTCATTATCAATACAAATCAATTTCATATTATTATTTATCCATATGTTACCATGTTAATAAAAATTGTTTAAACTCTTTTGGTACAATTAAAAATTCTTAAATACCATTATTGTTTTAATGATATATCTTCTTCTCATTTATTAATAGTATTAACATTTTACGCTAACAATTAATCAAATTTAAATTCATAATTATAACATTAAATAAAATATAATATGTTGTAAAATTTCATTTGAGATAATTTGATAAATGTCAACTTGAGTTGGGATTAGTAATATAATAACATAATATAACCTTTATCCAGTAAAAAGGAGCTCGATGTAAAACTAAATTGGCTTATATTATTTAGCCATTGGACCAATCTAGAGGTTGAATTAACTTGCTTCGTCTGAGATATATATATATAATAATTAGTAAAGCCTTTTTCTATCTATGTTAAATTCAATTTTTCTCATTTTTAGTCCTATAAAATATGTTATATTAATTTTATTTTTATAAAATACTAATTTATGCAAATTTATTTCTAAAGGAATGAAATTGAACCAGTTAATCTTTTTATGGATACTAATAAAAGGATAAAATAGAATAAATTATTATAAAAATAAAATTAATACAAAATATTTTATAAAAATAAAACTTTAAAAGAAAAAAACTAGATTTTACCGGCATAGGAAATAGAGTTATCACTTTTTCATGGATAAGCCATCAGGCTATATTTATTTTTTGGATGGTAATTTTAATGAAAAATATATCTTTTATATAAATAAAAATGTATTATGTGTGTCTATATTTTATAATAAAAATAATTGTTAAAATTATAATAATAAAAGAAAATAATTTTTTAAAAAGTAAATGCTATTATTCATCAAATTTATTATATTTAATATTTAATATTTTAATTTTTCATCATTTTAAGAATTTATAATTATATTTTGAGAAATTATTTTCTCCCAGAATCAAATGGAAGCTGTGCTGTTATTTTAGAAAATTTACGTTCAAATCCGGTTCCAAATGAATCAGACGGATTAATAAAGCTCTGCACCCTAAGCTGAAACCTAGATTATTCTCAGATGAATTGGCTCCGGACACTTCGGTCCGAACAATTTTAATACATTTAAATAAATTCTTGCACATTATTGAATTTTCTTCATTACGTGGCAGGAAGGAGCCAACTAGGGGAGAGGAGGAAGTCGTCATTGACTGGTGGAACTTCACCAAACTTCCATAATTTTACTTCTAAGATCCACTGATATTAAAATTATCAATTATCTAAAAATGTATCTGACAATGATATTAAAATTTCAAAGGCAGTTCCGTAAGAGTCCAGAGAACTCATACTGGTAAGAGAGGTTGAATATTTTTTGTGATTAAATGTCTTCAATATTATATTATTTTTTAAACCTTAAAATAAATTAATCAAACAAAAAATATAAATTTTAATTAAAATTATTTAATAATAAAATTATTCAGCCTCTTGATATCTTAAACTTTACATACAATTATCCAAATTTCAATAAAATAAGAAGGTTATAGACAGTGGCGGAGCCAGGGGCAGACTGGATCCTCGGCCCCCCCTGTTTTTTGAAATTTATTATAATATATATTATGAAAATTTATATTAGTCCCCTAAATTTTAAAATATTTTCTTCTGGCCCCCCTATATTAAAGTTTCTGCCTCCGCCACTGGTCATAGACATTTCAAAAGCCTTGCAAACTTTTTTTATTTTTTTGGTATGAACAATAATTCACTTAATGTACATAAAGATTTAAATTTGAGTCTCATGTAGCATTTGATTTGTAATTAGAAATAGTTTGAGAAAAATATAATATTTTTATATTTGGTTCAAATTTTAGAACAATATTCTCAAAATTATTCATATTACCAAGAATTTTTTATTCAAATATTCCTTTAAAATATTTTTATAGAGAGTTAAGTACTTTAAATTTTCATGACATGAATATGTTTAATTGATATTGATTGTTTTATCCATTTTTATGTTAAATCCTTACTATCAGTAATACTTTATTTCACCATTATTTATCATTGTTAACTAATATTGATAATTATTTATTATAATTAATTATTACCTATCACCACCTACTGTCAATAACCATTACCCATTATTCTCTATCATTGGTGATATTGTACTAACTCTTACTTATTTTTAGTTGTCACTATCTACCGTGACATACCTTTAATTATCAACATTTATTATTAACTATCATCAATAATTATTATTTATCACCACCTATTGGTAGTAGTTGCTGTCAACCGTCATCAATTGTCAATGATTATTATCGATCACCACTTATCAATGATGACTATCATTTATTATTATTCATCGTTGATAATCATCATATACTACCATTTATTATTAATGACTGCCAATTATTATTTATTATTTGGTAATCTAATAATATTTTTAAAAATATTTAAAATAATTAAAATATAATATTATAGTATTTTTTAAATATTTCTAAATAATCAAATATAATAATACTATATTTTTAAGAATTAAATTCTTACAAATTATAATTCAACTAACTATATATATATATATCAAGAAATAAATTTTTTAAAATAATATTAAATGTTATGAAGGAGCTCTTTTAGTCTCTTGTATGAAAACTGATTTTTTTTTAATTTTTTGGTCATAGTATGAAAGCTGAGCCGATCCTTATCTCCTCGGAAATCAAATGGCAATGATCTCTCCGATATTTCCGCCACAATAAAAGGGTGTTTCACTTGACTTCAAGTAGGTTGGCCCCCAAGTCAAAAGTGGCATTCCGCCCTCTTCTGTTCTCTATAAAACTCCGACTCTGCTTTTCAAAGGACTGTTACACCCTATGCTACCTTTAAAGGGGTGCAGGAGCATTTAAAAAAATTGTTTTAAAAATCTGATGAATCATTGGATTGAAAACAGGAGCTGTTCAGAGTTTAATAGTTGAACCGGAGCTAAATTTAACACCGCATCTTCTGCAAAAATTGTTTAAAAATCGGATGAAATATTAAATTGGAAACGGGAGAGACTCGTGATTTAATAGTTCAGCTGAAATTGAATCAAAATTATAACATAGATTAAAAGCTTGATATATAATAATTATAAATAATTAAATTATCATAAAATCAATTTTATATACATAAAATATAAAAATATTATAAACATTGTAAATAATTTCACACTTTTATATATTCATAATTTAAATTATTATAAAAATTAATATCAAATTTTATTTTATTTTTTTTGTTTTGTGACTTTTATCTGTAAAGATAATGTCATTTTTAATTATTTGAGATATTAAACTTCATATACATGTGTGTATTTAAAATCAAACAAAAATAATATAATTTTATACATAATAATATTTTTTCAAAAAAAAGTTATTGGTTGAACTGTTGAACCATATGAATTGTGATTGGTTTGTTCAATTTGACTAATTCAATATTAATATATCAAGTTTATAACCAAATTTTTGAAAATTGATTATAAAGATTAACCAATTCAATTACTAGATATTGGATAAAAATGTGGGATCCACGTCAAGACTAATCTTCTAAGAAAGAATACATAAGACGGAATTAAAGATAGAGGATGAAAAATAATCGGCAGTTTTCAAAAGCAGGGTTGTCAATTCGCTCTAAATTTGACAATTTTTACGAAGACTAGTACGCAAGGATGTAAAGATTTATTAGTTTGGAGGAATGGGAACAGTAAACAGTTCACTCATTTCAAATTTGTTTTATTTTTATTATGTAATATATAATACAATTTACATAACAATATTTAGATATTATGTTTATGAAATTATTATAATATATATGCATAAAATATAAGTTTAATCATAATTGTGGTCCCTAAATTTAAAATCAAATGATTTTAATTTTCTTAATTTAGAAATCTCAATTTCATTTTTCATATTTTAATAATTATGTAATTTTGATCACATCATTTTTCGTAGGTTAAAAATTAACTGAAATTACCTTAGTAGCAATATTATTGCTTAAATAGCTATTAAATCAATGGTCATTTAAAAAAATAATTATCCTAATTCTTTTTTCATTTTTCCCTTATTTCAGCATATAATTAACCTAATTTTCATTTTTATTTTTCATTTTTTTTGTTGATCTCCAAAATCTTCTTCCTTTTTTACCTTTACCTAGCATCTGCTGCTCAACTCATTACCGCCGCCTCATACTTTCACCATCTTCTTCCACCACTTTGCAATGTGTCCAACACTAACCTTTCCTGCCTTCCTTACAACCCTCCTCGATGAAAGCTCAACAACGCAGCTTAGTTTTTTAGTTATCATCATCCTTAAGATCTAGCTATGTGATGCAATTGCTTTGTCATGAAAATTTTGGATATAACGTTTTCTGATCTAGTTTTTTTCCAAGCTGCTTCTACTTATCATAGTAATATTTTCAATTTTTGTTTTTCCTTATTTTTTCCTTCAAAATTGGCAATTTGTACCAAATTTTTTTAGTGTAGTGCTTTTTGACCTATTTTTTAATTTATTTTTAGCCACAATGATAAAGTTTTCTGGTTTTTTTTCTCCATATATTTTGTTTTAAAATTACAATTTGTCCTGAAAACTTGAGTATAATGCTTTCTGATCTGTTTTTTTTTTATTTTACTAATATACTTTTACTTATCACATTAGCATTTTCTGATGTATTTTTTTATTTTTTTAAATTGCTAATTGTGTTGGGAAATTTGAGTAATTTTTTTTATATTTTTAACCTATTTCTAGCTATCATATTTCTCTAATTTTTTTGCTTTAAGATTGTAGTTCGTTCTAGAAATTTGGGGTTGAGTATGATTCATAGAGAAAGATTTATATTTTGAATCTTTTTTTTTCAAAGGTTCGTCACCTCTTTTGAGCCATTCTAATTTTAGTGTAAGACTTTAGATGTGTTTGATGCAATTTGAGATGAGTTCAAACAAATATGACAATACAAAACCTATTTTAAATTTGGAGATTGTTCTTTATATATTGAATAATCTAGAAATTAGTGTTTTGTTTATAAATTATTTCTTCTTATTTTGCATTTGGTTGCAATTATTTTATGATTTTATATTGTATTTTATTTATTGAAGTGAAAGGTTATTTGGCCTTTGAATTAATTGCCAAATAGGCAAAAATTATGATTAGATTTTAATGAATTACATATGGTAAGACCCAAATTAAACAATTTTATTATTATAGGGATCAAAATCCAAATCTTAAAAATAAAGGATCAAAATTGCTAAGTTTTAATATTTAGGGAAACTAAAATTATAATAAAGCCTTTTAAAAATAGAATTTGAATGTTTATATATATATATATATATATATATATATATATATATATATATATATATAAGTGGATGGATTGCAAGATATGGAAGTAGAGATCACAGACGGACTGCAAATTCTTTCTTTCTGAAACATAAAACTTACAAAGAAAAGTGGGAGAGGGAAAGAACCAGTAGAGATTTTGAAGCTATTTATGAGCTCTCCAAAATGTTGCATGGTTCTGAACATTTGGGATTCTACTTTTATAAGTAGATATTTGGATCCTATTTCTACAGTACACTTCTACAGTTTTTTTACCCGTGGGTAAACAGGAAAAATGCTACAGTAAAAATGACTTTAGTCACCGAAAGAGGAAGAGGTGACAGAAAGCAAATAGATTTATCGGAGAATCCCATTATGCTATTTTTACCAGCTGCCAAAATTGTCTTCTAGTGCCGACACATTTGACTAGGGCTCCGGTATTTATATCTGAGGGCTCAGATTGAGTTTCTCTATCTGATGGCTCAGGTTAAATCATCAACATTGATTTCGCCAAGGTCAATGCCGAAACAGTCATCTTCATTTGACTGCGCATAGTCTTCTTCCTCTTCTTCAGACTTCGCAGGAGAATTTGATGAAGCTTCAGATTTAACTTCTAATTTAGATTTCATCATGGTTCGAATGTCTTCAATTTTTGAAAGCCATTCATCTGGATTTGAGGCAGTTGCTAGTGCAGCCATGAAATTTGACTTAGATTGGAGGAACTAATTAGTTCCTTTCCTGGGATCTTTGTTGAACTCAGGATGCTTCTTAAACCACTTAAGGATTTGAGGTTCTTCAGCCATATGAGCAAATTTAAATTTTGCCCATCATTTGACTGACCCATGCCTCTAGAGGATTGGGTAGTTTCCTTCAAGATTTTGGGTAAGATGATATTCCCAGAAATAACACCATTGAAGGCCAATTCTGAGAAAAACTATAAAAAGACAGGAAACTTTCCTTGATTTTCATAATTAAAATTATCACGAAATGTTTCCCAACCCTTTTTAATATTTTTGGGTAAAATCTCTTCAATTGGTCCGAAGATGTTCCACCATCTGACAAACTAACTGGGAATTTGATACTTGGCATTATATTTAAAGAAAATTAGCCAAGAATGTTTGAAAATTTTATTTTGAAAATATAGTGTATTCATCCAAGCTTTCTGGTAGTCCCAATATGAATACCCTATCAGATTTGTATTGAAAAATTTTTCAAATTTTTTCACCTTAAATGGTTCCAGGCCCCATTCATTTGAGGTGATAATTTTTTCAATTCTGAAAATCGAATGAGTTATCAGATTTGGATTGTCTTTACTCCTATAATGTTCAATGAACACCGAACCAGAGTCTTCTAAGATATGTTGGTAGAAATCTCTAGTATGGAGAAAGGATTTAGGAACAAAGTGCCAATTTTTTGGGAAGATCTTTGGGATAAGATCTATGGGATTACTGGCCTAATATTTAGGTTTCGTGTATAATAGATTTTGGTGGTTGAATTTTTTGATATATTTGGTAGTCTTTGGGACTAGTTTTGAATGGGCTGGAACTACAGATTTTGAGGATGTTCCGGCTTTGTAAATTTATTTATTTTTATTAGCTATGGCCTTCAGAATATCAGATTGGCTTAGGATAAGTTCTTAGGCTTTCTAGTCTTCTTCAGCTATATTGGCCCAAGATTTTTTCTCTAACCTAAGGGGTTTTTGGATTGAAGCTGCTAGGGCTTGCAGGACTTCTATTTGGAAATCATCATCTTTGAGTTTAGATGATGATGTAGTTTTGGTTTTAGATTTGGTGGAGGAGGTGGCTACTTGTTTGGCCTTTTCCTCAGCGGTGGGTTTCCGCTTATTTGGATCAGGAGGGTCTTTTTTGGATTTCCTCATATTTGCTGGGTTGCTCCCTGTAAAAATTCTCGAGTTAGAAAATCAGGGAGAGAATTTGAAGATCCTTTTAAATGTTCGATATCAAAATCAAAAACACTTAAAATTCCTTGCCATCTAGCAAAAATTTATTTTGATGCGATATTTTGAACATCTTTTTGTAAAATAGATTTGGCTGAACTACAATCAACTCGAATAAGAGATTTTTAATTTAAAAGTTTAGACTGGAATTTTTTAACACACAAAACTATTGCCAAAATTTCCTTTTTTGGAGTGGAATAATTTTGTTGTGCAGGGTTCCAATGTTTGGATGCAAATGCAATTACATGCTCTTTGCTAGTTAAAACTTGTTTTTAAATACCACCATAACCTAAATCAGATGCATCAGTTTCAATGATTTTGGATGTAGTGGGATCTGAAATGTGCAGACAAGGAAGATTTTTTACTTGACTTTTGACTTGTCTAACTATTTTAGTATGCATGTCAGTCTATGGAGGAAGACTCTTTTTTAAACGATCATGCAAAGGTTTTACAAGATTTGAAAGGTTTGGGAAGAAATTAGAGACATAATTTAAGCAACCCAAAAACCTTTGAAGTTAAGTTTTCTCGATCAGTTGATCAGGAAATTTATTAGCAAACTCAATTAACCTCTCAATTAGAGTTATAGTTCCCTGATAAATATAATGACCAAGAAATCGGATTTTGATTTGAAATAAAGAAAATTTGATTTTAGAAACAGCTAAACTATTTCTTTGGGTAACATCTAAGAATATATTGAGATGTTTAAAATGTTAGTCAATGTTTTCTGAGAAAACTAGAACATTATCAATATAAACTATGATGAATTTAGTATAAGGATTATAAATTTCATTCATAATCCTTTGAAACTCTGAGGGGGCATTTTTTAAACCAAAAGGCATCACATTCCATTCATATTGTCCGAATGGTACTGTGAATGCTATTTTATAACGATCCTCAGGTTTTATTTGAATTTGCCAGAATCCAGATTTCATATCAAATTTGGAAAAGATTTTTACCGAATAAAGACAGTTTAACAAATCTTTTTTATTTGGAATAGAATACCTGATCCATTGTAATGCAATGTTTAGAGGCTTGTAATTAATCACAAGTCTCGGTGTGCCTCGTTCTATTTCAGCATTCTTATTTACATAAAATGCTGCACAAGACTAAAGACTTTTCGATTTCCTAATAATCCCTTTTTTCATGAGATCATCTATTTCCTTTTGGCAATAATCCAGGAGTTCATGACTCATCTGGATTGGCCTTGCCTTTGTAAGAATTTTTCTTTCAGAAAAATCCTTTTCATATGGTAATTCTACCATATGTTGCTTTCTGTTCCAAAAAGCATTTGGTAAATCAGCACAAACATTACTGATTATCCTTTTTTTCTAAAAATTTGATTCTTGATTGAACAGTAGAATTTTGAAGATGTTGCTCAATCCTTTTATAAGAAATTTCTTCATCAAGAAAATTTATTTAAATTTCTTTACAGTCTATCAAGTTAATCTTCTAAGATTTCTTGACAAATTGGAAAGTAATTTTTTCTCCCAGAACTTTGGTTGTAATTCCTTTATCTGTCACCTTATGAGGAATTAAGGCTTGGATAAAAGGATTACCTAAAATAATTTTGCTAGATAAATTCTTCACAAGTAAGAATTCCTGATTTGTTTTGAAAGAAAAATTTATTATTTTGACATTTGGCAATTTGAAATTGATTTCAACGAGGGAACCGTTTGCAGACTTGATTTTATCTTTAGTTTTTTCAAAAAACTTTGTAGGAACTAAGCCTTCTTAGATACAATTTATATCTGCTCTGGTATCAAAAAGAGCAACTATTTCCAGTCTCCAGTCATTTTTTGTAATTGAAACATAATATTTTGTAACTAAAATTCTGGAAATAATTCCTAAGAAATCATTTTCTTCAATTTCCTCATCTCCATTGATTTTTTTCTTTTCCCTTTAAAGAGATTGGAGATTCATGAGGAATTTGAAGAGTAGAAATGATTTCTCTTTGGAGTTTTTGAATAGATTTGAGCTCCTTGACCTCTGTTTTAAGCAGATTTATTTCATATTGTAGATCCTGCAAGGTAACAGGTCTATTTTGGTCTAACTTAAATCTGTCTAAAACTTCTTTAAAACTATAGGAAACTGGTTGTAAAAACCTTTTTGAAGAAAAAGGTTTATCCAGATTGTCCTTAAGTTTCTGGAGATATTCTTGCTTCTTATCATTATTAGGATAGTCACTAATGATGTCAAAAAGCAACTTTTGCTCCGTATCGAGCATATTTACCTGAAACTCAGAGGGTGAGTCCTTTAAGGATATTTCATCATCTTGAGGAAGACGATCTATTTGTTGAACCTCATCTTCTCCTTCTATTCTTGGTTCCGAATCAGATTGAGAAGAATCTGTAGCAAGAAGGTTGACTATTTGATTCAAGATGGATTCATCTAGATTTAGTTGCTGCAACCTTCTATTCAATCTGTAGTACCTAGCAATGTGTCCATATTTTCCACACTTGTAACACACTGGTTTAGTATTTTGAGATTGTCCTGGAGGTGGAGCATTTCTAGCTCTAGATTTCCTCCTATGGTATTTGTTTAAGTAATACCTAGGCTTATTTTGTGGTTCAGGTCTAGGCTGAACTGTTTGGTGCCTAGCTTTTCTGGGTTTTATATTTTTAGTGCAGGGTAGGCCAAATTGTTCACAAAAAAAACTTAATTCTTTTCTATTTTGGGCTTTTTCCCTGCTAAGTTGATGTTGGATTTTGTCATCTTGACAAATTTTGAGGGCTACCTTTTGAACATGGCTTACTAACTCTCCATAAGTAACTCTTTCATAAGGAATTTGTTCACCATAAAGGTTTCTAATTTCTACTCGAACTTTGTCTCCTAAGGTTAGGGGAAGTCCAGCAAGAAAATTTTTCTTTCTAGAAAGGTTGATTGCTATCTGACCTAGTAAAAACTCTAGTGAAGAATATATCTTTGTACCACCTAAAGTCAGATAGAGATTTGCACCTAAGGTTGGAAAGTAGTTCTGCAAATTTATCTTTCCAGAAGGTAGGATCTCCTATCAAATGTCTACCTATGATATAGATTAAAGTATTTACTGCATCAGGGATTGGTCTATTATCAGGTCTTAAAAGGATATCTCCATTCCCATCACGTTTAATGGCTTTTACAATTTGTGTTCTTTATATTTCTAAAAGATGATCATCCCACCATCCTTTCAATTGTCCCGTAAAACCAGCTATCAAATAGTGGCAAACTATGGTATCTTCATAGTTATGGGTTGATTGGTAAGCTATGCTAACCATTACCATTTGCTGTAGGATATTTATTAGTTCATATTCATATTTTCCATCTATGTTCCATTCATAGATGTTATTCCCATTGTAGGAATTCTGAATAATCCTATCTTTTTCCTCAATGACTAAGTCAGGAGGACTGGCTCTAGGGTAATACATTTTCTGAGGTTGTCTCCAGTTATTCTCCCTAGGTTCTTGTTTGATGGGGTTTACTTGATAGTCATCTGACGATATGTCAGAACAATTATCAAAGACTCCTACAAGTTTTCCAGTTACAGATTTGGCAGACTTAGGTGTTTCAGATTCATCTACATAAACCTGACCTAGTTTTTAGTTTAGCTCTTCTATCATCTAATTAACCCTTGTTAAAGCAGATGTTTTAGACAAAGCTAATTATTTTCTATAGGTATTTAGTAAAGTTTGAAAAGAGGGTTTTCAACCTTCTTAGTTTTAGAGGTTTCTCCTACAAAATTTTCAGAAACACCAGAACTACTATTACCAACAGACATCATATGAGTTCCAAGAGTTTGGAGATACCTGTTGGTGTAGTTATTTTGTTCAATGATCGAGGCTATATCTTTGGTTTTTTTCATGAGTAAGAACATCAACAGACCTTATCCTTTTAAAAGGATAATCAATTTGGTTTCTTTCAACATATGGTTTAAACCATTTAAAGAAAGATATATTTTATTTTGCAAGACTCAAGTAAAGATAGTATTTTTCTTGAATCTTTTGCCTTTCCTGACCCTTATATTTTGATAAAAATCAAGTTCTTTGGTGAAGGAGTTCGTCAGAATAAAATTCCTTCCTCAAAGATTCCTTGTTAATTACAAATTATTTTTCACAATTCATAATAAAATTGGGTCATTATGGCAGATTTGTGAGGCAGTTGGAGAGCCAACAAATCCAGAAGATATATCATATCCACTGTCAGGACCTATTGTTTCTCCATCCTTCTCATTTTCAGAAGATTGGATGGTTTGACCATAAACTAGTCTAGGGATATTTGAAGTATTATCAACACCTCGTAAATCAATGTTAATTGTAGAAGGATTTGAAAAAGATTTTCCAAAAGATGTTGATGCTCTCGAAGACCCAGTTCTTGATAAGTTTCTAGAATTGATCCTTCCGGAACAAGATCTTATTGATCCCTCAACCAAATTTTTACCTTTGGTCTGATTCATTTATGAAGAAGATTCAGCTTCAATAAAGTCTTCAATCCTTCTTCGATTTGCAAAGGAGATAGAGGCAGAACCATCTGACATGGTTTCTATCCTCGAGATTACCTTTGCAGGAATCTCCTGGGGTTTAACAGCGTTCTTAAATCCCCAGTTTTCTGGCCAACTTAATCTGTCCCACATTGTTTCCATTGGAACAGATAAGTTTACCTTTGTAGCGTCTGTTTGAAAGAAGATTGTCTTTCCTTTCTATGATGGTGGCTTCACGCATAATGATGCGGAAGAGTTGTGCAACTTATAATGGATCCGGTATATAATCACTACAGGGATCTGGCCCGGTTCCACAGTATAATTATGCAATTTGACTTGAAGCTTTAAAAGAGCTTTTGGAAATTGATCTGTCGCAAGGACTATCTTCATTTCTGGAAAATAGTTAAAGTAGATTAGTCCTTGTGACAAGCTGGTTTCAACTACTCCAATGAGGGAATTTTTAAAATCAGTATCCATTCTGTCCCAAAGACAGAGAAGGATAGCATTATCTAAACCTCTACGAAGGGTTGAAATAGCAGTGATTTGTATATAGCTAATATGCATAAAATTATACCTCTTTCGAAGCTTTTCTACTTCTTGGCCAGAGACGAGAGTGAAGTTCTCATCATTGGGTTTTACTCCAATAGTTTGTTCAACAGTCTTGATCACATAATCAGTTTTGCTGAAAAACTTTTCATTTTTGATCAAGTAAAGTTCATGATCTAGGATATTCGGCATTTCCCCAATCATCAAACTTTTAATTTATATTTTCAAATTTGATTTCATCTGTAAAGATGGGTTTCTGGCTAGATTCTGATCCAGATTTGATCAAAGATTTGTTTAGAGAAAATCTATTTAAAAAAGATCGTAAAAATCTATTTGCCATGGAAACAGAGAATAAAATACAAAAAATTAAAATGCAAGAAATAAAATAGTAGTAAAACAAGTGTATGCAAAACCAGGGGGCTGATATCCACCACAAGGTTTCATAAGGATAAACTCATCAATTTATGCCGCTTATAAGATGATCTAAATGTTTGAGTCTCAGTTTGAATAGAAATATTCTATGGACTGTCTGGCCACCGACTTAATGTTCACATGTGAGCAAGGGTTGACAGAGGCTACCCATATATGCCTATCTATCGGCCTGCCTGGGATTTATGCCCCTTTACGAACACATGCTACTATGTGTACCATTGACAATCATCCACAAACAAATTCAAACTCAGAAACAAACATAAAGTTTAAGGCATAAGCAGCGCAAATTCAATCATCCATCCCTACTTCCCGCCAAGGCTCTGATACCAACTGGCCCCAATGAGACCCCCTAGATGAAAGAAAAGTGGATGGATTGCAAGATATGGAAGTAGAGATCATAGACGGACTGCAAATTCAAACTGATCGAGAAAACTCAACTTCAAAGGTTCTTGGGTTGCTTAAATTATGTCTCTGATTTCTTCCCAAACCTTTCAAATCTTATAAAACCTTTGCATGATCATTTAGAAAAGAGTCCTCCTCCATGGACTGACATGCATACTAAAATAGTTAGACAAGTCAAAAGTCAAGTAAAAAATCTTCCTTGTCTACACATTTCAAATCCCACTGCATCCAAAATCGTTAAAATTGATGCATCTAATTTAGGTTATGGTGGTATTTTAAAACAAGTTTTAAATAGTAAAGAGCATGTAGTTGCATTTGCATCCAAACATTGGAACCTTGCACAACAAAATTATTCCACTATAAAAAAGAAAATTTTGGCAATAGTTTTGTGTATTCAAAAATTCTAATCTGAACTTTTAAATTAAAAATTTTTTATTCGAGTTGATTGTAGTTCAGCCAAATCTATTTTACAAAAAGATGTTCAAAATATCACATCAAAACAAATTTTCGCCAGATGGCAAGGAATTTTAAGATATATATATATATATATATATATATATATATATATATATATATATATATATATATAGGATTTAGCTCCCCTAAAGTGGAAGATACACTTTAGATGATAAAGTGCATCATCAAAACTATTGTTGAAAAAATTAAGAGAGCAGATAATTACAAATTTTAAAATTATTTATTTATTTATTATTTATATAATCATGAGCTATTGATTTTGTTATTAATGACTGTGATGATGCACCTTACCCTTTAAAGTGTACTTTGCACTTTAAAGGAGCTTAATTCATATATATATAACTTACAACCTTTTTACAAAAGGATGTAAGTGATTTTTTCCTTTTTTGTTCATAAGAGGATGTAAATGTGTAAAATATGCGGTTACAATTTTTTATATAAATCTTACAACTGTTTCTTAATTAAAGTACAAGTCAATTAGTCATATATTAATTAAAGTACAAGTAAATTAGTCATAGTTAAAAAAAAATAAAGTTTCATAAGAAAATTTCAAATTTTTATAAACAAATACTTTTGATTAAAAAGTTGCTAAAAAAGAAAAAAAATCATTCTCTAGCACGACCCAAACAATTAGAGCTCCTAATTAGGGTAAGAGTTAACTTGTGCATTTGGAACTAATTTTGAGGAATGACAGAATGACATAGAGCTAAGAGTAGATTTCTTCTTGGGAAAAAATTAGGCTGTTGTCATTTGTTGTAATTTATTGCAATGAGAAACTTGAAGGCCACTTTCTTTCATTTAAGTACACTCGCGTATGAAAATTTACTGTAATACCTAAAAGACAAAATGACTCATTACTATGCATTTCAAGAAGGTAAAAAGTACCAAAATAAAAATCTCTTTTTGGTACATATTAAAATTGAAAATTTTTTAATTTAATACAAATAAAAAAATAAAATACTAAAAATTTATAAGAATTAAAATTGGAGAATTTTTAAATTTAAAAAAATTAAATTAATATAAAATTTTAATTATAAATAAAATTAAAAAATTCAATTTTTTAGTAATTAAAATAAGTTTTTAGTTAAGATAAAAATAAAAATAAATAAGAACTTCGAGACATAGTAACATGTTATTATTTAACAATTTAGTTATTAATTAGACTTGATTTATCCATTTATTTGAAGATTTTTATTGGTGTTACTATTTTGGAACGAAATAATAACATGTTACTGTTTGAAGAACAGACAATAACATGATGTTATTTAATAATTTAGTTATTAATTAAACTTAATTTATCTATTTATTTGATATTTTTTGTTAGTATTACTATTTTAGAATAAAACAGTAATATCCTCTTCTTTAGGAGTTTGATTGTTAATTTGACTTGATTTATCTATTTATTTAGGATTTTTTGTTAGTGTTAATGTTTTGATGCGAAACAGTAACATCCTTTTCTTTGATAATTTGGTTATTAATTAGACTTAATTTATTCATTTATTTAAACATTTTCATTGGTGTTACTATTTTAGAACAAAATAGTAACATGCACTTCTTTAGTAATTTAGTTATTAATTAAACTTAATTTATGCATTTATTTAGAGTTTTTTATTAGTGTTACTATTTTGAAACAAAACAGTAACATATTACTATCTTGAGAATAAACAGTAACATAGTATTATTAGTCAATTTTGTTATTAATTAGACTTAATTTATCTATTGATTTGAGATTTTTTATTAGTGTTATTATTTTGAAATGAAATAAGAACATTATCTTTTTTTATAGTTTGTTTGTTAATTAGATTTGATTTACTATTTATTTGAGATTTTTTATTAGTATTATCATTTTAAAATGAAATAGTAACATATTACTGTCTGGAGAATAAACAATAACATGTACTTCTTTGATAGTTTGATTGTTAATTAGACTTAATTTATCCATTTATTTAATATTTTTTATTAGTGTTACTATCTTCAGAACAAACAGTAATATAGTGTTATTTAGCAATTTTATTGTTAATTAGACTTGATTTATGTATTTATTTAAAATTTTTAGTTGGTATTACTATTTTAAAATGAAACAGTAACATCCTCTTCTTTAGTTGTTTGGTTATTAATTAGATTTGATTTATCCATTTATTTAAAGTTTTTGGTTGATGTTACTGTTTTGAAATGAAATAGTAATATATTATTGTCTTGAAAATAAATAATAACATGTTACTGTCTTGAAAATAAATAGTAACATGATGTTATTTGATAATTTAGTTATTAATTAGACTTGATTTATTCATTTATTTGAGTTTTTTATTAGTGTTATTGTTTTCAAACGAAACAGTAACATCATCTTCTTTATCAGTTTGATTATTAATTAGACTTGATTCATTCATTTATTTTGAATTTTTAGCTTATGTTACTGTTTTAAAACAAAATAGAACATATTATTTTCTTGAGAACAAAGAGTAACATGGTGTTATTTGCTAGTTTTGTTATTAATTAGACTTGATTTATCTATTTATTTGAAGTTTTTAGTTGGTGTTACTGTTTTGAAACGAAATAGTAACATCATCTTCTTTGATAATTTAGTTGCTAATTAGATTTGATTTATCCATTTATTTGAGGTTTTTAGTTAGTGTTAATATTTTAAAATTAAATAGAAATATATTACTATCTGGATAATAAATAGTAACATGCACTTCTTTAATAATTTGATTGTTAATTAGACTTGACTTGTGCATTATTTGAAATTTTTTGTTAGTGTTATTATTTTGGAATGAAACAGTAACATGCACTTCTTTGGTAGCTTGATTATTAATTAGACTTGATTTATCAATTTATTTGACATTTATGGTTAGCGTTACTATTTTGGAACGAAATAATAACATGTTACTGTCTTTAAAATAAATAGTAACATGGTATTATTTAGCAATTTTATTATTAATTAAACTTAATTTATGCATTTATTTGAAGTTTTTAGTTGATATTACTATTTTAAAATAAAATAATAATATTGTTTAGTCTATAAATAGTAATATATTATTCTTTAATATATTACTATTTATATTATTCTTTAATAGTTTTGTTTGTTAAAAAAATTATTATGGCACTACTAGACACTAAAAAACTTAGGAAGCAAAAGTTTAATATGGAATTCGAATGAATTTGAATTAACAAAAATAAAATTAAAGTTAAAAAAATAACAAGAAAATAAAAAAAATTAAGAAAAGTCATTTAAAAAGGCCTTTTTTTCACTAACCAAAGCAGGCAAAACACCTTTGGCATTTTGCAAACTTGTAAATCTCAAAAAGTTACATGAAATAAAAAAATTCACTCAAAACAAACAATTGAGTATAAAGTTATGATTATTCAAAGTTTTGAGCTCAATTTACAGATTTCTGATTAGGTGAACCACGCCAAATCTAAATTTTCTTATTTTTTTATCAAAAGATCATAGGAAGACAAATAAAAACAAGTAGTCATATATAAAAATTGGTTAACTAAACATAAAGTTATGCCCTTTTGAAATTCCTGTTTTATAATTGCATTTTCATAGTTAAAAAAAGTATTTTAGGAATATAGTAGTAATAATTTATAAAAACGGCACCTATTTGAAATACAAATCAGTGCTAACACCTTGTTGAAAAAAAGTTTAGGAAGTGGCACTATGGTGCAATTACCATTTCTTCTTCTATGTTTTAACATTGAAGACTAAGCCTCATTTCCATAATGATACTTTTTGAAGATTTTCACAAGATTATAAAAAAATTATAAAATACAAATATAAAATTAAGCACTACAAATGGCAATAGAATCATTGAATAATATTGAATATATGCAAATATAACTTTAAATTCATATATAATCAGTAATTATTTTAAATTTTTTATCATTAAGATGCTTCTTTACTTTGTAATTATTTATTATATTTTAGACTTGATTATAATTATTGTCTCCCAAAAATTAAAATTAAGAAATTTTGATTCCTTAAATTTAAAAATTTTTATTTTGGTATTTGTAATTCAAAATTATTTAATTTTCATCTTACTATTTGCAATATATTAAAATCTAATAAGATTGCTTAATTAACATAATTTTTGCTTATTTAATCGTCAAATCAAAGACTAGATGACCCTTCACTTCATCAAACAAAACACAAAATAAAATCATAAAACAATTTACAAACAAAAACAATAATTTCCATATTATTCAATATATAAAGAAGAATCTCCAAACTCAAATAGGTTTTGCATTACTAAATTTATTTCAACTTATTTCGAATTGCATCAAATATATCTAAAGCCTTTGTTATGTGGGTTCCTCCTAAGTAGATCTATAATTTTTTATATTTTTTATTCTGTATAAAGTAGAAATATAAAAAATAAAAAAGATAAAAAAAGAAGAATGTGTGGGGCATTTTTTTAAATAGAGCCCATTGCTTGGGCTTGTTAAGTAAAAAGCCATAAGTTTTGTTTGCTTCAAATTTTGTAAGGAATTATATGTGGGAGTTGAATTGTAAATGTTGTCCCAAACAACATGAAGACCTTAATACACACACATAATGGTCTAACTCAAAGATTTAAAATAGAATCACATCATGGGTTTTGTATGAGTGTTGATTTGAAGCAAGAAGGAAATTTGCTTTCAAGATAGGGGATGATGCACAAGGTTTTATAAAATTTTGTCAAATTGTGCCAGAAGATCTATTATTATATTTATTCATATTCATATCAAATTTAGGTATGTTGTTGCTCGTAATTTGGGAAACATTGTACATATTTTTCTACTAATTTTCTTTTTCTTTACTAACTAGTTTTACACAATAATTTTTATTAATTATAATGTTAATTTTGATAAAAATTTCACTTATTTTGGTGAAGAATTTTATACTAGTTATTCTCTAAAATTTCTAAAAAGATATTATATCTATTACTTTATTAGTGAAAATTTTTTTATTGGACTAGGTTATGTGGTTTTCACTCTCACATTGAAAGGTTTTTCCATATTAAAAATTTCAAGTCTCTTGATTAATTTTTCTTGCAATATTTTCTAGTGATATATTTTATTGTATGTGTGAGAAAAGGTGATCCAAGTAAATAATTTAATTTTTTTGTTGCGTATTACTTTGATAATTATTCCCAACAAGTGGTATTAGAGCTTAAGCTCTGGTATATTATACTTGTGTGAAAATGGAGACTAATATAAATAGAATGTTATTTTTGAATGATAAGAATTATGCTTTTTGGAAAAAGAAAATAAAATATTTGCTTTATATGAAAGACTACTATTTGTTTATATTTGCTACTAAGAAACCTAAAAATAAATCAGGTTTAAAATGGGATCTATTGCATATGTAGGTTTGTGGGTACATTAGGTAATAGGTAGAAGAGAATATGTAGAATCATATCAAAGAGGAGATATATGCCCACACATTATGAATTAAACTTGAAAAGCTATATGCTAGAAAGATTGGGAATAATAAAATGTTCCTAATAAAGCAAATAATGAGCATAAAATACCAAGGTCACACTTTGATGATAGATCACTTGAATAAATATAAAGGGATTATCAATCAACATTCTAATATGGGTATCAAATTTGAAGATGAAGTTCAAGATTTGATGCTTCTTGGTTATTTACCAAACTCATGGGAGACATTCAGAATGTCTATATTAAATTCTACCCCAGATGGTATAATGGTAATTAAAATTGCTAAAAATAGTGTCTTGAATGAAAAGTTGAGAAGGAAATCATAGGGTTTTTATTTATAATTAGATGTCTTGAATGAAAAGTTAAGAAGGAAATCACAAGGTTCTTATTTATAGTCAGAAGTTATGGTTGCTAAATCTTAGGGAGAAGTAAAAGTCAGGGTACAAGGAATATAGATCAGACTAAGAGCAAATCTAGAAAAAGATTCAAAAATGTTAAGTGTCATTATTGTAGCAAAAAGGGACATATTAAGAAATATTATAAGAAATTAAAGAAAGATAATAAAAACAAAAATCATATAGAAAAAGGGAAAGGTAAAAAAAATGAAAGTGATAAAGATCGGGTTAATACAACTATTAATCAATTTCTTTTAGTTCATAAAGATGATGTTATCAATTTTACAGAGAATGAATCTAGTTGGGTAATTAATAGTGATACTTCTACCTATATTATATGTATAAGGGATAATTTTTCATCTTACACTCCTGGTGATTTTGAAGATGTAAGATTGTCTTATGAGGGTACAATAAAGTGTGTTGATATTGGAGATGTCATTTTAAAAACATCCAATGGATCTAAATTGATCCTTTAGTAGGTAAAACATATTCTAGACATTCACTTGAGCCTACTTTCTATAGGTAAACTTTATGATGAAAGCTATAATATTTTCTTCTCACATGACTAATGGAAGCTTACCAAGGGTTCTATGGTTATGGCCAAAGGTATAAGGTATTTTACACTTTTCTTAACTTAAGTAAAAATTGTCAAAAATGTTATTAATTCTACAAAGTCAAGTGATGAGATTGAGTTATGGATAAGAGGTTATGTCATATGAGTGAAAAAGGGATCATTGTTTTGGTTAAAAGAGATTCATTATATGGAGTGCAGAGATTACATTTATAGAAGTGTGATCATTGTTTAGTTAGAAAACAAAATAGAGTAGCTTTTAAGAATCATCCACCTTCTAGAAAATTATAGATACTTGAATTGGTCCATTTTGATGTGTATAATCCTATAAGTAAAAAGACACTTGGTGGTTCTCTTTATTTTGTTACATTCACTAATGATCACTTAAGAAAAATATAGGTATATACATTGAAGATAAAAGACTAAGTGTTTGGGATATTTAAACAATTTCATGCTTTAGTTGAAAGAAAAATAAGGAAAAAGTTAAAATGGATATGCACTAACAATATAGGTGAATATTTAGGACCTTTTGATACCTATTACAAAGAACAAGGTATTAAACATAAAAAAACACCACTAAAAACTCCTCAATTGAATGGCCTAGTTGAAAGGATGAACAGAACATTAGGTGAGAAAGTTAAATGTTTGCTTTCACATATTGGATGACTAAAAATTTTTTAGGCTAAAGCTTTTAATATAATTGTACAGGTTTTGAATCACTCTCCATGTATTACTTTGCATTTTAAAGTGTCAGAAAAGGTTTTGTTAGGTAAGAATGTTTCTTATGATCATTTACAAGTTTTTTTTTATGTAAAGCATTTGTGCATATTTCTAAGGATGAGAGATCTAAGCTTGATGTGGAACAAAGCAATGCATATTTTTAGGTTATGGTGAAGCTAAATTTACCTATAGATTCGATGATCTTATTGAAAAAAAATTGATCAAAAGAAAAAATATTATGTTTGTGGAAGATCAAATATTAAAAAATATTAGTAAAGAAGAAATGGTGGTGCCTCAACATTGTGAACTATCACTTAACTTAGATAGAGTTCGTCCAAAAGAATAGTAAGATAGAGTTTAAGCTTAAATTTTAAGAATGATGCAATTGATGTAGATGACCTTACACAAAATGTATATGATGAAAGGTCAACACCAAATGCTCTAGTTGTTTCACTTAGAAAATCCACCAAATTCAGATAACCTTCTACAAGGTATATTGAAAATGAGTTCATTCTTTTGACTAATAGGAAAAGCTAGAATGTTATGATGAGGCTATGGGAGATGAACATAAAAGTGAGTAAATTGAAGTTATGCAAGATAAAATGAAATCTTTATAGGAAAATCATATTTATGAGTTAGTAAAATTACCAAAAGGTATGAAAGCTTTAAAGAACATATGGGTATATAAAATAAAGAATGTAAAAAATAACTCTAAGCCTTGATATAAAGTTGGATTAGTTATAAAAGGATTCATTTAGAGAAAATGAATTAATTTTACTAAATTTTTTTCTCCTATTATAAAAATATCTTCTATTCATACTGTGTTTGGCTTAGCTGCTAATCTTAATTTAGAAATTGAGCAGATAGATGTGAAGATAGTTTTTTTTTATGGTGATTTAGAAGAAGATATTTATATAGAGTAACCAAAGGGTTTTGAAGTGAAAGGAAAAGAAAATTATGTATGCAAATTGAGAAAGAGTTTTTATAGGTTAAAGCAAGCTCTTTGACAGTGGTACAAGAAGTTTGAACTACCTATGGTGAAGCAAGGTTTTCAAAAGATAACTTTTAATTACTATATGTTTGTTCAATAATTCTTTGATGATGATTTTATTTTTCTTTTACTCTATATTGATGATATTTTGATTGGTAGCAAGAATGTTATGAGAATTGTTGAATTGAAAAAATAATTGTCTTTTGAAATGAAAGATCTAAGTTAAGCAAAATAGATTTTGGGCATGATGATCACTTGAAAAAAAGTGCAAGAAAGCTCTATTTGTTATAAGAGAAGTACATCAAAAAGGTACTTTAGAGGTTTAGCATGGAAAATGCCAAAGTTGTTTCAAGTCCTCTCACTATTCATTTTAAATTAAGTATAAAGCAATGTCTAACTATGGATAAGGAACAACAAGATATAGAAAGAACCCCTTATGCCTTAGTACTTGAAAGTTTAATATAAGCCATGGAATGTACTAGACCTAACATTACTTATGCTATTGGTTCAATAAGTTGTTTTCTCTCAAATACCAGTAAAAAGCATTGGAACGTTGTATAATAGATTATGAGATATCTTTAAGGTACAACTAATTTGAACTTATGTTTTGGAGATAAAAAATTTTTGCTAATTAGTTTCATTGATGCAGGCTTAGTTGCAGATATTAATTTTTGTAAGTTTACTTCTAGCTATTTGATCGAGTTTACAGGGAGGGCTATGGCATGGCAATGTAGATTACAAAAATGCCTTACTCTTTTAACAATAGAGGCAGAATTTATTATAGCAACCAAAGCATGTAAAAAGTTACTATAGATGAGAAAGTTCTTTAAGAATTTGGAATTAAGCAAGATACTATATCTTGTTTCATGGCAATCAAAGTGCAATACACCTTGATAAAAATTTTGCTTTCTATGTAAGGTCAAAACATATTGAAGTTCATTACCATTGGATATGAGATGTTTTAAATAATAAGTTGCTAGAACTTGACAAAGTTCATATAGATAATAATGGTGCTGATATGTAGACTAAACCATTACCAAGGGAAAAGCTTGAAGCATATTAATTAATAGTCAGAAAGGGGAAATTTGTTGTAATGATTTCCTCCCAAGCAAATCCATAATTTTCTTATCTTTTATTTTGTATAAAGGAGAAAAATAAAAAAAAATAAAAGATAAAAAAAAGAACATGTGGTGCATTTTTTGAATAAAGACCATTACTTGGGCTTGTTGCATAAAAAGACATAAGTTTTGTTTGGTTCAGATTTTGTACAGATTTATGTGGCCAAATTAAGATTTGTGTGTGAGTTGAATTACAAAAGTTGTCTTGAATGACATGAAGACCTTAATATATATATATATATATATATATATATATATATATATATATATATATATATATATATATATATATATGTATATATATATTATGGTTTGGCTAGCTTGTAGATTTAAAATAGAGTCACGTCATGGATTTTGTGTTGGTGTTAATTTGAAGCAACAGGGAAATTTGCTTTCAAGACAAGGGACAGTGTAAAAGCTTTTATATAATTTTGCCAAATTGTACCAAGAGATCTATCACCATATTTATTCATATTCATATCAAATTTAGGTATATTATTGTTGGTAATTTAAGCAATATTATCCATATTCTCCTACTAATTTTCCTTTTTTTTTGCTAGCTAGTTTTACACAAAAATTTGTGTTAATTATTGTACTAATTTTATCGAAAATTCCACTTGTTTTGGTGAATAATTTTATACTGGTTGTTCTCTAGAATTTCTTGAAAGATACTGTATTTATTATTTTATTAGTGAATTTTTTACTGGATTAGGTCTCATAGTTTTTACTCTCACATTAATGGGTTTTCTATATTAAAAACTTTTAGTCTCCTGATTTATTTTTCTTGCAATATTTTTGATGATTTATTTTATTATACATGTGGGAAAAGGCAATCCAAATGAATAATTTAATTTTTCCATAACATTTTACTCTAGTAATTTTCCTAATAGCCTCCACACTTAAACTAAAATAGCTTAGCAGAGGTGATGATCTTTATTGTTATTTAGAAAAAAAGATTCAACATATAATTTTTTATGAATAATACTCAACCTAAAATTTCTAAAACAAACTACAATTTTAAAGCAAAAAAATTAGGAAAAATCAACTTGAAAAACATTACCATGATAGTTAGAAGAAAATTTTAAAAAAAGACCAAAAATATTACATTCAAATTTCTTAAAACAATTTGCAATTTGATAAGAAAAATAAAAAAAATGCTAATATGATAATTAGAAGTAGCTTGGGGGTAAAAGACTAGAAAGCACTATACTTATATTTTCAAAAGAAAATGCATTTCTAAAATAAAAAAATAGGAGAAAGAATGAAAAGGAGATGATTCTGATACATTACTGATATAGATACACCATCAGATCTAATCACTAATTTGTTATTATATAACATATCAAATTTGATATTTTAAAAAAGTAAGTATAATGTATAATAAGATCTAGTAATGCATCAATGTATCACTATGCTAATAGTGTACCATGATCTCTCTTAATTAAAAAACCTTATCATGGTAGCTAAAAATAGATAGGAAAAACATAGATCAAAAAGCACTATACTCAAATTTTTTTACAACAAATTGACAATTTTGAAAAAAAAGGAAAAAGTAATGGATTGAAAAATATTACCTTGAGAAGTAGAAGTAAATTGACAAAAAAAATAAGATGAGAAAATACTATATCTAGAAATTACAAAACAAGGTAACTGCATCACATGGTTGGATTTTAAGATGGCAATAACTAAAAACCAACCTATGTTGTTAAGCTATTATGGTGAAGGAGGGTTGAGAAGGAGGAAGGGAAGGCTAGCATTGGACACATTGTAAGGTGGTAGAAAAAGATAGAGGAAGGGTGAAGCGATGGTGATAACTTGAATAATAGAAGTTAGGTAAATATAGGTTAAGCAGTAGAAGCTGGGTGAATAAAACCACAAAGAGAGGAAAGAATTTTTTGGAGATTGCAGAAGGAAAAAATTGAAAATAAAAATTAAGCTAATTATTCGTTGAAGCAAGAGGAAAATGGAAAAAAAGAAATTAGGATAATTATTTGCTTAAATGGCCACTTATTTAGTAACCATTTAAGCATTAATATTTTTACTAAAGCTATTTCCATTATTTTTTAACAAATTTCAAATATGCCACCGAAATCAAAATAATTTTTAAATATGGTGATTAAAATGAAAATTATATAATTTTAATTTTAGGAGTGAAAATTATAATTAAGCCTTTTGAACGTATAGAAACAAATCCTTATTTTAAATATAAATTTTTTGTGATATTCATGAAGTTTTATTTTATGATAATAAATATATTGTTTTAATTAAATTACAAGATAAAACTACCATAAAACAAAAATATTTCAATTTTTAAGTTTTAAGATTGAAGTTTATATTATTTAAGGATTTAGGGTCTATTGGAAACTTCTACTGCCAAAATTAATTTTCAATCTGGTGTTTTATTTTGGCTTTGAGCAAAAGTGCATAAAATGAATTATTAGTTGATTCTACTACTAAGAAAAAAAATTACAGATGGATATAATAATAATAATTTTTATTACAAATATGACTAAAATTAAGCTAAAATTATGGTTAATAAATAAATAAATAATTAAATAATACAAGTATCTAACATTTTCAATTAAATGCAAGAATATATTTATGAAATTTGCATTTGATCTCAATAATAATAAAATTATTCACTATGATCTTAGCCTTTAATTACAGTACGATAAAGAGGAAAATAAAATTATAAAAGTATTCACAATATTTAAATTTATACATATCAGTCATGCAAAGCATAGACTTTTGCACTAATATATTAGGGAATCCTGAAAATAAACCTTCTGACTAATGAATTAGAGAATCCCTCCTTCAGCAATCTCCTTATCATTGTATAGTAGGTTTCATCGATGGAGCAGAAAACCTAGGACTATAGAAGATATGAAGTAGGGAACCTTTTATATATAATGTAAGTGCGAGTCCTAAATCCTATCCATCATAGGATTCAAACCTATTTATCAGTATTGGACTAAGTACCTATATGCCCATATACAATTATAACACACATTGGGCCTAACTAACAATAATTCTTTTATTAATAAATTATGTAAAGTCTACAAAATACTAACATTAAAATAATCCATTATTAAAAATATGACTTTTATTATCAATTTTTTATTATTAAAAAATTAAAAACTTAGCATAAGTACAGAATAATAAAAGTTATCTTAAATGTAGAATATCTCATTAATAGTAAACATATATAATTTTCAATATTATGATTTATTTAATTTTAAAGAAAATTAAAAGTCAAGTTAATGTTACTTAATTCATAGTATGCTTCAATATATGATATGGGTATGTGTATGAGATATATGTTTAATAGAATTTTGATCTGTGGAAAATAAGTTTGGTTGGTACACTATATTAGGTATATAATATGCATAAAAATATTGTTCAATTCACTTTGACTATATATATATATATATATATATATATATATATATATATATATATATATATATATATATATATATATATAATCTCTATAAATTTAAAAAATTAGAGATGATTTTTCATTAATAATAATAATATTAAATATGAAATATTAGAGAAAAATAACTACTAAATTGACTCAATTTAAAAATAAATTAAGTTCAAAGTTTCATATTAAATTTCAAGACTCATAAAGTCTTTTGAAAAATAATGAAAATAAATCTAATGGGAAGAAAATGTAAATATATAATGCATCAAAACTAAGACGTAAAAGTAAGTAGTAAAGAGTTATTATTTAAATATAAATCAGATCATTAGTAATTACATTTACTAAGATATTTTTCTTGAAATTTTAAGTTTTTTTTAAGATAAAAATATTCACTCATTGCACTTTAGTTCTTGTGAACTAATTTGCTGCTCACAATGGTTACTCATGTATTTGGCAACATTGAGTCGAGTATCATTTAAGAATAAATATAATATTTCGTTCTTCATTTATAGATAGAAGTGATTATTACATTCCTTAAATTTCATAACTAAAATTATTAGTCCTTTATTTTTAAATTTGTTAAATTATTTGTTCCTCCATTTACTTACAATATTAAAATAAATAAAAAATATGAAAAGGATTCATAAATTCTATTTTAACAATGTCAAATACATATTTTTAGTTATATTATTTATTTTTCACAATTTATTTTAGTGCTATTTATGAAGAGATGGATGAATAATTATAATAAATCCAAAAATAAAGGACTAATAATGCACATTATGAAATTTAAAGGATATAATAATCACTACACTTATAAATCAGGGATCAAATATTGTATTTAGTCATGGTAACAATATGTTATATTATAGAGATAAATTTTTTTATTTTCTAAAATGAATTTAAATTTGATTCATTACAAGTCTAAATTAGTTTTATACTATCATTCACACATATATTATCATGTTAGTAAAAACTACTTAAGTATTTTTACTATTAGTAAAACTATTAGCTTTTTGAATTTTGACATAAATCCTATTTTTTGTTAAATAGGATAATCTTCTATTTTTATTTTTATCATAAATTTGAATTTTGATTAAATAAAAACTATGATTAAGTTTAATAATAATAATTATTTAATATTATAATTAGGTTAGACTTGTCCTTTGATAAAGATTTTGAATTATAAATACTTGTATATTATACAATGTTTGTTTGCTGAGAAGTGAGACATAAAAATGAGAAATTTTGTATTTGTTACCTTCATGGGTGTGATTTAAGATCCCACAATTAGCTTTTTGTCTTTTGTAGTGATTTGAGATATCACAATTAGCTTTTCCTTGTTATTGTTAAAGGAAGATTGTGAGGTATTTAGGTGAATTTAAGATGTAAGTTGAGAGTAATTAAATACTTTGTATTATCTCTCTAATTCCTTTAGCATCTCTATAATTCCTTTAATGAATTTGTTTTCATTTTCACTTGTGAAGTAAGTTGAAAGCTAATCCATGTTGATTATTTATGTGGCTCATGAAATAGGCTAAAAGTTTATTCATATTAATTATTTTCATCTTATTGATTTACAAGTTACTTAATATTAAATTATATCAATACACCTCTACATCATCCTAGGCATCCGAAATTTAGTCCACCATTGAAAGTGAAGTTTTAAAGAAATTCCTTGTTTGTCAAGAAGATGAAATAAATTTAGTAAAATCCATTTTATGCATGTGTAAAGTGTTAATACTACATTGGAGGTGAAGTTTTGAAAATTTTCCATGTTTGTGGAGAAAATGACTTAAATTTGATAAGCTACTTGATTCAAAGTTACTTGTTTAAGAGTTTGAAGATTTTTTATGATAGAATTTATATTAAGACGGGGATTTTTAAATTTTGACACAAGTTATATTTATTATTAAATTGAATTCTTATTTTTATCTTTATCATATTTAAGTTTAAATTTTGATTTGATAAGGACTCTAATCAAATTTAATAAATCTTATTATTTAATATTGTGATCAAATTAGATTTATCTTTTAATAAGGATTTTGAATTATCACTATAAGAAAAGAGGCCTTCAATGACAACAATTGTTGTCAATATAGATAATTCGATCGTCATTAAAAAATAAATTCATCATAGAAAATATCATTAATAAAAATTTGTTGGTATTAGTACCAACACTAATAACAAAAAGTCATTGGTAAAAATATAGTTATCTTCGACAATAACGTAGTAGGAGAAAATAATTTCAAAATTTAAAATTTTTTTAATTTTAAATTTTTAGCGATGACTATAAGTTTGGATTTAAAAAAAATTCTTAAATACTTTTAACAATAACAAAATCATTGTTAAAAATAAGATTTTTAGCAACGACTCTTATCATTGTTAAAAGTTTCATTTTTAACAATGATAAAGTTATCATTGTTAGTTTAAAATTAAAAAATTAAAAAAATATTATGGATCTTATAAGGACAACATTATTATTACTAAAAGGTATTTTATAGTTTTTTTATTTTTAATTAAAATCCTATAATCATGACTTTTTTATCATTGAAAGTTACTTCAAAATTTAAATATTTTTTAAATTTAACTTTTAGCGATAACAAAGTCATCATTGAAAATTAAAAAAATATTAAATTTAATATTATAATTATTATAATAAAATTTTAAAAATATTAAAATAAATTAAATTAAATTGAAATTGTAGTTAAATATTATTAAATTAATATACTATATTTGATAGTATAAATAATAATATTTTTTTACTTCAATCCAATTGAATTAATTTAATATTTTTTAATTTAATTTTATTTAATGTAAATAGTATAAATAAAATATGCCAACAGTAGTAGTAATAAAGAAATGATACATATGAAAAAATAAATATTTATAAAATAATTGTATAAATGTCTATACATAAAAATGAGAAACTATATATACATGATCCATATAAATGTCTATACAAGAAAATAAAAAAACTATATATATACATGGTCATCTATAAGTAAGGGAGATGTAGGTATCCAAATGTATCATCGTCCGTGCCAAGACTATCATCATCATATTCTAACGACATGGATGCTACATTGGAAGTGGTGCCTAGGTGGGATTGGGTGGTTGCACGAAGGGTGCTGGTGTAAATATGCTTGGCCTAAGCGGTGCAAAAGTAAACAAAGTGTAAGTAGTGTAAGCCCTTGCTATTTAAGCAAGGATGTAAGTTCTGTGAAACAGGTCCCCCATTACTACTATATCTGTTATTGGTGAGCAAGCTATTGCTATTGCTATTGCTCTTGAATTAATTACTGGCTTTGTTCGAGTTGCTTTTGACTTTCTTACAGCTACTCTTGTAACTCACCCACCTAAGAACGTACTATAAGCTGACCCTAAATCCAAAAGTGCTTTCTGAATGATATGACTAGCTAGCTAGCATGTGCTCGACTACCTTTTGTACCTTCGATGAGTGCTAAGCACCTCATCGATGATGACAACCTTGTTAACTTGTACAAGAGTGCCAAGTGAAGCAATGGATGATACATTAAACTGCGTCTACTGAGTTATCGGCTCAATCATCCTTACCTTGAATTATTAAAATAAAAATCAATTACAATTTATAAGGTTCAGCTAACTCATACTACTTCTCAGAGGTCGAATGTACCCATTCCCCTATTCTATATGTGTGTTAGTTCTTAAAGTTATTTGGCATCAACTGTAGCTCACCTGTATCCTTATTTCTTTGTTCATGTTTCGTGAGAAAAAATAAGGATGAACATAATTATTAAGTTGGCTAACAAACTATGCATTTAAATCATAAATAACAAGTTAAATTATCTTATCATAATGATGTGTGACAATGAATTTTGATTCATGCTCATCATTTACCACTTTTTTCATCTTATTATTTGCATTCCTCATAAACAACTCTTGTAAATTAAGAAATAATCATACAAAATTGTTACATTTAAAAATTACAACTAAAATACAATTTAGATGTATGAAATAATCATATAAATTTATTAAATATCATACATACCCTATAAGCATCGCTATTGAAGAACTTTACACACTTTCACCATGTTTAAGGTAAGATAGATTGTAGCATGTAGTGCCTAGCATGGTTAAGATTGAAATCCTATTTTCAATTGCCCATGTGTTGTAGAAAGTGCCTATTTAATTTATACTTCCAATCGCTGTACAAGTCAATAGCAATTCGTATCAAACCACTGAATGCTTTATCCCACCCAATGTCAAAAATTCCCTAGAACTCGAAATGGGACTGCATTAGAAGATATTTAACAAATTTGTGAGTACACATCTAATAATTTCAATTTACAATATAAATAAGTTAAGATAGGAAGGAGATAGATACTTACATAGACCTCCTGCATGACTCTATCCCATAACTATTGAGGCACTGACCACCATGATTTATAATAAGATGGGACATAAGCTCAAACAATACTACCTATATTGTAGGGAAGATGGCTAGCATTCTCACTAATAGCATATCATGTACCAGTCATATCGAATTGTATAGGCACCGATGACCCTTCTCCTATCTATCTTCTTGTACAACTTAAAGGTCCCGTTTAGGCTTTTCTTTCTCAGAGCTGCAACTTTGATGGATAAGAGAAAATATCAATATCATGAATTTATATTTAATAAATAATCATCATAAGTGTGCACAATAAGAAAAAATATTTGATCTCTCGCACTATGATGGAATGTGTCTAGGCTAGCGTAGAAGGTCTCCTCTAACGTCAATTCGATGGTATCATGCCTTAACGTCCGCCATGACTAGAATAGTACACATTTTATAAATATTTAAGAGAAAAGTTCATAATTAAACTAATTAATGATAAGATATATATTATTTTATTTATATAATGAAATTACATAATTACCTTGATATAATTATGAGTTATAATACAAAAAAATGCTATTTCCCTAATATGAATTAATGTCAGTGAACATAACAAACTCATCCTCATGCTTATTAGTTTCTCCATCATTATCAGATTGTAAAAGTTGCTCCTCCATGTAATCTTCAATTGTTTCTGTTCCAAACTGTCTTTATCATTAATAAAGACATCCATTCCTTCTGTGGTAAAACCAATATTCCTGGAAGATGAAATAATTGAGGAACCATTTTTTTGATCTCTCAAGTTTACTAAGTGAAACTCTATAAGGTCAACTGTGAGGATGAAATTGGAAGAATTGCTTTCCTATAAGAATTGCAAGTCTTGTGCACTAACATCATCATCAAGTAGATCCCATATGTCGTGAGCCACCATATTATGGACAACCTTCCAATTTGGCCCATTAAGAAGATCCTTGATGTAAAAGACTTGTTTTGCTTGAATTACAAGTATGTAAGGGTCATCTTTGTACCACTACCCATTGATAGAGATGCTTGTAATGTTTTTGTCAATGCAGAGTTTCTTCTTTCTTGGATCAATGTCATATTATTTGCACTTGAATAGAGTCATACTTTATTTATTTAAAAAACTTAACCTTATGATGTCTTTCAGCACACTATAAAACATGTTACCATCATCCCTAGAATAGTAATACCATTATTTTGTGTTTTATGCTTCGCATCCTAAGTTTCAACTATAAAACACATTCCATTTACAATACATGATGAGAATATCATAATAGTAAAATTGGGACTAAAAGTTAATGATAATAGCTTTTCAATGGCTTCTGCGGAACTATTCCTATGTAGATGGTACATTTGCAAAAATAATATTTGTAGGAAAAGTTAAATTGGAGAAAACGTACAGCGAAGAGCTATGTTTACATGATTGGAAGACAAAATTAGAAAGAATAAGCCTTTACCTTAAAGTAAAGCCACCTGGCGAATTTTGTTCTTTATAATTGATCAATATTTTCTACACCACTTCATTTAAGCTCTTGCTAATGTTCACTACACAAATATGTATTATAGTTAATTAAGACAAAAGTATGAATGGTTATAAAGACTTACTGGAGATATTTTTCGATCTCAGCATAATTATTCAAGACGTACCATGTGACAACATCTTGATCACTCCTATCGAAGTAAGAAATAGTCTTCTTTCCCATTAGCCAACAATGAGATTTGAACATCGACAATGCCTTTTTTATGTTTTTAGATGCTACATCTTGATTTTGATCAAGCTGATTGAATCTAGTTTCCACTCCTTCCAAGTACATAGAATAAATGTTAACACTTTATCAATAATATATTTTTCTGCAATTGAACCCTTAAGTCATGTATGATTCCTAACATAATCCTTCAACTTTTTTATGCATCTTTCATATATGTAAATGCATCGAAAATGAATGAGATCACACTATAATGCTTCATCAAGTAAATGCATCACTAGGTGAATCATTTTGTTAAAGAATGCCAAAGGATATATCCTTTCAAGCTTGCATAAAATGAAGATAATGTCTTGCTTGGCTTATAGGACATCCTTCTTGTTAAGAGTTCTAGCATATTTTTAGTTGAAGAAGTTGCACAACTTAACAATTGGATATAATAGTCTTTCGATAAAAATAATCATACCGAAGGTCCTAACAATCTTTATATGATAACATGATAGTCATATGATTTCAACCCCTTTAATTTCATATCACAATCAGTTGTATTCTTCTTAATATTCCTAACAAACTCATCAAGAAATTTCATATTTTTTATAAATTGGCAAAATTATCTTCGTTCATCTTGGTTAAGTGTGTATGCAGCATATGATTTGAAAAGTTGACCCCTATCTTTATACAGATGCAAGTCTGGCTTTATCTTTATGTTTGCTAGATCTCATTTTGCATTGTCTGTATCTTTTACTTTGTGCTCAATATCCAAGAATGTACTTAAAATACTATTATATATATTCTTCTCAACCATGCATCACATCAATATTGTGCCTTAGGTTCATTGTTAGCCAATGTGAAAGATCAAAAAATATGTTCCTCTTACTCCAATTAAGTTCATTAGCATCTCTATTTCATTTTAGACCACCAAATTAAACATGTTTTCTAAAAAGTCTTTAAGCCACCTTACCTAGTTAGTCTATGATAATTTCATTTGTAAGAGAACAAGGAAGGGCTCTCTTCTCCGATCTTCCATTGAATTCCTTCCTGTTTCTCCATGTGTGACTCCTTGGAAGCTAGCAACGATAACCAACATAGGCTATTTTTCCCTTAACTCAAATTGATAGGATATCATCATTGCACATATGGCATGCTTTATAGCCTTATCCACTCCACCCAGAAAGACTACTTCATGTAGGAAAATTATTCATGATCCATAATAATGTTGCTTACATGTTAAATATCATAGTGGTATTAACATCCTAAGTCTCAAGCCCCTCTCCTATAGAAGTCTTAACTCTTTTACAACTAGTCTTAAGAAGACATCAATGTCATAAGTAGTCATCATTACTGGTCAAATGCTATAAGACAAATTCCTATCACCAAAAGGATTAAATCCATCTGTATTTAAGCCCAACTTAACATTTCATGGATTTGAGGAGAAATCAGGATGCCTCCTATCAAATTCTTGCCAAGCTTCTCTATTAATGGGATGTCACATTACCCCATCCTTTGTTAACCTCCCAATATGATATCATATCATGTCCTTTGTAAGGTGTCTCGACCCATATAATTGCTTTAACCGAGGAGTCAGTGAAAAATATCGAAGCACTTTTTAAGACATTCTTTTCCCTTTCATGTTTTTGTTTATCCATTACTTTCCCTACAAATTGGATAGTTATCCTTTGGAGTATGTTCTTTCTAAAAAAGTGCATAGTCATGCTTGCACATATGGATTGACTCATACCCTGACTCCAATTTGTTAAGTCATTTCTTTACATCATAGTGTGATTTTAGTAATTTATGATCCTTTGGAAGTGCCTCTTTCAACAACTTCAAAAGAGCGTCAAATGACTTGTAAGTCCACTTATGTAACACTTTCAAGTGCATGAGTTTCACTAGGAAGTTTAAGGTTGAAAAAGTTATGATTTTGGATACAGTTATGTTTCCACTTGTTCGAAAAGATCATCGTAATTGCTATAATTTGATCCAATGTCTCCCTCGGTGCACCTTTATTCCTTTCTCTTTCATCCCAAACTATTTCTTCAATTATACGAAGGCTAATGAAATCATGTATAATGTCTATCTTTTCATCATTATCATCAAGAGATGCCCTTCTCATCCCTTTAGAAGTTAAACCATTTGTATCACTATAATGCACTCAATTCATGTATAATGAATGAAATCCATTATCTATAATATGCACATCTAACATAATGAATTTTTGAAATAATAAATTCATACACTTCTTCCGTGGGCATCTCACAAACCCCTTTCATTAATGAAGTTTTTTGCTTTCTTAACAAATGCTAATGCACTGTTCCAATGCTCATTCGACAAGTGATCTCGTAGATGTATCTAGTTTTTATCTATAGACATCATTCCACTGAACAAAAAGAAAATGGCTTCTTATGGAATTAAGTGTTATAATCAATGCTTGTTACGTGCTCTAAATCCATCGTATCATTCCAATTCTAAAGGGTAAGACTCTATCCCATTCAAGATATTTTTGTAGTTATGATTATATTAATTTATTCACACTTATCGTTTCTTATGCATAAAATTTTTGATAGTATCTCCCCATAGTTCTAAAGTGTGTAAACTATACATCAGTATAGCTTATACTTAAAGAATAGTGAAGATACCAAGAAATTTCTACAATGTCAAATGAAAATTAGATAAATTATTAATAATAACTACAGGGCGTATCCTAAACTGTCCAACTTTATAGGATAATTTAAGGTTAGTTAATGTATAAAAATTAACTAACCTTTAAACAGGTCTAAGCTTACAATGTAAATGTAATTTTATTTAAAATTATTGTAAAAATATTTTTACAATAATATTAAACTTATATTATGATATTTTATAAGTATTTTTATTCAAGTGTATTGTTCTCTGCATTGTTGAACATATATATCCATATAAATTGTTATGTTCAACATTTTAGAATTAGGATTCAATTTTTAAATCTACTCTACTACATTCATAAGATGTATATTTTAACTCTTTTAATGAAATGTATATTTTATGAATGTTGGTAAATTTTCAAGTGTTCAAAGTTTTCAAATTTTTATGATTATATAATTATTAAATTGATATGGATTGTATTTTGTGTAAGAATTCTTAATGACATAAAAATTCGAATTCCTGTAATCTTTTAAAAATTCCTATTTATATCATCATAATATTTTTACTAAATATATTTGTGAGATTCAAATTTTTTATACATTTTTATTAAAATATAGTTACCAAGTTATATTTTTTAATATTTAATTATATATTTCAAATTCTATTTTCATGTTAACAAGGATTATGTAAAATATATCAAAATAGTAATTATATTTTGTCATGATATCTTTATTACTAATAATTTTCTTAAAATATATTATTGTATATAATCTTATCATTAGTACTGTGTGTGTGTGATTTGCAAGTATTTTGCTTATTATTATTTATCTATTCAATATCTAATGTTATTGTTAAATATATAAAAAATTTAATTTTTAATTATTTAAAATTCCTTATTCATATATTCAATATATAATTATTCAGATATATTTTTATAAGTAGAATTTTTTATGTTAACATATTTTCATTAATAGGTATTTATTACCTTATATTAACCCAAATGTGATTTTCATTTCCAAAACCTAATATTCATATAAATATATCAGTTCAAATATATTTATATAGTCATTACATTTTCATAAGTCATATTTGCATTTGTATAATCATTATTATTGTTTATGTCCATGATATCTACTATTATTCATCATTGTATAAAAATGTTGACTTTTGCAATCTATTTACATGATTTATTTATATATTCAACATTTTTTTACATCTTCTACTTTCAATATCTCAATATTTTCTAGCATATTTAATATATAATTTCTTCTTTACGTGTATATTTGTTCTAAATTTTTAAATCTTTCAAAATATCTTATTCATATAGTCATAATATTTTTATTAAATATATTTATAACATTTTGATTGTTTTATTATACATTTTCATTAAAATATTTTTACTAAGTTAAATTGAAAAAAACTTAATTACATACCCAAAAGCTTACTCTCATATCAATATATGTTTTAAAATATATTTATAGAATCATTCTAATTTCATATTTTACATTACTTTAGAGTAACTAAAAATTTTGTACTTCAAATTATATCCTAAACTTTAAAATTTTACTAACCTAACTAAATATTTCATTCGCATATCATATTATGTAAAATTACAATTCTACTTAGTAACATAATAACAATAAAATTTACAATTATAAATTGTACATTAAAACAAAACTACGTAAAGATATTTAAAATTTATAACATATAAAGCCAAATAGGATTTATCTCATACCAAAGCTATCATATCATTGAAATAAATAAATTCATGTCATATTATTCAACTTATAAATTATATATTTAAATAAAATGTTATAAAATTTTACTTACATACCTCAATAGAATAAATCCACTAATCAATACTCTCCAAATGCCAAACATAAACAATAGTGAACAGTAATAACAACTAACAATTCAAAAACATACATATAAGAAATTATACTACATTACAAAAATATATAAATAAAAAATATATTACATTATAAAAAAATTACAAAACCTAACTTACCTTAATCTTCCTCACTTCACTACTTCCCTCCTCTCCGCACGAAATAAGCTTCGAATGGCGCTTGAAAGCTATTTATAAACAAACTCTTCAGCGACGACAAAAATCTCAGTTATCATTGAAGAGTTGTTGGTAAAAATCAAGCACTTTTATAACTAAATATTTCATTTCATGCCTCTTTAGCGATGATATTGTTGTCATTAAAAGTTTAAAACTTTCACCGATGACTATTATTGTCACTAAAGAATGGCATGGGAAATTGTGCCCAACTCTTCAGTGATGACATTTATCATCGTTAAAAGCTTGAGATATTTATCATCGTTAAAAGCTTGAGCTTTTATCAACAATAAAACTCGTCACTAAAGAGCTAGATACAATTTCTTGTGCCACTCTTCAGTGAGTATAAAAGTCACTGGTGAAAGTTTGACTTTCAATAATGATATTGTCATCCCTAAAAGTTGAATTTTTCCACCAATACCCGATTAAAACGTACACCAATGACAATTGTTGTCAATAAAAGTATAAGACTTTTACCGACGACTTTTGTTATCACTGAAGGGTGCATTTTTCCTACCAAAATTTTTCCCATCCAGAAAAATTGGCACCCATTAAATTTTCTATCATCATCCATGACTTTGTTGTTAGTAAAAAAAGTCTTGGCATGAATTATTGACAACCAAACTTTAATTATCGCAAAAAGTGTTGTTAGTGTTGCCATTATTTCTTGTAGTGTATAAATATTTATATTATGCAATGTTGATATGGTAAGAGGACAGAGGAGAAACGAGAGAAGTGAGAAAATTTGTATTTATCACCCTTGTATAAATGACTTAAGATCCTATAGTTAAAGTAAAGAGTATATATATTATTTGTGACAATATATACTATTGATTAAAGGAAGATTAAGGTGTTAAGGTATTTTGGTTAGGGGTGCAAATGGGTCGGACGGCCTATCAGGGGCATATGGCCCGGCCTAATTTAGGCCTAGTTTGGCTTGACCTATTTAGTTAAACAAGTCAGGTTAAGGCTAATATAGAAATATTTTTAATTAAATAGGTTAGGCCTTTTTATTTTAAGCCTAACCTATAAGCCTATTAGGCCAGCTTATTTAATATTTTTTTATTTAAATTTATTTACTATAAAGATAATGACATATAGGCTTCTTTTTTTCAAATCCATTATATAGATTAAATATTTTAAATATTTATTATATAATTTATGGTGAACTAATTTGCCTTTGCTATTAACTTTTGATATTATGACAATTTAATATTATTTTACTTTTAATTAAATATTAAATATTTAAATTAGTAATTTTGTGTTATGAGTATATAGATTTATTTCGTTATTAATTAGTTTTTATATAAAATTTTATATTAATTTTAATATTATTAGCGACATTTTAAGAATATATTAATATAAGTTTATATAAATTATTGGCTTATTTAAGACCTTTTTATAATAGGTTTTTTAAGTTTTAAGTTGTTAGCCTATTTAAAAGCTTATATTTAAAATAAGTTTTTAAATAGGCTAGATTAAACTTTTAAAAAAGGTCAGGCTCGAATCTGAAATAAAATCTTATATAGGCTAATATGCCAGACTTGTGTCAATGTTTTGCAATACAAGCCCGATCTATTTAAGGCAAAGCCTAACTCGACCCAACCCATTTACACCCCTAATTTTGGTATACTTGAAATGTAAATTTAAGAGTAATTTAGCACTTTATATTTTCTCTACAACTCTTTTAGTATATTTGTTTTTTATTTTTATCAATGAAATAGGTTAAAAGCCGAACCCTATTAAATATCTATATCTTTTTGGTTTACTACTTTTAATCTCGGATCATGCCTCATATGCTTCCGCATCATTTTTGCAACCCTTTGAAAAAATTTTTAACATGATTTTTTTATTTATTGATAGAATAAAAAATTTTATATTAAAATTTGTTTATATTTAAATTTCTTTTAAATTGTAGATACATTTACTGGTAATACGGTAATTTTAATAATACAAAGGACATCTTAATTCTTTATTATTATTATTAAGCCAGAAAATCATTTTTTTTTTTAAAGAAATGAGTCACTATGCGAGTATTTAATCTGAGTTACCGGTAGTACCAAAGTTGTCATTTTCTGTGTGTTTAAGCGGATGGGTCCATGTTTTTCTCCAAAACAAGTTTGCCTCCATACGGCTGGTTCAATTAGTGGTGCATTTGCCAAGGCATGGAAAACCAGCGGACCACAAATCCAAACACCCATAATTGCACTCCCAACGCGGCAGCCGACGTGGGACCTCATCGCTGTATTCAGTATTTAAACACCGTCCAGCAAACCAACTCCACATCTTTTGCTTTGTACTGCCACCTGGAATCGACTCGCATGAACTTCAAGATAAATTTTAAAGGGCAAGACGCGATATTATAAATTTAATATAAAAATTAAATAAATAATAATTATTTGAAATAATAATTTTTAATTTATAATTAGTTAATTATTTATTTTTTTATCAAAATTTACGATATTTCATTTTATTATTTAAGATATATTACACTTCAGAGGAATTTAATTTTCCTTATCCTTACCTCTGTTTCAAAGTCGAGTAAATTACTCTATTGACTCTTAATTTCTATCAAAGTCCTTTCAAAAATTTAGCTCATATTGTATAAGCACATAAATTTTTAAATTTTATATTAAATGCTTTTTAAAAAGTTAGGTATTACACCAAATTTCTTTTGAAATTGCAGCAAGTTGATGTATAATAAACTTTTAAAAAATTTTTGATTGAACCTTTATTTTATAATTTTTTTTCTGAGATACCAAATGAAGGAATTATTTTGATCATTAATAGATTTTTCCTTCAACAAAAATTTATTTCTGAAATTCAAATTCTATTTATTATTGGGTAAAGTCCGGGTTTAAAAGTATGCTTTCCACATACCTCTTACAAATGCAGGGATACTCTTGTGCGTAGTAAAAATTTTGATATACATGGGGAGTCAAAGAAAAATTCTTAGCTGTTAGGATAATTTGAAATACTTTTATTTTACCATAAATCACATTTTTATTGCTATTTCTGTGTTTTATTTTACCATAAATCACATTTTTATTGCTATTTCTTAACTTATTTATTTTAAAATTTAAAAATGAGATCTAATAATAGAAAAAGTTCCCTCAAAAATAAATTTAAACTTTCATAATAGCATCACCTTTGATAAAATGTTAGATCACATTGAATTCCAACCATCTATCCCCCATTCACATGTGTGAGGGCTCATATCTACAATACATATGTCGTTTCAGTAAACGATACAATCATATCACTGTAATCATATTCTTTTCATATTTTTTAATAATTATAATATAATATTTTTTTGGTAGAAACCGGAAAAGAAACTACAGTAAAATATTATATTATATTATAATTATAATATAATAGTTATTTTCATATTAACGATAAATATGTTTGAATTTAAAACTACAGTAAATTACTAAAATTTTTACAAGTAGAATGATCCAGTGCACAACGTTATCTACTCTGTAAAATTTATTTTTAATAATAAAAATTGTAATTCACTAATTAATATATATAATTTTAATTTTTTTAATAATAAAAATAATAATTTATTTAATATATATAATTTTAAATTCGAATTTAGATTTGACGAGGAGTAAAATCGTGGAAAGTCGAAACATTATTGGCCGACTTTATAAATTTCTAATTAACAGAGTAGGGAGGGTGCCACCAACATCCCTTGAATTGATTAAATTTAAAATTAGTTGCTGCCTGATTTAAATTCATAAAAATGAATGAAAGGACAGCTAATCAATTTCCAAATAAATAGAAAACTTAAACCTGAAGACGACGTGCCCCGCTGGCATTTCTCAGCTCATTATATATGGCGCTCCAAGGTTCATCTTAAAAAGCACAGATCAGGAGGATCGGTCGGCTGGACCCAAACCAACTGATCACTGAAACAAACACAAATATATTCTAATTACAGATCTAGGATGATGATGAAGAAGGCCTCCGGTGTAGCTGTGTTCGCTGTAACGGCGCTGCTGATGACAATACTTCTGGTGGAGATGCCGCACAGGGCGGAGGCCGTGAATTGCAGCCCGGCGGAGCTAAGCCCCTGCCTAGGAGCAATAACTTCGTCGGCGCCGCCGTCAAGCACCTGCTGTCAGAAGGTGAGGGAGCAAAAACCATGCCTCTGTGGGTACCTCAAGAATCCAAGCCTAAGGCAGTATGTTAACTCTCCCGGTGCCAGAAAAGTTGCAAGCACTTGCGGGGTTCCTTATCCAAATTGCTAGGCTGCTTCTAGAAAGTACTGATCTTCGTATATGCGATAATCACATGTTATTGCTATAGAAGAATCAGTATTTTATAGTGAAAAAGTATGTTAAAAGTTGTATGAAATTATGAATGGCCAAATATCTGAAATAATGTTCAAGAGTGACGAGACTTGAACAGTGAATTATGACGAATTGTTAGGACTGAAAGAAATAATGAAATATTATGAATAAGTTGATTTCATAGTTCTTAATTTTTTATCAATAAGAGTAAATTTATTTCTATATAGTTAGGAGAGATATGTATTCCCTGTAATCCAGTTCCACGGAGAACACAACAGATGCATGCAGGAATTTCATTTTTCGATTAAAAAAATCACGAGTTTCTTAACACACACTTGCAACATATTTTAATCAAATTTAGCATATTGAACAGGAAAAAATTTAAGATAATATGAGATATCATTATTCTTTAAAGTTGGCAGTGATGAAATATAAAGTAATTTTATTCCATTTAATAAATAAATATTAATTATAAATTTATTATTTGTTTATTAATTTTATAGAATATATATATTAAATTTTTAAAATTTAAATACTATAATTATTTAATTTTTTATTGAATGGAGTAAAAATATTTATAATTATTTAGCGCACACACTTTTCTGGCAGAGCAATTGAGAGAAGAGAAGAAATGATAAAGACCTGAAATACTGCCAAAAGCTTTGTCCATTAACGGACAAAAGAGAATACTAAGGTGCCACGTAGTTAGCAAAAGGAGTAATTTCTTAAGAGAAATTAAAATTTTTAATAAATAATTTTTTATTTAAAATTTTTGAAAAATACTCAAAATTATTTAATTTACATATAAATTTTGATTTACATATAAAAAGTGATAATTTTTGAAAAATAACTCTCTGTGATTTAACTTTAAATATTTTAAGAAATATTAATAAAATAATTATTATATCCTTAATATTATTATAATATAAATTAATAAATTTTAATTATTATTAATTAAATTTAATAAGAATAATTTTATCATTATATTTATAAATAGCATGAAAAATAAAGTTATCTAAGAGAGAGGTGAATAAGTAATTTTTTATATTTTATGGGAAGTAAGATTTTTTAAGAAATTTTATTTCTTCTAATTTATAAGATAATGATCAACTAAATAATCTATTTATTTTTTATTTCTTGAAAAGTAAAATTTTTTATATTATTGAAACGAATCAAATAAATTTTGAAAAAAGTAGATAAAGCAACCGTGCTCCTCTATATAAGTATTGTCACCACTTTAAAAAAAAGAAAGAAAGAAAAATTGTCATACCAACCGTGGAAATGAAATAGAACATTTATCAAGGATTTATATCTAAATTTATTAAAAAGATTGATTTGGCCGTCAAAATGAATATATTGATTTATTTACTAAATAAATTTAATTAACTTTGCACCTTATTTGTGGATTTAAACGGGTCTATTTTAAATAATATATTATTTTACTACAATATTTTTAAATTAATTAATGTAAGTGTATTATAGTTGTTATTTTATTATTAGTGTATCTTGGGAAGGAACGATTGTTTGCCTTGAAAGAATCTAGTTCCTTTAAAACGAAAGGTTTCACCCCCCACACACACACACTATATATATATATATATATATATATATATATGACATAAATTTGGTCTATCTAAAATTTTGACATTGGCCCCTAAATAAAATTTATATCAAAATGTTTATCTTAAATTTATAGAGTTAAATTATTAATTATTTATATATATCAACCTTTTTTTTATTAATTTTCCTTTTGGAAAATAGTTAGATTAAACTACAAGCAAAGTCGTTTAACATTTACTAGCTTAAAATAATGATTTGAAAATAGCGTTTAAACATAATATATTACTAACAACTTGGGATAAGAATTAAAAATCTTATAATATTTACATAAAATAATAGATAAAAGCTAAAAAATTAAAAATTAAACTAAGCATATATAAAATATTATCTTTTTTATAATATAATTATGCAAAATTAAATCTCGAACCAACATTTACTTTCATCATTTTTTAATAATGTATATTTGTAACTTGTAATTATACATTTCATGCCAATATTGTATTATGAATTTTAGGGTTTTAAAAATCATGGTAGTGTATTAATCTTAAAAATTATTAAAGTAAAATTTTTTAATCATATTCATTAAAAAATAAATAGTAATAGAATTTATAAGCCAAAATAGAAGTGAATTGGCTTTTAACACAATTTATAATGTAAATATTATGAAGTTGATATAATAAAAGCCGTGAAGTACAAAAAGATGTTCTTGAAAAATGATGAATATATAGTTTCAAAATTATGAAATATTTTACTAATGTATGAAAAAAAGTTTCCTCAAGAATGATTTAAAAATTTTTTTCTTTACTTTATGTGAAGAAAACCATGCACCTTCTTTTTCAAAAATGAAATGCAATTTTAAAAATAAAATATAAATAAAAAGTAGAGAGAAAGACATATAAATTTTATAGAGGTTCAATTGTCCAAAAAAAATATTTTTTGGGTCTAGTCTTCTCTTCTTAACCTACCAAGTATTATTTGAGATATTCACTAACTTTTTCAAGTTACAACACCTAATTTTACAAGATTCTCCAATCTCCACTAGGATTTTCACAACTATCTAGATTTACAAGGTACTTTTATCTCCACTAAGATTTTACAACCACCTAACTTTACAAGATACTTCAATCTCCAATAAGATTTCAATCACCATCTAACTTTACAAAATTTTCCAATCTCTACTAGGATTTTAAAATACAAGAAGGATTCTATCACAACAATTTTTTACTCACTAAAACTCTTTTGAGTGGATATGCAAGTTTTGACTCTAGAATAAGAAAAACATGAGAACTAAGATTTTTCTAAAGTGAAAGTTAGAGAGAATTTACAAGTTGTAGTGCAAATGTTTCTATATTTTTCTTATGTTTCATCTTCTTATGCATGTAACTATTTATAGATAAAAACCAACTTGGGCTCCAAGTTTTCTTTTGGGTCAAAGTTTGAATTTAGATTCCAATTTTGCAATTGAACTTTTGGCTCTAATTAATTTGAAATTTAAAAAATAGCTCCATAAAGTGTTGACTTGCCTTAAAAGCTTCCTAGGATGTCACACAATCTAAAAATATTATGTAAGTACTGTACATGTTAAAATTAAACCACTTTTCACCTTTTCTTAATTTTCGACATAGGATAACAACCACACTGCTATTTTGCTAAAATTGTACTATTTTTTAGAAGACTAATTTAGTTAGCTGGTATTATATATGTACCATTCAAAACTTGGTTACTTAGTTGTAAAAAGTTGTCAAGATAGCCTATACAATTTAATATTAATTTTAAATCATGTTAGGCTATTAAAATTTGAAATTCCCTCTCATTTTGGTTTTTCCACTCATAATGAATCAAAGACTCAAAATGACTAATAAATGTTGATCATTGGATCTTGTCATCTTTTTTTTGAAAAATAAATATTATATTATAGTCGATAGGATTTTTATTTGGTAAACAAGTTTGACATTTTCAAAAATAGAAATAAAAGGGAAATCATAAAACATTTTCTTCATATGGGAAAATATAATTAGGTTTTTACAAATATGAAAGTCTGATAGCCTAAAAACATTTGAAGAGCTTGACAAACATAATCCATTTAATTTTTAAACCCAAATAAGTTGGATAATAATAAAAACTAATAAGCTCAAGTTCCAACTTATACAAATATTTAATTAAATCCAATTATTTCCCATTTATTTCCTCAAATAGATGTGGTGGAATAATTAAAATCTAATAGTTTTAGAATTGGTTACATCATCCTAAAATTTCAAATAATGGAATACCATAGAAAGAACCATCAAATCTATACCATTTATCTTTTCTTACATTTTATTTGTTATATTTTTTTAGTAAGAATTTAATAGAAAAATTGGAACTATAATTATTTTTATGACCCAAAAAGGTAGTGACTATAAATTTACAAAATTTACTTTGATATTATCCTATTCAATCACTTAAAATAATCCTACACGTAATATAATAATACTAGATTTTAACCATGCAATGCTTGATTTATACTTCTTCTTTTTTAAAAGTAAATTAAGTGTAATTTTCATTTCTAGTGGATGAGACAAACTTTGGATTTTAATTCTTATAAGATTAATTGTAAAAATTGGATGATAAATTTCAATTTCTTTTGGGAAAAATTTCTACCACTTCTTTACTGAGAATTAAGTATATATAAGATTTCCTAAAATTTTATTATTTTAAAATATATACAAAACAAATTTATTAAAAGTTATAATCATAATAATTCCTCTCAATGGGATGAATGTAAATTTCAACTATTTCCTATAAATATACTTATATATTATCATATTAAGCCAAATAATTGTAAATTAAATATTTATAATAGGTACAACCTTTGTAGTTAATAAATGTTCCACTCCTAACTTAGGGCCTTTTGATTGAGTTCTCTACTATTATTTACCTTGCCTTTGCATTATCTACAATGTTGGAAAAATCATTGGTTTTAAAAACTAAATTCTCCAATTTGTCCATGAGGGAATATATGAAAGGAGAATTAATTGACATTATACCAACTAATGCCAATATTAAGATCTTAAACTCCTTTAAGCCTTTACTTGGGCCAAAGCTATAGCATTCAAGCTCATGTTGTGCTAAAGCATCCTTAAACTTCTCAATCTATGGTAAAATACAGTTTCTTCATCATTTTTCACAAGCATTACAATTTAAACAAGAGTATTTCAAAGAGATAAAATTAATGACTAAATTTATAATAATGTTCTTAGTAACTTATAGTAGTATTAGAAAAGCTTTATATTTGATCCTCAACACCTTTGTTAGTAGATATGAATTTGCAAACCATGACATATGGTCTTCAGCTCTTCAAAATTTAGTTTAAAAGACATTACTTCTCAGTGTGACTTAAGCAATTGAAAAATATGATTGCATAGGTAAAAGATTATTGAGAACTTGAGATTGTTACCTAAAATGATAATTGAATAAGTTCAAATTAGAAAATAATCTATTTTTTAAAATCTCTAATTTTTCATTTAAAGCAACCATAAAGAAACTTTAGGATGGAGGGGTTATTAGCCCCCCAAAATCAGGGTAACAAAAGTCAATTGCAACTAAAGCATCACTGATATTAAGGAAAGAGTATGAACCAATTGTTGTACTAAATGGATCTTAATCATATTTGGCTTTAAGGGTTTTTTTCCCACCATCTCAAAGCTTGGCTAGTGCAAGTTAATGTTTAAGCTTGAAACAAATTATCAAATATTAAGAAAATTAAATGCGGAATAGAAGCAAAATTCTATAAGCCAAAAAATTAGAATTCAACATACATTAATAGAGAAGTTATCTATCTTTATGTTACATCCATATAATTTGCTAGAAGTTCTTGAGTTTTGGATTTTGTTTTCTAAATTAGAACAATAGGGCAATAAGATTCAATCTATATTTTCTAATTTATCCTCATAGAAATGATTATCAATGCATGAAATACTATCTATAACAGATGGGAAACATCTTGATACCAAGGTACAAATAAACATACAAGTTCAATAAATTTAAAAAATGCTAAAGTCATAACATAATAATAATGTGAACAAACAATGAGGTGCAAAATTCTTCATGGTTTCATTAACAATTCAATCTATCATACTCATCATAACACCATGTTTATTAAAAAAAAAAGATCCAAAAGGTTCAATGAGGCAAGCCCTTATCTCTTTATTCTAATTTATGTTAAATATAAATAAAAGATTAAGAGTGAAGGACAACCAAATAACAATGCTATTTATGGGGCCATGCATACCAATTACAGTTCCTATTCTCATTAGTGAAGAAACTAATTTAATTGTTCATTATTGTTTGAACATTAACAAAGTCTAAATTTACCAACCCCAGTATCTGCAATCAAGTAACATAATCAATATATATAAATGGTTTGAACACTAATACTAACAACTTTAAACCATGAGTGAGACCTAATAAGAGCATCTATCTAATTAGATGATCTAGTAAGTTTCATCTATATCCACCTAGTTTATTATTTAATATGGTGGTTTTATCAAAGATAAATCAACATATTAAACAACAAGCAACAATCTAGTGCCATGAAACCAATCTTGGAATAGTAAAGTAACAAAAAGCACAATTGCTTCCTATTTCACATGCATTCACCATGATATTAATGTGTCATTCTGATGTATAAGAAATGATAAAGGGTCACTTCCAAAATAATTTGAACTTCATATTGCTTGCTGAGCAATTCAAATTTTAAAGAGGGGCTAAAAAAACTAAAAAATGATAGAAACAAACTAAAAACAATATGAAGCTAAGTCTGATCATCCAAGATCTTGGAGGTTTCCATATTAAAATAATATTAGACATTCCAAGAACATCTCATTAATGAATATCATCAGCCTAATTGAATGTTTTTGTTATAGGGGTAGATTGAGAAAATATGGTTAGTTGCTTATTATTAGGAATGACCATTAAAGAAGTTTTAAAAATATCATTACCTTGTTTAAAAAATGCCTATTTTAGATACATGATAGAAAAAGTTTTTTCACACACTCTCTTAGACGTACAAAATCATAGTTTTAGCTAAGGAAGGGTCATTCCTCAATTAGGAATTTAAAAAGGAGAGAAATTTCATTAATTGTTAAACAAAAGCAAAAATTAACAAGTGCAATCATAAAGATTTCAAAACTAGGTATTTACTATAATAATTCCTTACAATATGAAGCTATATTCATGAGTTTCACCTCTTTTCTCATAGCATAATTTAAAATCATGATATGGTATTTTCATAATTAAAACCATTAAAATTCTTGCACATAACCTTGTATAATCCCTTCCTTTCCTTGTCTAAAATTCATGAATAAGGAAAATATTATACCATAACTTTCTCTTTTCTCCCTTTCCTTTTTATTTTCTCACATCTAAGTCATATACTTTGTTTAAGAAAATGAAAATAAAAAGATACAAGAAGAATACATCCAATAGTATAAAGTTAAAAAAAAAACTTTTAGTAGGTCAAGGAGCCTAAGAGGGTATGACTAAGTAAAGAAAAGTTAGCACGAGATAATTTTAATGATATATATATATATATATATATATATATATATATATATATATATATATATATATATATATATATAATGATATGTGGTATTATTTTTAGGTTATGAGTTTTAAGTTTATTAAGTAATTTGTCCCTCATACTATCATAAAAAAGAAAGAAAAGCTAGTGTTTGTGTTAAGAATTATTCATATACTACAATTATAATATGTATCCTTACTTCCATAAAATAGAAAGAATTAGTTTCATAGGCCTACCCCTTTACTTGGATGCAAAGGAAAAAAATTAAAAAGAAATAAAAATAGAATAAAAGAATTTTATCTTTTCTTGCTTGAATAGGGAGAAAACAATAAGAAAGAAAAAGAAACAAAAATAATTTTCTTTTGCTTGTTTAGATTGAACATTTAAGAGAAAAGAAAATAAATTATATTACATGACAATTCTATCTTAAAAATAAATATAATTATCTAATGTCATGTTTGCACAATGATATTTCAATATATATATAAACAAACTAAAATAAAAAAGTTTAATAGAATTTTTTATAAATATATATTTAATAAATGAAAAAAATATAATATTATGAAGTAATTATTAAAAAATATTACCAAAAACTTAAATTATTAGCACATTAAGATATTAATTAATTTTCTCTCATAAAAAATATCAAGGAATTGAAGTGTATTAAATATTATTTTAAATGTGTAACAAATGATTTTTGTTATATTTTAATAAAAATATAATATATGCCAAAGAAAAAGTTGAATTGTATTACATTAAGGTGTTTTATGTGTACCAATATTTTAAAGCTCTAAGGATAATTTTGAAATAATTGTCATCTCATGCCATAAATTTTCTATTCCTTTTTTGATAAGTTTGCTCAAAAAATTATATAGGAAAGATTCATAGGTTTTTTTTTTTAAATCTATTTTCTTTTCTTTTCACTTTCTGCTTTACAAACAAGCGAAGGTAAAAGGATTTTTAACTCTCTTTCTTTCCTTTACTTTCATTTCTTCTTATTTTCTATAGAAACAAGCATAGAATATATATATTAGAAATTATACTTTTCAATTTTTAAGAAATTAGAAATCATAATCACTTTTTTTCCAATTGTGTAAAAGTAACTTTTATATTTCTTGTATGGTGCTTGCTACGGTACTCCGAGGGGTTTCAAACCCGGGGTGACCTGGCACAATACAAGCCATTGGATGAGATTACTAAGAATTTTGATAATCTCATCCAATGGTCCACAATGCACCACATCACCCCGGGTTTGAAACCCCGGGGGTACCGTAGAATTCCCCTTCTTGTATTAGTGTGTTATAATGACTTAATGATACATGTTATATTGGAAGCATTTTATGTGTGGCTATAAAATAATAGCCTCACAATAAATGGCTTTTATCGAGCTTCTACTATAAGAATTTCATGATTTAGCAATGGATTTTTAGAGATGGAATTAACAATAGAAGAGATATTGGAAAATCAATTAATTTTTCAATTCCAAAAATTTTATAGGCTATGTTTTTTAATAACGAAAATAGTGATGGAACTTTAAACATCCATTACTAATTTTGTTGTCAAATAATTGAAATATTTACTTACGGAATTAGTGATGGAATAAAAATATTACTTTTAATTTGGCAATAGATTTGTGACAAATAATTATAAAATAAATTTGAAATTGTTTAAGTGGAAAATCTTGATTTTGGCAAAAAATTGTGATGGATTTAGTGATAAAATAAAAAAAATCAGTAAATACATTATTAATTGAAGTGCACTGTTTTACTTGGTTTAAACTTGTGAAGGAAAATTCCATTGCTATTCTTTGTATATATTAATAATATGATGATAATGCCCTATTCTTAACAAAAACCTTTTTCCTCTCAATGACAAACAGAGAATAAAGAGGTTTACCACTGAGCCTCCATTCCTATCTTTAGGCTTTATGATTGCCTTCTACTGTCTTTGCAGGCCTTTTTATTGCGCCTTTTCTCTTTTAGTATGTTATTTTTCTATGAAAAATGAGTTTTATTTCTTATGGTTTATTTGGTAATTTTGTGAGGAATTTTAAATATTTCTCTCCAACTGGAGTTCAACATATGTTTTTCGTATATTATGTAAGTAATGGAATGTTTAGAACTTTGAATGTGGGTTGAATTTGTAAAGTTGATGAATTAAAGTCTTATAAAGGGAAATTTGAATTTTTATGTAATTGGGGTTTTCATTTTGGTTCAATTTTATACAATGATAATTTCGGACCCCAAATGTTTTACAATGTATACACTAAATTTTTATTTTCAATCTTGCATTTATTTTGTTAATTTTAAAATTAATTTACTCTTGGATGCCTTTATAAATAGCTAACATTTACTTGTAGAGTTACAATTATGACAGTTGACATTTTAGTCATTTAAAAATATACTTTACTTATATATTGCAATATAGTTTTATTTGCAAAGTAGTTGATGAATTGTTGAATGACATATATATGTGATACATAATAGATATGGATATGGCTAAACATAGGCAATGGATGTACAATAGGATTAACCTTAATTAATTGAGAACAATAATTAAATTCATTAATGGAATGAATGATTTCATTGTATATGCTTGTATAGATGAGCTTTTTTTTTAAAACTTAAAAGATTTGGTGTTCATGTGCTAAGTGTGAAATTTAAGAATATATGTGTGCTTAATATTGTGATTAAATACCTTTATATGAAAGAATTTAAACCTAATTATTAGTGGTGGTCATTTCATAAAGAACGAATAACTAAATTCAAAGTTAAACCCAATAATCTAGAGTGGCAAGAGGCAAGTATTAGGCTTAAAGACCTATGTAATTAATACAAGGCAATGATAATGGATGCTATACATATAAATTTCATAAAAATTTTAATAAGAATGTGGATGAATCTCCTAACCCCAATGCTCAGGCATTTTACAATATGCTGGCCAAGAGATAATAACTTTTGTATATAGGTTACAACAACCATATTATATTATCTTCTGCAATTAGGCTATTGAATATACAATCATATTATGATTTCTTGAATGAAATTTGCTAATTAACAAGAGGATGTATGTTCAAGGAGAACCAAATGTCAAAAATTTTTACAAAATGAAGAAATTAGTTATTACATTAGGCCTTGAGTACGAGAAGATATATTATTTTGAGAATAGTTGTATGCTTTATAATGTGTAAATGAGAAGGAATATATTTTCTGTAACCATCTTTACTACACATCATAAAAATCTAATCAAGGATGATATAAGGAGATTTCTAACAAAAAATGATGGTATTTACCTTTGACTCTTAGACTCCAAAGATTATACACATCGAAGTTGACTTCTAGCTCAATGAGATGGCATTACAAAAACCATTATAAGCCAACAATTCTATGTTAACCATCGTATAAAGAAGCATGGAGACACTTTGACTATGCTTATCCTCAATTTGCTAATAATTCTAGAATTGTGAGACTTGGTAAATGTGTAGATGGCTCTACTCCCTTCTACTAATTTGATTAAACTTATTCATGCTAGCTTGTGATTATTACCCATTAGAATTTCCTTCCAAGGATGTATATGATATAAAAGTACATGTCTTTAAGCTTGATTATCCTAAGACCCAACAATTTGAAAGCTAGTATCGATGTATACTTACAGCCATTGATAGAGAAATTGAATATGTTATAGGAAGATAGTGTAAATACATATGATGTATTTTTGAAATAGAATTTCACCTCACAAGTTACATTACTATAGACCATCAATTATTTTCTTGTATATGGGATGTTGTTCGGTTGGCAAACACATGGAATGCTAGCGTGCCATATTTGTATAAAGTTTTCTAAGACTTTCATATTAAAATTTGGTTGAAAGAATTTATTCTTTAATTGTCATAGATGTAAGGTGCCTTTAAATCACCCATTTAGAAGAAATAAAGATGCTTTTAGGAAAAATAATGAATAGATCATGTTTACACTTAAGAATTAATAGCAAAATCCTTTAGGAAAGGGTTATGTATATACCCAAGTTTTTAGATGAAGGTCGTACAATACATATTGAAAGATTTGATGAAACCTATAATTGGATAAAGCAAAGCATCTTCTAAGAGTTCTTATACTAGTAAACAAATTTTATTTATCACAATTTGGATGTCATGCATATTGAGAATAAGGTATTCGACAATATGTTCAACATAGTGATGAATACGATTGGCAAATTAAGGCATAATGTGAAAGCAAGGATATATTTAGCTAAGTTGTGTAAGTTCAACAAACTTAAGCTAGTTTAGTAAAGCAATGGGAAGACATTCAAGTGTAAAGTGCAAAATTCATTGAACATTAAATAGGAATGAAAGGTGCTTAAGTGGATAAAAAAAGTTTAAAAGTTCCAAACAACTATGCTTCAAACTTATCTAGATGTGTGGATTTATGAGAACTTAAGATGATGGGAATGAAAAGTCATGACGGTCACCTATTCATGGAATGATTACTTCTTATTACCTTCAAAGTATTGCCAAAGTCCATTTGGAATGCACTTACTAAGGTGAGTTTATTTTTCAAATATTTGTGCTCAAGCACCTTACAAGAAGGATAATAATTGCAAATGGAACAAAATGTTCATGTCACCATTTACAAGTTAGGACAAATATTCCCTCTAGTTTTTTCGATTTAATAAAGCACCTTTCTATGCACTTGCTATACAAAGTTCTAGTAGGAAGCGTTGTCCAATATTATTGGATGCATCCATGTAAAAGGTAAAATATGTGATTGATTCATTCACTTATGTATGTTTCCAAACTATCCATAATTAATATGTCTCATTACACATTAAAAAGTGAAAAATAAAGTTCCTATGAAAGGGTCTATATGTGAAGCATATCTCATTAAAGATACATCTACTTTCTATTTGCATTACTTTGAACCCTATATGTATTCTAAGAGGACTACAATTCCTAGGAATAGTGATAGTAAGGATGTAGAAGATAGTGAATATGTATAAGGGGATGCAAGAGTTAATATTTTTTAGATTAGGAGTATTGAGTCACTCAAACATATGCATTATTGAATTATGATAAGGTGCAATCATATATGAAGTAAGTGCTTCATAGAATGAGTTCTTTTAATGTAATTACTTGTATACATTTCATAAATCTTGGTTCACCTTCTAATGATATCACATACGTTGTAGTATTTTTGAATAAATTTTACAAAATGTATTCCTAGCCATAATTAATGAAGAGGTAAACATATGTATTGAAATTGAATTCTCCAAGTGGCTTCGATTTTATGTAAGTCAAGCCAAACCTTTTTCCTTTAGCCTAAACCCTAAACTTGACATATAAGTTATATTCATAATAACAATGTAAACTTGTTTTGTGACTAGGTCTTCATTATAGAAAATGTGATCACCAATGAGAAAAATACTTGACATAGTATAAAGCTTGAGTACAAAAGTGTGCATATTGCCTATGTATTTTATCAATGATTATAAATTTCATATATAATAAAAGAGCTAACACAAGTTCAACTTTAACTTCAATGTGTACATCAAAGAATCTAGTGATGGACACTCAAAAAATAATTACTTAGGGTTAAGTTAAATTATTATGGATTTCCAAAAAAAAGGTAATAATGTTCAACTATAAATAGCTTGATCCTATTCCTAATAGGGGAATAAGATGACATAAATAATATGGCATCGTTAAGGTTAGTGTGTCTTGATATTATAAGAAATTTAATCCCTTTATCCTCATTTAACAAACTATGTAGGTGCATTACATTCTATACCTTAGTTATGAAAGGGTTCACAATGACTAATGGGTTTTCATTAAAACCAAAGTAATAAGTATCATTGATGCTTCATCAATAAATGATGCCATTGATGTATTCTAGGATGATGAGCAATGCACCCAATTGGCATCAAGCATTAATAATGAAAAGATTAGAACATTAATGGATGAGTTGAGATATCTAAAAGTTATCCTCATTGGTTATATTGTATATGATGATCTAGATAACCTCCACAACATAGAAAAAGCTCATAAGGATGAGGAAGATAATGATGGAGAAGGAACTAATGAAGATGATGAAAAAGTCTAATACAATGATAGAAAGTCACCATTATAGATTAAGTTATATTTGGTATATGTAGATTACTATTTTCATATGTATATCTTCATTTATATTAGAAAAATGGTATTAACTTAATATCATTTGTAATTGTTGTAAGTTACTAAGTCTTTACTAAGCCTAGATTAGGCAACGAGTTCAATACAGATTGCCTCATGATGTATGTAGAGGTTAGATATCTAAGAGCTTTTGCCAAATGATGACTTTCCTATTTTTAACTATATTATTTGTCACAAAATGAAACGTGTAAGGAAAGTTTCTTCTTGGAACATAACTCATTTAAAGATTAACAAATTTAATAGAATTAGGAAGTCTATCAAAATCTTGCTATGAAATTAACCATTAGAGTCTTATGAAACCTTTTCTAGTAGGGTATACTATTGCAAACCTTGATAATATAATGAGGCTTGCAATGAGGCCCTACCAAAGAAGGTTTCACAAGACATTAGTACTTAATTTCATAACATGATTTTGATAGACTCTTTGATTCTATTGAATTATATAATCTTTGGATGGGTTATCATCCTTGAAGAAACTTGTCTTTTTTGCTTCACTTTGTGATGAATAATATAGTCGAAAGTGGAAAAATCATCATTTGGCAAAAACTCTTAGATGCCTAACCTTTGTATACATCATGGTGTAATTTATAATAGATGAAGTTTGAATGGGAAGACCCTCAAGTGTCTAAGGGATTGAGGAACAAATAGAAGTCTTATTCATAAAGAATAAAATACATTTAGAAGGGCTAAAGAGAAGCAATCAAGAATCCTTAAGTTCCACTTGTTATCATTTTTGTCATTTGTTAGAAACATTATTGGATTCAAGTTTTGGTTTGTACATAGGTTTTACTATTTTATATGATAATTTTTATATTAAATGACTAGGTAATTGATATTTAATATTACAAAATTCAATTTTGAAAATTTAGCAATTGAATTCTATGTTGCCATAATTGAAGTGTATTTATGCAAGTATATTTGTTGTATGTTACCCTAAAATAAGGTAAAGGAGTTGCAATACTTCCTAGATTAGCGATAGATTTATGAATAATGATGCTAATAAATTTTCATATTTTCATAAAATACCAATGAAAACAATAGTCATAAAACTTAAATTTATCATTGGAAGTAGTAACAATGTTTTAATGAAGGGAAAACCATCACTATATCTCATTTTATTGAAAGATAGTCCATTCATAAATATCAATTTAGCAACAAATACTGGAATCACTAATTTCACTCATTGACCATTTTGTTTGTCATCATTTCCCCAAATGACAAATGGATAATAACAATGGATTTGGTGACAAATATTTTTCCATCTATCGATAAATGAATTATATATGGATACTCCATTTTCCATTTCTAGTTTCATTACTAATAATTTTTGTGATAGATTTTTCAGTTATAGTGATAGATAAATATATCACTAAAGTATGTTCTTTTAGTAGTGTTCATTTTTTTTGATAAAAAAATATTTTTTAGTACTTGTTATGGTACCCTAAAGGTTTTAAAACCGGAGTTGATATGACAAGCCGAAAAATTGTTAGATTGAAATTATTCAATCACAATCGTTCATTTTTTTTATAGATATGATCAAATAATCTCAAATTAATGATTTTTAAAATTGTCACATCACCTCAAGTTTTAAAACTTTAGGGATACCATAGAATTCACCACATTATTTATAAAATATAGTTGAAATATATTAAAATAAAAAATATTTTATTTGTTCAATGTTTAATATAAAGAGTTTGGAGAAAGTAACAAGTAACTTTTTTTATTTTAAAAAGGATTTTAATTTCCTCTCTTATTATAATTTTATGTATCATTTTTTCTAAAACATAAGTTATAAATTATATGTCATTTCTTCACCAATTATAATATATGTAAATGACATTTTGTTGAGAAAAATATTTTCCATGAAATAAAAGACCTAAATAGCATCGATTGTAACAAATAGATTTGCAACGCCAAACTGAAGTAACTATGAAAGCACATATCAAGATTGTAATAAAGCCTTAAATTTAATAATATCAAATGGTTATATATCGTTTATGAAGATATATTTATTTTTAATTTTATTTTCTAAAAATAATTTTCATTTTTTATAAAATGTGATTGTTGATTATTTGAATATAATTTTCATTGTCATCTTAAAATTAAATAATATTTATAAATACTACTACAAAATTGCATATAGATGGTGAGTGTTTGTATGTCAATCTCCAACTGTCATCTAATAGACCAACGTTTAATCAAACGTTATTATATATTTATCATAATATCAGTTATATAACTTATATGAAAAATAAAAGAAAAGTTAATATTTTTATCAATGAAACTATCATCATTTCTTTGTGAGAAATTTATGTGGTGAGATATAACATCATTTATTAAAATGAAGACATTGATTTTACCAAGGAAACATTGTTGAAAATCAATATTAAATGTCAACTGTTTTAAAAATTTGATGTGGAATGTCTTATATATTACGTGGGGTCTATTAAATATCTGATGAGGTATGTTCCCCTTAAATCCTATGTTCCCTTTATACACCCCTTTCATTCCATATAACTTCTCAAAACATTTCCTACGTCACTACTCTTGATTTTAAATATATGTAGAATCCCTAAATTAATGAAACAAAAACTAACTATATAATACTTCAATTTCAAAATACATATAAAATACCTCAAATGATATAGAAACCAACATTTAATACAACATTACACAGTCCTACATTCTTGAATCTAATATAAAAGAACTCAACTAAAAAAGAAGTCACATTTCCCATTATACTAATTCCATATAATTTGAACATTTGATTAGATGACATCTAACAAGAGGAAGATTGCACTACTGAATGTTCACATATAGCCAGATCATGTTTCAAATTGCAAGGGAAAAATAAGCACATGGCAATTTGGTAGTTATAACAATTATAAAAAATATTTATTAGCAAAAGTTAAATTAGCTTTTGATTATCATAGATATTTTTATATCAAAGGATACTCAAATTCTTGTCCCTTCATTATAATTAACTCCCACATGAAACTAGTATTAACAAAATACAAATTAACAAGTAAATAATTATATATCTACATATTCTTAAGTATGTACCCAATACCCAAACATAATCATATATTTATATGTATCAAAACTATAACCTTAATCATCCAAAGATGAATATTTTTCAAGCACATATTGAAAACCAAAATAAATCCATACATTTTCATATAAGCTTCTGCATGTAATTTATTTTATGCTTAATGGTATGCTGCATATTGAAGAGTGAATAGAATAATAGAAATACTTTGGTGATATATCCTAATTTCAACCCTAGTCATCTTAAAATATTATTAATAGTGATAATAATATTATTAAATAATAACAAATAATCATATAATTATTATAATAATAAATATAATAAAATATTTAATAATATAAAAATAAATAATAATATTAATAATATATTAATAATTAATATTTAATAATCATAAAAAATAATATTAGTAATTAAAATAAATAATAAAAAAATAAAATATTAATAATAGTGATAATAATAATAAAATAATTGCAATAAATAATAATAGAATAATAATAAAAAATAATAAGTATAGGAGAAATCGATTCCTTTTCTTATTTGAATCAAATAAATGGATAATTATGAGATATTCATTCTCTTTTTCCTTATTTCTCTTTCTTGATTCCTTCTTTTTTCAATTGAAGCAAATGATTTTTACTTCGTATGTAAGTCAAATGACACTAAATGTACTTGTGATTTATTATGATGATATAATTTTATGCGATTGACCTTAAGCTTGAATAAAAAAGGGTTAATTATTTTAGGTGATTATTTCCAACATCAAATTCTCAATCCTATTTTGAATGGTGTCCACTTTGATTACGGACCACAGCTATAGTAAATTATCAAAACAAAAATAATATAGGCATCAAAGATGGAATTTGAAGTTGAATTCTGAATCTTTTGTATTTATTAGATTAAGTTTTATAAATTTACCTTGTCATTTTATATTTAATAATACCTTTAATTTGTATTTGGTATCCAATTTCAAATATCATTTTTAGTGCATATAATATTGCTATTATAAAAAAATGTGTACTTGAAAAAAGTTCAGAGTTTTCATATAAGTTTAACGCAAATGTCATATATTCCACAATTTTTCTATAAAATCCTATATTTTTTTCATAAAAAAATTGAATGTTTGTACGCATGCAACAAATACATAAATAAAAATTATAACTCTATTATTTAAATCTACAACAAAAAATTTCTAAAATTTTTGTGCAACAAATATATAAATATTATGAATCTATCATTTGAAGTTTTGATTTCTCATGAAAAGTTATAAATGTGTAAGCATGCAACAAATACGTAAAAAATTACAAGTCTATTATTTAAAGCTACAATAAAAAAATTTCTAAAAATTTTGAGTTTCTATGGAAAAAAAAAAAAACTTAAAACATTAAGCAAAAGAGTTACAATTTTTATATAAAGAGTTACAACATTTTTATTAGAATTACCAAAAATACGTATTAATTCAATTTTCAAGCGTATGGTAAAGTATAACATGTTAGAATGGTTAGCTTTTATCCCATTTTGGTTGTGAATACGAAGTCCAACAAACTACACTGCTATATTTATTATGATGGCGATGATTATGGCGAGTGAGTGCCGTGTGAAAATGGTCACTAACATGTATAGAAGGAATGCACTATCAAAAATGGCAATTGTCCCCATTTTAAGGTCAGTGACTTCCCTCAGCCACATAAAACAAGAAGGCCCAAACCACGTCCCATTCTCAACTAATATCATTGTCCCATTGATCTCAACATCTTCCTTAAGTGGTATTTCCACCATTTTTTTGGGGCAATATTTATGATACAAATAAATTATCATATTTAATTATTGATATGTTATTATATAACATGTCTTATAAGATTTTTAACCTGATGTGTAATTAAATCTAATAATGTATTAGTGCACTGTTTCAATAGTGGGCCATAGATCTTTTTCTTTTTCTTTTAATTAACTATACCATTGGAACATAATTTTTGGTTTCTTTTGATGCAGATGCAAGTTTTGATTGTAAATATCTATCTAAAAGGAAACAGTGGTTGTGTGGGTGGTATAGTTGGTTATTACGGTAGCCTCACACACCAGAAATCCCTAGTACGAACATAGGCTCAGACACGAAGTGATTCGGTATTTTTCTTAGTTTAAGAATAATTTCATCCGAGTGACTCTTTTTGGCCTTCTGGTTGTGTTTGAAATTGGTGCTCGAAAGTCTCCACTTTTCTTGGCCTCTCACCAGTGGGAATGTAAATGGAGCCACGTATTTGTGTGAATAAATTTCAACTCATAATAAATAAATAAATTTAAATTTAAGTTGATTAAATTTAAATAATTTGAATTTAAGTTTGAATTTAACTTGAATCAATTTATACGATCTAATTTGAATAATTTGTTCACTACAAAAAACTTGGGTTTCAGCAATGACACTTTTTACAACAACAAAGACTCATCCGTGATACATAATCACACTTTTACCAATGTTAAAGTCATTGGTGATATGTGAAAATTCCATGGACATGAAAACTTAAAATTGAAAATTGGGTCAAAACTAATAACAATGACAAAGTAAAATAAGAAAATTTTAACCATCAATCTACTTGATGAACTATAACGACTTAGTTATCATTGAAAGCCTTCTTATTTTAACAATGACAGTCGGTGAAGAGCACTTGGGAAATTATGCCAATCAAAATATCTTTGTTTTCATCGATGATAATTGTTGTTGTTGAAGATGCCAAAACTTTTATCGACGACAGCATCATCATTGAAAGCTCCTTAGTTTTTATCGACATCCCTTTAATGATGACTAAGAATTATGTTATTGTTGAAAGGTTTTAACTATAAATATCCCCCAATGCCATTTCAGTCTTATTCATGGAGAAGCAAGAGTTATGGCATAGAGACAACCACTTTAGTAAAATTTATTTATTTATTTATAAGTTTTATTATTTTTTTACAATGTAGTATATTTTTTTATTTATATTTTCTAAATTGTTAGTTTTTATTACTGTTAATTAGTGTTGGTGTCTGACATTTGATTTCCATTTGATCAGTAGATTTATTCCATTAAAATATGTGAATCAAATTTTACTACATTCTATTTGAGTATGTAACTTATGAAATGATTAATATGAAATCTCTTAATTTAGTTTAATGATATGATTATTTTTATATGAAATAAATTTCATTTGATTTTATATGTTATAAACATTAAATGTATTTATGTAATTTTATTTCAATGTATAATTTATGAATTTAAATTTTGTTATTATTATGTTAGTGGATAAAATTGTAATTTCGCATAATATGATATGTGTATGAAATATTTAGTTAAGTTGATATGAGATGAAGTTGTTATAAGGTTCAGTTTACAAATTTATGAATTTAAAGTGTAGTTTAAAATACAAAATTTTTAGTTACATTCTACTTCTAAAATTGAAATAATGTAATAAAAATTAAAATATAAAGTATGAAACCAAAATGACTATATAAATATATATTAAAAAATATATTGATATGAAAATAAACTTTGGGTATATAATTTAAAATTTTCAATATAACCTAATAAAAATATTTTAATGAAAATGTTTAACAAAAAATTCAAATGTTATAAATACATTTAATGAAAATATTATGAATATATAAATAAGATATTTTGAAAGTTTTCAAAATTTAGAATATTTATATATGTAAAAGATAAAATTATATATTAAATAAGCAAAAAAAAATATTGAGATATTGAAAATAGAAGACATAGAAAAATATTGAATATATAAATAAATCATTTCAATGGATTGGCAAATTCAACATTTTTAAACAATTAACAATAAAATCACATATTATGGAAATAAATAATAATAATGATTATATTAATACAAATATGCCTTATAAAAATATAATGACTAAATAAATATATTTGAAAAAAATATGTTTATATGAAAATTTTGAATATATAATCATATTTAGATTAATATAAATTAATAAGTATATGTTAATGAAAATGTGTAAACATAAAAAATTCAAATGATGGGAATGCATCTAAATAATTATATATTGAATATATGAATAAATAAATTTAAATGATTGAAAAATAAAAAATTTCATATATTTAATAATAACATTAGATATTATATAAATGAATAATAAGAAAAAAATACATGCAAATTATTTACAAATAAGTAACAATAAGATTATATATTTTAAAAAACTTAAAAATTATAAAAATATTGTGTAAAAATATAATGACTATATTGAAATATTTTACATAATCCTCATTGATATGAAAATAGAATTTTAAATATATAATTAAATATTGAAATAATATAACTTGGAAACTATATTCTAATAAAAATATATAAATAAAAAAATTTGAATCTTACAAATGTATTTAATAAAAATATTACGATGACATAAAAAGGAACTTTTAAAAGATTAAAAGAATTTAAATTTTTATATCATTAAAAATTCTCATACAAAATATAGTCCATGTCAATTTAATGATTATATAATCATAGCAATTTGAAAATATTGAATACTTGAAAATTTATTAGTACTCATAAAATATATGTTTTGTTAAAAGATTTCAACTGTGAATCTTATATATGTAGTAAAGTAGGTTCCAAAATTCAATTTCTAATTCTAAAATGTTAAATGTAATAATTTATATGGATATTTAAAAAATCCAACAATGCAAATAATAATATACTTGAATAATTGTAAGATAGAATAGTAATGTAAGTTTAAATTTATTGTAAATGTATTTTTACAATAATTTTAAATAGAATTGCATTTATATTCTAAGTTTAGACCCATTCAAGGACTGGTTGAAGAGTTAGTTGATCATTATAAGTCAACTAATCCTTTAATTGTCTCATAAAGTTAAATAGTTTGGGATATATTATATAGTTTTTATTAATAATTTATCTAGTTCTCGTTTGCCATTGTAAAAATTTCTTGGCATCTTCACTATTCTTTAGGTGTGAACTAAACCAATGTATAATTTACAGACTTAGAGAAATAGAGAGGGATGCTACTAAAATTTTTGTGTGCAAGAAACAATGAGCATGGATAAATTGATACAATCATAATCATAAAAATATATCGAATGGGATGAGACCTTACCCTTTAGAATTGGAGTGATACAATGGATTTAGGGCATATAACAAACATTGGTCAAAACATTCAGTTCTATAAAAAGTTGTCTTCTTCTTGTTTAGTTATATATTGTTTATAGATAAAAGTTGGATACATTTACAAGATTGCTTATTGGATGAGTATTGGAATGGTACGTTGATATTTGTTAAAGGAGCTAAAAACTTTGTTAATAAAAGGGGTTTAGTGAGATGCCCATGTAAGAAGTGTGTGAACCTATTATTTCAAAAATTAGCAATGTTGGAGGCACATATTATAGATAGTGGATTTCATTCATTATACATAAATTGGGTACATCATGGTGAGGTAGATAATTTGACTTCTGGGGGGACAAGGGGTATTTACTAATGATAAGGAGGACATTATACATGATTTCATCGGCCCTTATATAATTGAAGTAATAGTTCAAGATGATGGAGAAGGGAATGAGGACGCATCCAAGGAGGACATTGGATCAAAATATAGTGATTGCAATGGCCTTTTTGAATAAGTGGAAATAAAACTATATTTAGGATGCATAACAATTTCAGTCCTAAATTTATTAGTGAAACTTATGCATTTGAAAGTGCTACATAAGTGGACTAATAAGTTATTTGATGCTCTTTTGAAATTGTTAAAAGAGGCATTATCGAAGGATAATAAATTGCTAGAATCACACTATGGTGTAAAGAAATAGTTCAACAAATTAAGGTTAGGGTATAAGTTAATCCATATATGCAAGTATGATTGTACACTATTTTGAAAGGAACATGTTGTAAAGGATAACTATCCAATCTATGGGGAGAGCCAATGGATAGACAAAAACATGAAAAGGAAAAAAGATGCCTCAAAAAGTGCTTTAATATTTTCCACTGACTCCTCAGCTAAAGCAATTTTATGAATCAAGGCACATTACAAAGGATATGATATGACATCATACAAGAAGGCTAATAGAGGATATGGTAATATGACATCCTATTAATGGAGAAGCTTGGCAGGAATTCAATAGGAGGCATCCCAATTTCTTCGTAGACTTGTGGAATGTTAGGTTAGGCTTGAGTGTAGATAGATTCAATCCTTTTGGAGATATAAAATTATCCTATAGCATGTAGCCAGTGGTGATGACTACCTATAACTTGCCACCATGAATTTGTATGAATAAGTTTCCTTTTTCATGTTGACTTTATTAATATTAAGGCCATAATCGCCAAGTAAGGATGTCAATGCCTTCTTAAGATCGATTGTAGAAGAGCTGAGATATCTTTAAGAGAGGGGGTTAAGATTCAGAATGTTAATACAAATATGATGTTCAACATGCAAATGACATTGCTATGGACTATGAATAATTTTTTTGCATGAAGTAGTTCCTCTAGGTGGAGTGGATAAGGCTATAAAGTATGCCCTACATGCAATGATGATACTTCTTCAATTTGAGTTTGGGGAAAAATAGCCTATGTTGGTTATCATTCTTAGCTTCTTAAGAGTTACACATGGAGAAACAGAAAAGAGTTCAATGGAAGGTCAAAAAGGAAAGTCCCTCCTCATTCTCTTACTAGTGAAATTATCATAGACCAACTAAGTAAAGTAGCTTAGAGAATTCCTAGAAATCATATTCAGTTTGGTGGTCTAAAAAGGAAAAGGGGTGCTAATAAACTTAATTAGAGTAAGAGGAGTATATTTTTTAACCTTTTGTATTAGTCGATAATGAACTTGAGATACAATATTGATGTGATGCATGTTAAGAAAAATGTGTGTGACAGTATTTTGGGTACATTATTAGACATTAAGCAAAAAATAAAAGATATGAATAATGTAAGAAGAGATTTGATAGACATGAATATGAGGCTAGAAATACATTTGCATGAAGAAAGGCGTAAGCTTTTCAAATCACATGTTGCATACATGCTCAACTAAAAAGAACAGAGATAGTTCTGCTAATTTATAAGAAATGTGAAATTTCCTAATGGCTTTGTTGGAAATCTCAAGAAGAATGTGACTAGTTATGATATGAAGTTGAAAGCATTGAACTCATAACTATCACGTTATCATGAAGAGATCGTTAAGACCTTTGGTCCATGCATTTTTTTTAAAGGAACTATCATGTCTAATTGTTAAGTTATGTAATTTCTTCAACCAAATATATGTTAGAACTCTTAACAAGAGGGATTTCCAGCAAGACATTATCATCATTTTGTGCAAGTTTGAAAGGATATACCATATAGCACTCTTTAACATAATGGTTCACCTAGTGATGCACTTGCTTAATGAAACATTGTAGAGTAATCTTGTTCATTTCCAATGGATGTACACATACGAGAGATACATTAAAAAGTTAAAGGACTATATTAACAATCATGCTCGACCTGAGGGTTTAATCATAGAAGGATATGTTGTTGATGAGGCATTAACATTTTGTTTCATGTATTTGGTAAGAGTAAAAACCAGATTCAATCAGCCTAACCAAAACTAAAACATTACATCCAAAGTCATAAAAAAGGCATTATTGGTGTTCAAATCTCAATGTCAACCAGTAGGGAAAAAGATCATTTCTCACTTTAACATGAGAGATCAAGATGTTGCCATATAGCATATCTTGAATAATTGTGCCAAGATTAAAAAATATCTCTAGCAAGTCTTTATAAACATTTATACTTTTGTACCAATTAATTATTGGAGTAAAATACATATATTGTGTAATGAACACTAGCAAGAATTTGAACAAAGTCGTGGTGAAAATATTGATTGGTTACAAAAAACAAAATTCCCTACATGATTTTACTCTAAAATAAATGCTTGTACTTTTTAACTATGTTATATCTATAATATAAATATTATTCCTTAGTTATACTTTTTCCCCAATTTAATTCTTATTAGAAATACTATTTTCACATATGTACTATCTAAATAGGAATGGTCCCTCAAAAATAACTAGGCTATTATCATTAGTTTTTTGTCCCAATTTTACTATATGATGTACTCAACATGTATTATAAATGGAGTATGCTTTGTAGTTGAAACTTAGGATATAAAGCATAAAACACAAAATAGTGGCATTTCTATTTCGAGAGCTAATGGTAACATGTTTTACGATGTATTAAAGGACATTATAGAGTTAACTTATTTAAATAAATATAGTTTAACTCTATTCAAATATAAATGGTATGATGCTAATCCAAGAAAGAAGAAAATTTGTATTGATAAAAACATTATAGCCATCTTCATACAGTGAGTAGTGGTATAAATATGACCTTTACATCCTTGCAACCTAAGCAAAACAATTTTGTATGGTCATTTCTCAATTTGTAGGAGTTATCTATGAGAAATGTAGAGAATAGGGTAAAGAAGGTGGTGAATGACTAGTATGCATCAAAATCCATTGTAGCACATCATTACAATAAGATAATTCAACTTATCATTCATGATTTAAATGTATAATTTATTCATCAAGTCAATAATCATGTTCATCTTTTTTCTTTTGGGGAAACATGAACAAAGAAATAAGGATATAAGTGAGTTGTAGTCGATACAAGAGAACTTTAAGGACCAGCACATATAAAAGATAGGGGAGTGGGTGCATTCTACTCCAAAGGAGTAGCATGTAAGTTAATTAAACCTTACATTTTAATGATAAAAATTTTATGAACATATTATGTAATCCTTTTAATTGATTTTCGTTTTAATAAATCAGGGTGAGGAAGATTAGACTTATCAAAATGGGTTAACCCAATCCTACTAGACTAATCCAAAGGGCAAAAACTATACATTAGGCTAGTCTCAGGTTAGGCTACTTTTTCACTAGGTCAAGTTCAGATTGGGTTGTTATAGTACCAATCCCAGTCCCAATCTTAGGGTTAGGTTGACATTTACTAAGCAAATTTTTATAACATGTTACATTTTTTTTTATTATTATTATTATTATTAGTTATTTATTTATTTATTATTAATTTTACATCATTAATTAATTAAAATCTATTATTACTATTTATTAAATATAATTATATTTTATTATTGTCATTAAAATTTTATTATGTATATTAGTAAGCATATAAATTATATATAAAAATAAATATATGTTATTAAATATATATTTAATAAAAAAAATATATATTATTAAAATTTAGTAAACATGTGAATTTGCATTTAATAATATATACATTTAAGAAAATAATTTAAATTTTATATTGATAAAAAATTTTGTATTATATATTTATTTTATTTAATACATATATTATTTTATATTATATATTTATATATTCATTTATATTATATATTTATTTCATATATTTATCTTATTTAATAAAATAAATATATATTGATCAAGTTCAAAGTATTATATATAAAAATAAATATATTTAAGAATTTTATATTATCAAATATAGATAAATAAATAATACATTAATAAAAATAATTATAATAATTTATATAGAATAATAAAAAATAAATAATAATGTGTTATATTATATATATATGTATATAATATGTTTAAAATTAATATCAAAATTATTTCTTTATTTTTTTTAAATAATTTAAAATTTTATTATTAAAGTAATAATTCAAAATTTAATATAATTATTAATTTTTAGAAACTTATATAATATATATTGATGATATTAGATATATAAATTTATTTATTTTAATATTAAAAATTATTTAATATTGCTTATATATATAATTTTAATATTACATATATTAAAATATAATTTTAATATACTAAAATTATTATTTTAATATATATATAAATTAAATATATAATAATAACTTAATTAATTATATTAAAATTATATTTTTAATAAAATAAATATATATTATTAAATATATATTGATCACGTCCAATGTATTATATATAAAAATAAATATATTTAATAATTTATATATTATCAAATATATAAATATATAATTTTATAAATAATATATTAATAAAAATAATTATAATAATTTTTATATAATAACAGAAAATAAATAATAATCTATTATATTATATGTATGTATATAATATATTTAAAATTAATATCAAAATTATTTATTTAAATTTTCTAAGTAATTTAAAATTTAAATATTAAAGTACTAATTTAAATTTTAATATAATTATTTATTTTGATAAACTTGTATAATATGTATTGATAATATTCGGTATATAAATTTATAAATTTTAATTTTAAAAATTATTTAATATTACTTATATATATAATTTTAATATTATATATATTAAAGTATAATTTTAATATACCAAAATTATTATTTTAATATTTATATGAAAATTAAACATATAATAATAAATTATTATGTATTACTTATTACTATTACCAGGCTAACGGGTTAATTCAACAATCCGATGGGTTAATATTTACTAGTCCCAGTCCCTTATTAGGTCTCGTTATTGTTATTATTTTCTGTACCAATCCCAATCCTAGGTCAGGAAGAGTTATACTAGTCGCAGGCTAACCAGTTAAACCTAACTCATTTTGACACCTCTAAGGATAATTGAGTTAGCGACTTAACACACGCAATCCTGTGTATCATCCACTAGCTTGCCTGATACTTTTGTACAAACCAATAAGGCTGCCATTATTAATGACGTACTTGGCACTCGTTAAGAGTATAGGCAAGCAATAGGTCATGTGCTCACTACTAGTCATTCCCTTCACTCGGCACCTCCAGCTTCGGAGCAGGGTCATAGTATTTCTCCTAAGTCACTGAGCTGCAAGAGCAATTATGGTAGAGTTAATAGCAGCTTTAATAGATTTAGCAACTGATTGAAGAGCAGCAGCAGTAACTTGCTCAGCAAAGTGAGGGATGTACTTCATTGAACTTATTTCCTTACTTAGATAGCAGGAGCTTACACTGTCAATACCTTTTGTTATAATTGCATAACTTGGGATGAGCAGAATCACACTAGTAACACCCTCGACCTAGCACTCCCTCCCACCGAAGCATCGCCTTTGATGTATCATTAGGATGATGATGATAGCCTTAAGACGAACAATGATCCATCCAAATACCTAAATCCTGACTTCCTTTCCGTTTAGGTTTTTATCATATATATACAATTCTTTTATTTTCATGTATAGATATTTATGTATTATAAATATTATAAGTATTCATTTTTTCATACAGATCATGTTTGGTTTTTTTATTACTAATATTATTTGTGTATTTTATTTTTAATATTTAAATTAGATAAAATTAAATTAAAAAATGCTAAATTAAGTTATTTTAATTAAATTTTCTACTAAATTAATTTAATTTAATTGAAATGAAAAATATTAATATTTATACTATTAAATATAGTATATTAATTTAATTACATTTAACTACAATTTTAACTTAATATAATTTATTTTAATAATTTAAAATTTTTAGTTAATTTTATTTAAATTTTAATTTAATTATGAAAACTTTTAGCGACAATAAAGTTGTTGTTATATGTACAAATTATAATTTTAAATTTAAATTTTCTAAACTTTTAGCGATGACATTATCATTACTAAATGTAATTTAATTTTTATATTTTTATTTCAAACCTACAATGATTATATACTCGTTGCTATAGAGTAAAATTCAAAAATATTTAAATTTTGAAAATTATTTCAGTGGTGACAATGTCATTATTAAATGTAAAATTTTAATTTTTATATTTTTCAATTTAAATTTACAGCAACAACATTGTTCTTGTTATAAAATAAAATTCAATAATTTTTTAATTTTAAAAATTTTTTCAGTGATGATTTTATCGTTGTAGAAATTTTAATTTTTAGTGATGACAACTTTGTTTTTGGTGGTGTTGGAACCACTTTTTGCCAATAACTTTTATATTCATCAACGATTAAGATATATGCACCGACGACAATTGTTATTACTAAAAGCCTAATTTCCTATAGTGGTTATTAGGTCTTAATTTTTTTCATCAAATTTGAAATATTCATTCTATTCATTATAAATTTTTTTACTAGGATAGAGGATGCAAGTTGATAAGATAGTATTAACATAAATTCTAAATTATTAAAATAAAAAAATTCATTATAAATCTTGTTTCTCCTACTTCTCTATTACATTTTTTAAAAAAATTATGTTAAAAAATTCTTTTATATTTTCTCTTTTGTTTTGATTTAGTATTTTTTAATTTTTATTTGATAATATTCTGTTATGTTTATGATATTTTTAGATAGTTTATATTATTTTTAAATAATTTTTTTCATTTTATATAAAGTATTTATTAAACTACATATTCTTAAATTCAATTATTATAATTTTTTACTAATTTATTATATATACATCCTTATATATATATTAATATATACACGCATGTATATTTACATTTGTGTATTGTATTGGTAAAACATTTTATATTATTTTATTATTATAATGCAAGCCCTTAATTTATATACATTATCATATTTTTTAAAGATATTTTTGTTGAAGGACTTTTTGATCCAATTGTGTACTTTAAATTTATTTAAGACAATTTTATTAATTTTTTATATGTGAGGATATTTTAATTAAATTAATTATCTTTTAAATATATATATTATTGTACAAAATAACAACAAATAAAAGATAGAATAATTTTGTATAAATCTTCATCATGTATGATAATAGACCAAATGTCATATAATCCTATATTATAATATTCAATAATCCTTATGCTATTCTATACAATGTGCCAAATGAGGCCTAAATCAAGTATATATTAGAGAATTATTACAATTTTGTAAATTAATTAAATTTATACAAATGTGAAAAATAAATTATCAAAATTATAAGGTGAATTTTGTGATATCTCTTAAATTTTAAATTTTAAAGTAATGTGACAATTCCACAAATCATTAAATTGATATTATTTAATTATATTTATTAAGAAATAAATAATTATAATTAACTAATTTTAATTTAATATTTTCTAAACTTATTACATCACCTAAAATTTCAAATTCAAGGAGTATACTAACCACCAAGTTCTGACTATACCCTATGATACAATCAAGTACGAGGGGATGTTTTAAACCAATATTTATATTGATGCCGTAAAATATTGGGTTTAACTTTACCCAACCTGAGTTTTATATATTATATGTAATCCTCTTTTTTGTAAGATATTTATGTTAGTGATCATATCATAATTTGATATTAAATTTGACAATATAATATATTTTTGTTTATATCTAATATTTATATGTATCTAAATATTTACGAGAATAGAAGTATAAAGTAATTTTTTAAATAAAAGATAAAAGACTATTTGATATGAATTTTTAGATTTGGATCATTCCGAATTTCAAGATCAAATTGAAGAAAGAAAGGAATGATCACGCTATGCTTTAGAAAAGAGAAGGAATGAAAGCAATCAATGAGAAGAGATCACATCACAAAAGATATTGATCCTTTGAAAAGTGATATTTCATGTTATAAAAGTTGAATCAACTTTGATGAGTCTGAAATTTTTACTAGAATCATAAGGAGGAAAAGCCCTCAAAGAGTTTTCAGATTTATAAATGCTAAAAGTTGTAATAATAAGGAACAACTTTCCTCAAATATGTCGTTAAAGTCAAAAGTCAATTAAATTAATTGTGCTCAAATTGGACTAATTATGCCAAATCTAGAAAGCTAGTTAAAACAATATTAATTATTCAAAATAAAGTGTCAAATAATGGGCCAAATTGAAATAAAGCCCAACAATATCTTAGATAAAAAGAAATAAAGCAAAATAAGTAATTAGTTGTGTATTAGGCCTTAGGTACTCAAGTATACTATTTGAGTATTGAATAGAAATATGCAAGTTCTTGAATACTATATTTGAGTATTTGAAGTTAGAATCAAATCCAATGCCTAGTATTTGAGTACTCACATTCAATCAATCAAAGTTGAAATATACATAACCTAAACATCTTTAACCTCTTTCATCCTTACTTCTTCATGCATCCAAACTCTCTCCATAAGCTCTTGGAGTCCTTTCTTAATCTTCTTAACCTTAGCTCTTATCATTGAACCTTCTCCTAAATGTGAAAGCTCCTTTTCATTATTGTAACTTACATCATTATTAAATAAATTTAATGCTCAATACCTCTCTTGGATGGCAACTTTCTTAAAGCTTCTTTTGAGAATACATTTTTAAATTCCTACAAAATAGATTTTATAGCTCTTGGCAAAATAAGGCTTTTATGGTTAGTGTAAACATACACTTCTTTCTACAAAAGTACAAACATAGACCTACATACAATGCATGAACTCCTCACATCACTCACTTTTGCATGTACATTTATTTTTGCTTCACTCACACTTTTCTTCTTTGTATCACTCTCATTTTTTTTCATCCTTTTTTTTCTTTTGTAATCTCACTTTATCTTCATATACTTGTTATAGAGTCAATAACTTAAGATTTCTTTTTCATAAATTAATACTTATTGACGACACTATAAAAAATAACCTTCCTATTAAATTACCAAGATCTACCTAGTAAAAGATGGCAAGCATGTATATAGATAACATCACCAAGTATCTCATTTTAGTATTTCCCAATGGAAATGGACACCAATACTTGCTTAGTCACCCTTATTTCCCCACTACCATTCAACCATTGTAATTTGTGTGAAGTCGGAGGTTGCAAAGTAAGAAAAGTCAACTTTTCTACCATAATTGTACTCATTACATTTGCACAATTACAACTATCTTTGATAACATTATACATTTTACCTTTGATGTTGCACCTAGTACGGAAGATGTTTTCATTTTGCCTTTCTCCTTCTTATTTTTCTTGTAAATTCAATGCTCTTTTAATCACTAAGGCATCTCCATCAAATGGGCTTCCATTTTTTTCACTTTCCTTACAAGAAAATGTTATGCATTCTTTATCTTGTCTTTATCTTTCAAGATCATAACCCTTTTGTTAGGATATTCACTAGAAATATGGCTCTCCCAAGGCATTTGAAGCATTTTATATTTGAATGTCTTTAAAGTTCTTTGACTTTCTTTTTTCCCTTAAGGTCTTCATTTCTTGGTTTGGAAAAAGATTATTTGTTGTACTTGCTTCCTTTAACTTATTTCTTGTCATGCTTCTTATCCTATGTTTTCCATGAAGAACTTGAATGAAAGCTATGCTTGGAAGAACTCTTTCTCTTAAATTGCCTCTCCACCTTCATAGCCATATATACCATGTCCTTTATATTTTCATAACATTGTAGTTCAATCACATTAGCAATTTCCTTGTTCAATCTATAGAGAAGTCTAGCCTTAGTTATCTCTTTATCTTCTTTAACATTGGTTCTTGGCATGACAAGCTCTACCTTTTTATGGAATTCTTCAACACTTTTGGAACCTTTCTTTTAACATGATAAGCTTCTTATAGTATTCTTCAACATTCTTAACATGACAAGCTTCTTATGCTATTATTCCAAGCATGACAAGCCATGCTTCAAAGAACTCTTTTTCTTAAATTGCATATTCACTTTCATAGCATATACATCATGTCCTTCATGTTTTCATAGTATTATAACTTAACTACATTAGCAATTTCCTTGTTCAATCCATAGAGAAATCTAGCCTTAGTTATCTCTTTATCTTCTTCAATATTCACTTTTGATATGACAATTCCTTCTCTTTATGGTATTTTCAACACTCTTGGAACCTTGTATAAAACTTTGCAATTTTTGGCACATGTCTCTATAATAGTAACTAGAAATGAACCTCTTACTCACAACAAATTTCAAATCTTGCTAAATGTCAATAGGACTTTCCTTATTTTTTAGGACATTTGTTATGAATTGGTCTCACTATACAATAACATATTCAAGAAATTCAATAATTGCAAACTTATCTTCTTTTTTTTATCTTGAATAATTATAGCAATCAAAGATTAACTTTATCTTTTTTTTCCCACTCTAGGTATGGGTTCAAATCATTTTTCCCTTGGAATGATGAAATTTTCATCTTGATATTATTAAGTTTATCATTCATGTCTTCCTTTATTTGCCTATCTTCTCCTTTCTTTTCATCTCTCTGCTTATTTTTTCTTTTCTCACTTTCATATCATCTTTTTTCTTCCTCTTCACTCCTTTCTCCTTTTTCTCTCCTACTTCTATTAGATGTGCTTGAATCCTCACGACCTCTTTCATTACTATCTCTGCCTTCTTTATCATGTTATCTCTCATTTTGCCTTTTCTTTTTTCTCTTTCTCCTTTCTCCTTCAATTCTTCCAATCTTTTTATTAATCATCTCAAATTGTTCTTATGTGATTCTCCTTAATTATTCTTGAATCATTTTCATTATGTCATTATTATTCACATTACTTCTTGACATCTTAACAAAGATTTTTCCTACAAGAAAATGTTAGATAAAGAATAGGACCTCATAAGAGCATGCTTTTGACTTGAATTTTTAAGGCACTCCATACATGTTTACACATTAAGTAAGGCTTTTTTCCTCAAATGATCTTACACACTCTTCTCTTTTACCATTTTTGTATTTACTTATCGATGGTTCTTTAGGAATTCAATAACATTATCAACAAGATTCAACAAATGAAACAAATAATTTTACTTAACAAAAAGCTAAAAAGTTAAATGACTAATGGGAACACCTCAAATTCAAGAAAGGAAAACACAAAAGAAGTCAGAGGGACACATGATAGACAATGAAAAAGTAAGACTAATAACTAAGAAATTGTTGGGCAATGGGAGATTAAGATGTATGAAAGAAGTAATGAAAATTTTAATTAAAACTAGAAGTTCAAAAATGAAATAAAGCATACAAGGATGAAATAAGCTATACAATTAAGTGACAACTTCTTTAACAAACAACTTTTGCTTTTTGGATTCTTTCTTTCCTTTTTTTTATTTTTCTTTCACTTTGAATTTTTTTCTTTGCTTTCTTTGATTTTCATTTTTGATTTTACTTTTCTTTGATTTTTATTTGATTGATATCTATGATTATATAACACCTTTGGTGTTAAGTAAAAATCAGGTAAAAGTGTAATTATAACTGAATATCACAATCACAGAAAAGTACTTAGGTACAAAAGATCAAAGTAGCTTTTACCTTGCAATACTTGAGTACTAGACTTGATTACTAAACAACACCCTAATCCCTATCTAGTCTTCGAGAGCTAGGGTTTCCTTGTAGAGGACCAAGAGCGAGCCCAACATATCTCTTATGTTGTCTTTTCATGTGAGAGAAGTTACTTGAAGCCCGAATACAACAGAGAATCATCTTCACTTTTAGGAAAAGGATCAAACAGCAACAGAAATTCATTTCTTTCTGGGCTATCACCTTTAATAGCAAAAGCACTAGCTTTAACATCTCCCGCTGGCTTTCTTCTTGAATCACTATCTTAAAAGGAAGATTCATCTCTTAATACCCCGAAGGGGGAAATCCTCTCTAATAGAAATAGATAGGTCATTCTAGTGACCAAAGGACAGACTAGGTATCCATCCACATCTAATCTATCCATTTACAGGGTTAAAGCATTCAAATACCATAAGCTTAGGTGCTCTTTGCCTTTAAGTACTCGACTCCTATACTTAAGTACTATGTAATTTAGTGTAGTTCTCAATTATGGTACTTGAGCACTTGTAGCTGAACTTTATATTTTTGAACTTCTTGCAAACAATTTCAATGCAAACTTTCACACTAATTAATCTTCAAAGAAATTTGGCAAATTCAAACATAAATTTGCATAGATTTGAGACCTAAAAAGCAAATAACAATAATGGATTCAAGGGTTGAACACAAGAACAAGTTAAAATATAAAATTAATATACAAATTTAACTCAAATCAAGGAATTTAACACAATTATAAAAAAAAATAATAGAGGAACACAACTTGATGAATAATAAAGACTCAAACTTGAATTTAAGAGTAAATTGAATAAAAAACAATAATATAACATAAGAACAATAAAATCAAAGATGAATTTCTTAGCAAACATAACTCAAAACCAGATAAAAAAAATTCAAAATGAAGAACAATAAATGAAAAGCCAAGAAATGAAGAATACAACCTAAGAATTTAGGAAACCATTGCTCAAAATATCAAATGATATGAATTCCTAGGGTTAAATCATCTCGAATTTCAAGATCAAATTGAAAAAGAAAGATAATCACACATGCTTTAGAAAAGATAAGGAATGGAAGCAATTAACAAAAAGAAATCATACCACAAAGGATGTTAATCCTTTGGATAAGTGAAATTTAATGTTACAAGAGTTGAATCAACCTTCTTAAGTTTAAAGTTCTTGCTAGAACCATTAGAAAGGAAAGCTCTTAAAGAGTTATTATATTCACAAATACTAAAAGTTATAACAATGAGGAATAACTTTCTTCAAATAGGTCCTTAAAGTTAAAAGTTAACTAAACTAATTAGGCTTTAATTAGAGTAATTAGGCCTAATCTAGAAAGCTAATTAAAACAATATTAATTATCCAAAATAAAGTGTCAAATAATAGGTCAAATTGATATAAAGCCCAATAACATCTTACTAAAATTAATATTTACAATTGCACACCATTAGACTCCATTTTTTGCATTCCTATTATAATCAATTTCCTTTCAACATAAGGCTTCCTACAAACTTCCCACTCAAAGCATTTGCTACAACATTAACTTTATTTGGGTCATAGAAAGTAAAATAGTCCTAATCTTTAATTAACTCCATATAATACCATTGTCTCCAATTAAGATCTTTTTGTTCAAAAATGTACTTTAAACTTTCATGATTAATGTATATTTCACAAGTCTCTATATATAAATAATGTCACCAAATCTTTAATGCAAATACTACTATTGCCATCTCTAAGTCATCTATTGGATAATTCTACTCATGCTTCTTGAATTGTTAAGATGCATAGGCTATAGCCTAGCCATGTCATATAAGAACATACCCAAGGTCTGTTCCAAAGCATCATAACAAATTACATATACACAACTATTAAAGGGCAATACTTGTATTGGTTCCATAATCAAGCATTCTTTCAAATGCTAAAAGCTTTCTTCACATTAATCTGACTAATGAACTTAGTGTTTTTCTAAATTAACTTGGTTAATGGTGTTGAAATTTAGGAGAAATCTTTTATAAAACTATGACAATACCTATCCATGCCCAAGAAATTATGAATCTTTGTCACTGTAGTAAGTTAGGCCAAGACCTTTTTAGGATCCACATTAGTACTTCTATTAGAAACCATACACCTTAGAAAAGTTACACTAGATAACTAAAACTAACATTTTGAAATTTTAGTATACAACTAATACTCTATAAAAGTTTGTAAGATTATTTTGAGATGTTGTTCATGCCTATTACATGAGTATACAAAGATGTCATTAAAAAACATTATTATGAACCAAATAAGGAAAGGCCAAAAAACTCTCATCAGGTCTATTAAAGCTGCAAGGGCATTAGTTAAGCTAAAAGACATTACTAAGAACTCATAATGACCATATCATACATGAAAAATAGTTTTTGGAGTTTCTTCTTGCTAAATGCATAATTGATAATAACCTAAGCATAAATTAATCCTGAAAAAATCTTAAAGATAGTCAAACAAATCATTAATTCTTAGTAATAATTTTTTTTTCATTATAACTTTATTAATTATTTATAATCAATGCATAATCTCAAAGTCCCATATTTCTTTTTCATAAATAACACTAGAGCACCTTACAGTGATGTGCTAGTTAAATAAAATCCTTATCTACCAAATCATGCAATTGAACCTTTAATTCCTTTAATTCAGTTAGAGCCAGACAATAAAGTGGAAAAGAAATAGGTCCAGTAACTAGAATTGCATCAATATAAGACTCAAAATTTCTATCAAGTGGCATTCTATGTAGTTTTTTAGGAAAGACATATAGGACCTCTCAAGCTATAGGCATATCTTCGAGTTTTAGTGCTAACTACTTAAAATCTTTGACATATGCTAAATAGGCTTTACAACCTTTCTTAGTCATCTTCCTTACTTTCATGGTAGAAATGAGATTAGTAGAAGCATCACTCCTCTCTCCTTAAAAGATAATGGGATCTCTATCTAATAAATAGAAGCTATCTATTTTATCATAACAATTTACACACGTATGATGTAATAACAACTAATCCATGCCAAGAATAACATCAAAATCAATCATATCTAACATAATTAAATCAAGAAGTAAAATAGTCCCGTGCCCATTAATCATACAAGATGGCATCATATCACAAAAAATCAAAGTTTGACCTAAAGGAGTTGATACTAATAAATATAATGTCAGTGGGGCTTAGGATTTACTAAGCCATAATGTGATATAAGTAGAAATAAATGGACAAGTTGCACTAGGATCAAATAATCCATGAGCCTAAAAAGAATCTATTGAAATCATACTTATCACTATAGCATTAAACATATGCACATCCTATCTAGTCAAAGCATACACCATTGCCAAAGTTCTACCTATACTTGATCTTTTACATTGTCCTTTATGCCTAAATCCTTTGCCACCCAAAGAAGACCTCACAAAAGTTAATGATTATGGTTATATGGTTCTTATAGGAGTAATGGGTCTACTAGAAGCTTTATAACTACTAATAGCATAGGGACAGTCTCTTTTCATGTAGCCTAGTTAGCCATAATTGAAACACTCTCCAATAGGCATTTGAGGTGGTCAAAAGCCCTTAATATTATCCATCTTAGAAGGAAAAAGTGAACTCACACTCCAAGATGGTTAATCTATTTGATGGTGAGAAAAAGATGAAGTTGCAAGTTTCAATTATCTCTTAAGGAAAAGTGCACTCCTAACCTAAGAAGTTAGCCCTAGATGTACCTTAAAAGACTTGCCAATTTTCTACTTCTTTCTACTATCCATTAAGGCTTCAAGATTTCTTTTTTCTTGCTCCTTTAAATTAAGCCTTAAATCCAAATTAACCACATGTTGGTAAGTGGTGGAATCTAAACCAAGGATCACACTAAAATAGGCATCTCATATACCTTTGAGAAATATATTTTCTTTAGTCCTTTCATCAAGGGTTAGATGTGGTGTATAACGTGATAAGTGAGTAAATTCAAACACAGATACCCTTTCTTGTTTCAATTGCTCAAAATTTCTGGCCCTATCATCTTTCACACTTTAAGGCAAGAAATGAGCTAAGAACATTTATTGGAACTCTACCTATATAAGAAGTGGCAAGTTTGTAGCTCTTTGCATAATACAAGATGTGAACCATGAAAAACCAGGTCATCCAATTAATAGCCTAAAAACTCTAGCTTGAGTTTCAGGACACTTCAAAATCCTCTATATCCTCTCTACTTGATCTGCGAATTATTAAAGGTCTACGAATTGGTTAACTCTAGAAAAGTGAGGTAGATTTAGTTTTAAGAAACTCATGATTGAAATTCCTTCAATTGTAAGTAGTGGTTGAAAAGCATGTTGTTATGTCCTTTCTTATCTACCGCTCAAATGAACAATTGTTATAGTTAAATCAATAAGATTCTTTTGTAACACTTTAACATATAGTGGAGGTTCCATTACTGAGCTTTGCTTCATTTCAAAACTTAGTCGCTGAACGTGTTGTTGAATCCTACCACAACATCCATCACCTTTTCTACTTGTAGATCTACCCCTAGTTCGACCCCTTCAAGACCAAAAAAAGTATAAAATGATTGATTTGATGCCATTATGTAGCACCCTCGCATCCTAGGAGGTATTTTCCCCTATATAGAGGAATTAGAAGGATTAAAGAAATAATTAAAGAATTAAAAGGTTAAAGGATAGGATAAGATTTACTATGGCATAGGATGATATGGTTTCAACATTCCCATTAATAACATATGCTCTTAAGCATAAATGCCACTAACAGTTTATGCCTGAACCTAATGGACAACCAAAAACTATAAATCAATGCTCTGATACCAACTTTGTTTCACCCTAAATAACTAGAGCATAACTGGCATTGTTACCATTCTTGAAAGAATAACCATAAGCCTAATATTGATATATTGCAACTTGTAAGCAAAATTTTTTACATTTACAACATTTACAATCAAGACCATACTAAAAATGTAGACTTATACATACCTTTATATACATGACAAAACATGATTATGTTTAACTTATACTAGACAAGTAAATATCAAAGGAAATTTTTTGAACAACAATAAGAATATCATATAACCAAAAAGTGACCATATATATGAAATTTACTCTAAAAATGCATGTAGAATATCACTGGCTTGTCCACATCATCAAAATAATTGACTATGCAAGCCTTTACAAAAAGCTTACCCTAACTTAACAGGGCAACATTAAACTGGATGGCTAAGTTGTTAGAACAAGGTCAATATTTAAAAAGTTCAAACAAGAGTGAGCGAGTAAGGCAAACAACCCACTTTGCCTTACCTAAAATAGGAGAAAAAAGAAATGGGAATATACTATTTTTAATGTCTATAATTAGAAATCAACAACTAAGAGAAGTTTCTCATGATATCATGCTAATGGATTCTCATCCAATTTCATAAAGAAGAGAGAAATATTCAAGAGAATCTTGAATATGACTAATAAGGATTATATCATTCTTAATAATTAAAAAGGAGAATTGAATCTCTTTTATTATTCACACACTATTTCAAACATATATAAAATGAACAATTTCAATTTGACATAGAGGAAAGGAATATTTCTAAACAATATAAGATATATAAAGGTCTTTTCTTATTCTCCCTTACAACCTCCATAACTATTTATAATTCATTTATTTCATGATTCATTATAATCAAAATATCTCTAATCTCCCTAGCAACCCCCCAACTCCATTGTACATATATCAAACAATATGTTTCCCATATTTATACATTTCTCAAGGGCTTCCTTAATCTCTACAACTCCCTTTAAGGTACACATAAGCAAAACAAGCATCATAAAAGCGATGAATTTCCAAGTTCAATAAAATAATAGAAAAGGCAATCAAGTAGTAATCTAAGTCAATCTTAATTAGAAACAAGAAAATTTGTTTAAAAAATCCAATAAATGGATAATTGATACCAGTAAGTTTAAGTAGTCTCAAACTCAATCCATAAGTTTATAGATGTCCATACAACAATCATAAGGTCCTATAACACTAATAAATGCTATGTGGGCATATATTTAAATGGGTCAATCATAACATTTAGTGCTACTAAGACATTCTAAACAAGCATGGTCATGATGTTCCTCTTTCAAACATCAAAGTTTTATGAATCTATTAAAATATTTCAAGAGCTTTTAATGTTCAATTTTGAAGGAGAAAGACAATGGCTATTTCAAATATAAGCATCCTTTAAGTGATGTTCAATATCTATCATTTAAGATTTTTAAATAGTTATAGTTTGGTTTTTACAATTTCATTTTGAATTAGTTAAGAAAACTATAAATTATTATCTATTTTATCTGCAGTATCTCTTATTTATATATAATAATTTATATTAAATTAAAAAAAGAACTTCCTAATTTCTTTTTATATTTGTTACATTATCATAATCTTTCTAATTTTTTTCCTGATTTATAGAATTTTCTAATTTTTGTATTTTTTTTCTCTTTGAAATAATCTCCTTGATATTTTTTCCTTTATTTATTATATTTTTGTAATCACTCTAATCTTTTTCCTTAGTTTATTACATTTTTAGGATTAAATGTCTCATTTATATATAATAGTTTATATTAAATTGAGAAAAAAATAACTAATTTTTTGTATTTATTACATTTTTATAATTTTATAATCTCTCTAATTTTTTCTAAATTTACAATGTTTTTCTAATTTTCATGCATTGTCTTTTTTTCTAAAATAATGTCGCAATTTTTTTTCCTTGTATGACATCAATTAATTTTTATGAGCATTAATTAACCATTAATAATTAATTCATTTATTTTGATAAAAATCATGCTTTTATCTCTAATTGATTTTCATGATAAAAATATCTTATTTATATATAATAGTTTATATTAAAGTAAGAAAAAAATCTTTAACTTTTTTATTTATTATATTTTTATAATTTCATAATCTCTCTGATTTTTCTCAATTTATTAAGTTTTTCTAATTTTCATGCATTATCTTTCTTTCTAAAATAATTTTACTAATTTCTTTTCCTTGTATAACACAAGTTAATTTCTATGAGCATCAATTAATTCATTTATTTTGATTAAAATCACACTTTTATCTCTAATTTATTTCCACAATAAAAATTCCTCATTTATATATAACAGTTTATATTAAATTAAGAAAAAAATCTCTAATTTTTTATTTATTACATTTTTATAATTTCATAATCTTTCTGATTTTTTCCAATTTACTAAGTTTTTCTAATTTTCATTCATTGTCTTTCTTTCTAAAATAATCTCCTTAATTTCTTTTCCTAGTATAACACCAGCTAATTTCTATGAGCATTAATTAAACATTAACAATTAATTCATTTATTCTGATAAAAATTATGCTTTTATATATGACTGATTTTCATTTTCATTTTTGCATTTATATTAAAATCATTAAAAAATATTCAAGCCCTTCCTATCTATGGCTCCATTTCGTATAATAAATAAACTAACTTATAATTTATTGACATAGTCAACAAGTTATAAGCTAACCTTTAAAGATATTTCCAACACTAGCTTATAAGTTACTTAGAATAGCTTATAAACTTTAATTTGATAAGCTACCTAGAGTAGCTTATAATTTATAAGCTACTACTTCTTTAAATTCTTTTCAAATTTATCCTAATTTTTTTATTAATTTATAATTTATACCCTTTGTAATATAAATCTAAATAATTTTTATAAAATATAATTAATTTAATTTTAACATAATTATATCCTAATTTTAAATTATAAATATATAAATACATATAAAAATAAATAATATCATAAAATATAATTAATTATATTTTAAGTAGTTATAATTTTATAATAAATAATAAAATAAAAATTATATAAGTAAATAAATATATAAGTTTATAAAATATAATTAATTAAATATTAAATATCATACTTTTATTTTAAACTTTTTAATTACATTAATATAATTTATTTTTTAAATAAATATAAATTATTTTAATTATATATTTATTTCTATTAATATGTCCTTTTATGTTATTTTGTAATTTCAGTTAATTCAACAACTAATTTTATGAATAACTTTAATAAGTTTATCAATTATCAACTATTAATTATAAGCTATCAGCTATCAACTATCAACTAGTTTATTAACTATCTCCTAACTTATCAATTACTTACACAAAACAAAGCCTATATATGTCATCATTGATTTTCATTTCAAATAAGCATTGATGTTCTTTTTACCTCATCTTTTTCCACTTGACTGATCTTCTTTTATCTCATCTTTCTCTTTTTCATGTTTCTTAATCCTAAATCTTAAATCTATAATCATTCTTAACTCGAATTATGCAGGTCATTCAATTTATGAGTAATATTATTTTGCTATTAACAATGCCTATTTATTGAATCATTGCAGTGCCATCTCAACAGGTGATGACTGCTACTTACTTCAATAATTCCTTTCGACATATTGCTTCACTATGGTTGATAATGAGTGAGTATTAATCTTTTTAAAAATAATTCTTTATTTCTTTGATTTTCTTCTATCAATATCATTTTCTTCTTTATAGTTTGTACTAATTTTTTTATAAAGTAAATTTATTATAAGTGACTTACTTCATCATATAAAATAAATTATTTTTTTTATAATGCTAGATATGCCATGAAGCTATCGTACATTTATTTTTCCATTGTAAGTTAATTAGATGAAAAAACTTTACATGTTCTGTGTTGAGAGAGTATGTAATATAAATTTTTTGTCAAAAATTGAAGTATATATATGTTTCAATTTTTGCCAAAGGCTGATGAACATTCATCTTTCTATAGCAGGTTGAATTTCAATCTTTGTTTGTATGTAGCATATATACATTTACTTTATAAAATATAACTTTTGGAGAGACTAATATATTTGATCAAATAAATATCCTTTATTTAAAAAATATGGAAAGATTATTTAGTAAATTAGATAATATTTTTTTTATTATCTATCACAATTTACATTTATATAGAATTAAGGATGGATATATACAAGTTCCATTTTTTATAAATAAATGTTATTTCTTTTATATATATAATTTTATGTTATTTTCATAAATTTAATTTGTTTTAATATTTAAATGTGTATGCATCCTTATAATTGTGTTAATGATTACTATTGATATAAAATTATAATAAAATAACCATTTTATCTATTAGTAATGAGTTATATAGTACATTCTCTTATTTAATTTAAATATAATTATATCAATTTTATAGTTATTTAATTAATATAAACATGATAACATATTTTACACTATCATTTGAATACTTAATAGTTTAAAATTTAAAATTATAATTTAAATTATTATTAATTAAAGTTAATTAAACCCATGTGATACACAGGTTATAAGCTAGTATATATATATATATATATATATATATATATATAGAGAGAGAGAGAGAGAGAGAGAGAGAGAGAGGAAGGAGTAATCTATAATAAAGGATAAAAACTCAGGTGAATAAAGAATGTTTCATGTGTTAGCGATGAAAAATGTTACATGAACACATCCAACTTAAACAGAACTCCTATAATAAAAATTGTAAATTATATATATATATATTGATTTGAATATAAATTACATTTATTTTCATAATGATTTAATCTAATTATAGAAATTTTTATTTAAAAAATACAGATTTATTTTCTTTTTTTTTTTGCGGTAGGAGACGTGGACATATATTTAAAATAATAAAAAAAGTGAGTTTATATTATATTAAAAATAGAAATAGTCAAATGTAAATAAGTTAAATTTGAAAAGAGATGAATATAATTTTGTGTGTGTGTGTGTCTGTGTAACATGAAACTTGCAACATCTTTATGATATAAAAATTTTAATTTAATGCATTAATTGTGTGTGTGCACGCGTATGTGAGAGAGAAAGAGAGAGTAGATTACATGTAGTATAAAAGATAATTTAAAGTGAATTAATTTTATTTTTTAAATTTTAATAGGATAAATTGGATTTAGTATAAATTATTTCAACTTACACGAGTGTCAATAAATCCCTCCTCATATATATATATATATATATATATATATATATATATATATATATATATATATATATGTGTGTGTGTGTGACTAAAATATAAAATATAAAATTTACTATTTAATAGAATTATATAGTAACACAATTTAATTTTTAAGAAATTAAAATTTTAGAAGAAATTCAATGATAAACAACTTGTCATCTCTAAGCTATTTCTTTAAATTACATAGAAAGCGTATTTATTTATAATAATTTTTTTTTACTCTCAATAAAGAAATATTTGTGGAATAGAAGGGAAGAATTCAGATAAAAATAATGGACATTACACTTTAGCCCAAATACCCCCGCCCCCCCGGGGGGATTTAAGAGTATTGTTGTCTGCCATGTATTTGGGGTCAAGTGTAAAGGCATAACAGGAAAAGAGATTAAAGAAAAGTTTGTTAGGAAGCTCCACGGATGGAAAGCTGTGCTTCTATCTCAAGCAGGTCGACTAGTTGTATGTAAGTTTTACAAGGAATCCCAACCTATAATATGGCCAACATGTCTCTCAGAAAGCATATCGATCAGATTGAAGGTCATATTAGAAGATTTTGGTGAGGAGAAAAGGAAAATCAACACAAGCGTCATATGGTGTGGTGGGCAAATTCGAAAAGGACAGAGGTTCAGGGAGGAGTGGATCTTAAAGATCTCCATTCATTTAACAAAGCTATATAATGGCTAAACGGTTGTGGCGAGACTTCAATAACCCTGAGAGCATTATGATTAAGTCTTTTTGTTCAGAAATATGGTCAGGGTTGACTAGAAAATGTACTTGGAATGAGAAAGGATGCAAGTTGGAGATGGAAGGATAGCCAACAACCAGAAGGTCTGATAACTGCAAATCTATTTTGGCAAGAAAATATCTCACTTAGAAGTAAGTTCTAGTGGCAGGTGGCAGGCCCTCCCCTTCAAATCTAGTCACGTCACTGATTAAAGAGCTCCTCCATCTAAATACTAGAATGTGATTCAAGTAAATGCAGCTTCTAATGAGAGGGAAATCCAAGCTATTACAAAGACCCGTTACTTGATCATGGTAAACAGGACTGCCTAGCTTGGAAACTTGCCATTAACGGTGAGTACTCGGTTAAGTTGGAATGAGAAAGGATGCAAGTTGGAGATGGAAGGATAGCCAACAACCAGAAGGTCTGATAACTGCAAATCTATTTTGGCAAGAAAATATCTCACTTAGAAGTAAGTTCTAGTGGCAGGTGGCAGGCCCTCCCCTTCAAATCTAGTCACGTCACTGATTAAAGAGTTCCTCCATCTAAATACTAGAATGTGATTCAAGTAAATGCAGCTTCTAATGAGAGGGAAATCCAAGCTATTACAAAGACCCGTTACTTGATCATGGTAAACAGGACTGCCTAGCTTGGAAACTTGCCATTAACGGTGAGTACTCGGTTAAGTTGTGCTATCAACATTTAACAAGATCATAATCAAGTGAGTGCTCCCATACAATTCCCTCAGAAGATGATATGGAAGCTACCTCTTCCTCAGCGACTTCGAGTGTTTATTTGGAAAATCTATGCAAACGCTTTACCGTTGAAAACAGAACTTACAAAAAGAAGAATTATGGTTGATCCATGTTGTGTTCTTTGTGGATCGGAAGAGGAAACAATGAAGCATTTATTCAAACAATGAAACTGTGGAAAGGCGCTGCGGTTTGCATCTAATCTGTCTTTAAGATTGCAGTAATGGAGTAACCGAGATTTGAAAGAGTGGCTATTCTCCTGTTTCCAGCAAGCATCCCAATTTCCCTGTGTTCTGGTAGATCTGATGTGTCTAGTGGTGATCACTCTAAGCGTAGTATGGTATCAACGAAACCAAGCCTCATTTCAGCAGAAGGAATGCAATATTCATGAGGAAGTTCATCTTAGTCAGTGTTGGCAACAAGAGTACAAGGCAATTTACGAAGTCAACTCGAATGGGGCCGTAGACAGAGGGAGGTAGCTAAGATCCAACACAACAATCTAGTTTAAAATGTACAGGTGTATAAGGATGAACATCCCAGGGGACTCAGATCAAAGTAATAGTTGAAATGAGAAAAGGTATTGGCATACCAGGAAACTGTTGCAAGGAAAATGTGTGATTGCAATTAATGGTTGTTTATGGAAGGCTGGTTTTTCTACCTTCCATCATGTAGCCAGGGGAGAGAAGGTCCCATTTTGGCTTGGAGGGATTTGCTGCTAAGATGATTTAGCTGGTGCTAACACGGTGGTGGAGACTATTGTTCGCTTACTCCAGCAGGTGACGCCAGATGCCACCGTCCAGATAGCGAAGGAATATAAAAATATCCTACAAGAAGCATCGCAATTAGTAGCTAGAATGGGGCTTTTGACAGTTAATTACCATAGGAGGTCAAGGTTATCGTTGGCAAGACCTTTCCCAGTCGGCCCATCTCCTAATGAGGAAGTGGGCTGTTCTAAATGTGCCTTTTTCTACCTTTAATTTACTTCTGTTTCATTGGCGTAATAAGAAAAAAAATGCAAATTAGCTTCATTCCGCAGAAAAATACCAATTATGCAAATTACATGAACATCATGAGACTAAACCCCAAGAGTTGCATATAAAACTAGACATACATAAATAAACAATATAATCAAATAATATTGAATGTAAACAGAGAAAATTGGAAGAAGGAGAACTCCCCTGTCAAAGGCATCAAAGACGATGGGCCTCCACCAGCGAGAATGGCATAATTGTAGAGAAAGAGTTGGAGCGTGCGTTGATAGAGGGAGAGAGAAGGGTTTTGGAATGAGGATGGCAGCGCCTGAACCGTGGTATATTCAAAGCTTGAAGATGGTCCATCGCAGATCTTTAATGAAACAATGTGTTTTAAATTTGCAGGAGGTGAATTTTCATATTAGCCACGAACAGCAAATCACACGTCACTAAATGCCTCCTTGATTACATTTTTAACCATCAAATGTTTATACATATATATACATATACATATATATATTTATTATAAAATTAATTTAATTTAATATGAATAAATATAATTATATATAAATTAACTTTTATAGGCACTTAATAAATTTGTATTTATAATTAATATATTATCAATAATTAGTCTTTTTACGGCGTTCCAGCATGTGTTCGGGGACTTTTTTTGAAAGAGAAGGAAGAATTAACTCCTACCATTATTAATAACCTTCTCGTTGAAGTATTACTTGCAATAATAATGATGTGGGTAGCTCTAAAAATTAATCATGTGCTCATTTTTTTTTTTTTTTGGGAATAATTTACGATTTGGACGGTACTCTACACTCACATCATTTTTTGAAAATTTAAAATCAAATCGCCTGACCATATTGATGAAACATCTTATACATAACTCTCGTATAATATTGTTTTGGCTAAGCATGGTCTATGAAGACCACCACGTGATACCATGGCGAAGAAGTACAAAGCAGGTGACGTGGGAGGGAAAGCGGGGGGAAATTAAAGTGAATTGGGAGCGAGATCATGAGATAGAAAAAGTAGGTATATCTTAGAAAGGACAAAATATATATAATTCCCTCGAACTATTGACTTGTGACGAATAATTCCACCAATGTTTTAAACTTAACACATAACGTCCCTTACATTTTGTAAAAAACTGAAAATGTTAAAATCACACTCAAATGAAATGGAGTAGATCACTCATTTGAAGCCCACGTGAGTAACTCCCATTCCAATATGCTTAATTCCATCGGGCAATACATTGTCGTTTGACTTTATTTTTCTTACGGAAGAAGCCATTAACATTTTCAGGTGTTAGGGCATGAGTTGAAGATTAGATTTCACTCTGAATTAGTGAATGTAAGATCGACACCATCTAGAGAGCAGGGTTAAGTTTTCTATAACTATTTTTAGTTTTTAGTCTAAAGCCCTTTGCTTTGTTCAAAATCACTATTATAATGATATTCTAGAATATTAACAAAATTTAGTTTTTAATGATTGAAGAAATAATTTGTTTATAATGTCTATTTGAAAACTAGAATAGACCTGTTTTGTAATAAATAAAGGAATGATTGTTTGTAATGATATATGTTGGTCCAATCAAATTATATTTGAAGTTCATTTATGTTATTTTCTAGAATAGTTTTACACAATGGTGTTTGTTAACACCTATTGAAAATCATACTTATTCTACTACGTTTTTCCAAAGCTGGCATCTAGTGGTCTTGAAAATCATAGTTTTAAAACAAAACAAAATGATCCACATTTTGCATTTGCTTTGTTAAGATTAATAACCTTACTTGAACTCTAAATATTTTTTTTGACATTCTTTGTTTTCCAATTTTGTAATTTTTTAATAGAGATAGTGTCTATATTTTTCAATTGGAAAAGTACTAAAGTGGAGGTAATTGATGATTGGCAAACCCTATTTGTTAAACCAATTCCATTACCTCACTATGAAAATCACTATTTTAAAACAAAGAATGTTTTTTGGTTATGATTTTATGCAAAATAATATGTATTTTTCAATCAATTTGTAAAGCAATTAGCTCAGTAGATAATAATGATGGATTAGTTTCTTTTCTCTATTTATTTCATGATTATTGGTCTTGTAAAGTGGCTTATGCTTTGCTCAATGATTATTCATCTTGTAATGATTATTATTGATTGTTTCAAACCTTATAACTAATGAACTCTTTGTTTGGTCTATTATGCATTAGAATAAAGTTTATGGTTGATTTTTCTTATTTTTGGTAATAATAGATGATGAAGTGGCTATAAAGTTGCGTCATTTAAGGTTTCAGAGTAATGAACTACCATACAAATATGAGAGTAGGATTGTAAACATCACAACTGATGTGGACCTAGACAAAATTAGCTACTTGGAGTTAGTAAAACTTGTGCAAAAGTTAGGTTACCCAATTACTTTTGAAATATATTACAAGTTACCTAACAAAAAAAGGAAAGTAGGTTGGTGTTAATTGTAGATGATAAGCAAGTGATGGACATGGTAAAGGCTTATAAGGGCATAGAAATGTGGGTTATGTATGTTAAAGTAAGGATTGAGCCTACAAATCTAAATAGTGTATCTAAGAAGCAAAAAGCAATAGTAATAGGCAAAATAATAGGGATAATAATGAGCAAAATGACAAGGATGATAACTATAAAATTGATGCAGAAAATGATAATAGGGACAATGCTTATTAGGGAGAAAAAAGAAAATGAACAATGAGATAAGGTGACCACTTTAGGGCTTGATAAAGATGATATTCACTTTACTAGTGATGATATTATAAAATATTTGACTTTGAAGCCATAGTTGCTAAAAAGATTGGAAGAACTAGGAGATGATGACATTTTTACACCAAGAGATGGGCTTAATATAGATTCTATTGTTAGTAGATCATAAGTGTGTAAAATGAAGCTTGCTACATCATAAAGGAAGCTAAAATTTGCTATAGAGAAAATGACTAGAAAAAGGAAAGAAGTTAAGAGCATAAGTAGTAATGATGAAGAATTAGAAAGTGAGCCAAGTCAAGCAATGGCACCAACCTAAGAAACAAATCAAAAGGCATTACTTGGTCTTGACTTCTTAATTGATGAAGAAGATAAATTTCAACAACTTACTAATAATAGAGAAAATGATGATAAAAGTGCCTTATGTTTCATGAGGAAACTGACATAAAAAAAGCTTCTTTTATGGCTAGCATGATATTTAAGAATGCAAAAACTTTTGCAGATGCAATAGTTGAGTGGAATGTGAGAAGATAGTGTGATGTGAAATGGATAAGAAATAAAAGCAAAAGGATGTTAGCAATTTGTAGTAGAAAAGGCTATAGCTAGAGAACAAGCAAAAACAACCTTATAATTAAAGCTTTCAGCTATGATCATATTTGTCAACCCAAGTTTGAAAATAGAGGTATTTTGATCTGCTTTCTAATAACTCTAATTGGAAGATAAAGTTAATGAAAAAGATAGTAAGAAAGGAATATAAGATAAATGTGGGTAACATAAGGTTATATAAGGCAAAAAGAAAAGCTACTAAGATGAATAATGGTGATGTATGTGAATAATACGAGAAGTTATAGGATTATATTGCCACAATAAAAAAAGGATAATCCTAGAAGTACTTGTACACTTTTACTATTTTCACCAAGAAAAGCATAAATATCACATTTTAAAAGGTTTTATGTGTGTATTGAAGCATTAAAGGAAGGATTTGCAACTAGTTATAAAAGGAAAATTAGCCTTGATAGTTGTTTCTTAAACATTGTCTTTGGTAGCCAAATGTTAAGTATGATAAGTAAGGATAAGAATGACAATATATACCCTTCAGCTTGTGTCATGGTTAAATTAAAGAATAAAAATAGTAGGAATTAGTTCATTAGCTTGCTAATAAATGAGCTTGGAAAAACTAAGGAGACCAAATGGACATTTATAAGTAATAGGTTAAAAGTATGCATTCCTTGATGCCTTGAATTTAATTTATAAGTTATGTTTTATTTATTATTTAGAATTTAACTTGTTTGTTGAAAACAAGGCTTGTTAGATATCTTTAAGGGCTTTTTGCCAATTGTTGACTACAAATATTGTGTGAAGCACTAGTATGCCAATGTCACAACAAAGTACAAAGGGCTGGAGTTGCAAGATTTGGTATAGGCAGCTACTTATACAAATACCCCAAGAGATTTCAACTATTACATGGAAAAGATTAAGAAGGTTGATGGTAAGGCTTATGATTACTTAAATGAGTTGGATCCCAAATGTTAGTCAAGATCATATTTTAATTTGAATGTCAAGTGTTATGTTCTAGTTAATAATCTAAATGAGTCAGGAAATTCTTATATCCTTGAAGCTAAGGAAATGCCTATTTAACAAATTCTGGAATAAATTAAAAGGAAGATTATGACTACGATCTAAACAAAGAAAGAAGGGATGGAAAAACACAAGTTTCAATAACACTTCAACCATTGAGTATATATTTTAAATGATAACATAAATGAGTTAAAAAATTATTCTGCACATTATGTTAAGGAGTTGAAACTTGAAGAGGACTATTATGATGCAACTAAGGTTATGGATCTTACATCCTATACTTGTTACTATAGATATTAAGAGCTTACAAGAATACCTTGCAGATATGCCATTTCTAGAATTTAATAAACTGACCAAGATCCTGAAACATATGCGCATGATTGGTTCATAAGAGGTCTTTACATAAAGACTTATTCATTTTCACTTGCTCTTATCCTTAACAAGGGGATTAAAAAGTTACTAACCACACTTATTTGCTAACTCTATATTATAGGAAACCTAATGGTAAGCTAAAGAAACAAAGCAAAAGGCAATTTGATAAGCAAAAGGTAGGAAATACAATTTAAAAGAAAGAAGGTTTATTATTTGCAGCAAATACTTAATAGTTAAACATAATGCCAAAACTTATAAATGTGAAGTGCATAAGAATAGTAAGTTTATGTAGACTAAAATAACTAATAAGGTATTATTCCTAATCCATAATTATTTTTTACCATGGCTGATATGTTTCGGTAAATATCTTACTATAAAAGGTGTTTGTTGTACCATTTAAGTTTCATTAACTTATTTGAGTTGTGGGAAAGTTCTAGTGCAAACATCAAAGCTACTAACTAGATTGAAGTTTTATAGAACAATTTTTGCACTTTATCGTTCATAAAATAGTCAATCTCAAGCCATTTAACCCTGAAAATCAATAATATCTTACAATGGAATGCTATTATCTTTTTTCTAATTTCTTAATTTATATAGGTCCTGTAACTAACATTTTTCACTATTAAGGTGATAATTTGGTTATGTTTTAAAGACTGCATTAATACTTTCACACAGTTCAAAATCATTATGACATAACTAATGTATTAGTGCTGTGATAGATAATGTTATATTAGTTTTACGAAGAATTCTTATCTATTGGTTTAGTTAGTTTAATATTTTGATTTTGTGTCATGCATATCAGCAAATATTGAAGTGGCTTTAGAAAGTCACAAATGACATATATATATTAGTGCCCTAATATCCTAACTAAAATGTCCAATTTTTTATTTTGTATCATGATATATATATTATTCATAAAACTAAGTATGCTTACTTTAAAGTACTTTAATCATTAGATGGTTGGGTAATAACCTGTTTTGAGCATGAAAAAGGTTGAAATATGAATTTTAAGGCTTTTATTTTAATTTTGGAAATTTTGGAAAAATATCAATAAATTTTTCTATTTTAAATGGAATTTTAAATAATAAAGGTGTTTGTTAAATTTAGTATAGGTGTGTGACTATTTTCTTAACTTTTAGTTGTTGTTACATAGTGAAATTGTGCAGTTTTACTACTCTTAAACAAACTCAAAAATGTTTGAAATAACTAAGAAAAAATAGTTCTGTTACTTGTATATTAGTGTATAAAGCATATGTTTAAATATGCATAGATTTAGATTTTGTAGAACTTGGAAAAATGCAAGTTGCATACTTTATGGTTTTGCTATAATGAAATCATGAAGGCACAGTGTTATTTGAGAAAGAAATCATGCTTAAATATAGAATATTAATATCTAAAATTAATGGCTCTAAAGTATGTTTGAACATCTGTAGAAATGTTATGAAAAATCAAATGGTACTTCACAAGTTTCCATGATGAAACTATATGTAATATAGAGCTTTTTAGTGCATAGTTATATTGTGAAGTTGTTTATGAATGCACTAATGTGTTCTTAGGCAAAGATAGATATGAAATGATTATGATTTAAAATAGAACTCTTTCATGAGAAATGTGGCACTGAAATCTATCATATGCAAATAAAAGTAAAGAAGACTTGAATTAGTCATTTGAAATATGATAAGGTAAATATCATTACTTTCTTGCCATATTATATGGTCTTTCCTATGTTATTGTTATATGATGTTTTTGGTAATGGATGGTAATTTACCTTACCCTATTTTATAGGACAGTGAACACTTTATGTAAAAATGGGCTAATGAGTGCCCTATATGAAAAATGAACTAATAAATGTTCTATGTGAAAATGTTTGAATGGTTGTAGTGATTATCAACTTAAATACTACATGTGACAATATGGCCTATTGTGATTATGAGAACTTTAGTGGAGAGATTAGGAGATAAGCCTGAGGACCTTATATTTCGAGGCACATGAAATGACATGAGGTAATAGGAGAGGCATAAATTTAGGATATGTGTGGTTTGTTTAGTTCAGAGTAACAAAGACTGAACTTTTTATACTTCCTTGCCATTTAGTTATTAATTAATGATTCTACTTATAATTAAAATTTTAAGTGGTGCAATATATAGATGTTAAATGTATAGAAAGAGTTCCTGATAAAAGGATACTTTTAATATATGCTTTGTATGTATGCGATTTTATTTACTAAAACTAAGTAGAAAATTTGTCTAATACCTATTACACTAAGTAATTTATTACTTACTCTACTTGTGAATATATTTTGTAAGATACTCTTTTACATGACCCCTAGTTAAGATTACAAATATTTAGTGGTACTGTCCATGACACTCACTACAATATCTTTATAGAGGAGTTCTATTTTGCATTCGTGATTTATGAGAATGATAATTTGCACTAGAAGACCTAATAAAGCTCAAATAAGACTGTCCTTTCCTAAAGATACAGTGAACAACTAGTGAATGTAATGGCTATGCTAATTTTTTATATACGTATATTATTATTAACTTTTGTATTACTTGTATTTTGACCTTAAGAGTTATGGTAAGACCTTTGGAATTTTCAAATAAAGCTAGCATGTGTAAAATTACTTTTTTATATGTATTGCTTACTAATGCATGCTTTGCTTGCTTATTATTTCCTTAAATAGGTTACTGAGGGCTTATTTACGAAACAAACAAGATTCTTATGGAATTTTGAAAGGAAGGGAAAATGGTTTTCATCTTCATCAAAGATAAATGTATGTATATTTGAGTTTGAAAGTATTTTCCTATATAATGCATGGATATATGTATTGAAAGGATCTATTGAAAATTTTTAAGAAATATTTTGGAAAAACATTTCTAACTGATTTCAAAAGAAAAGAAATCAAATTTCTAATGATGTTGATGAAGAGTCTATTATCTCTAAATTATTTTATAAGACCTTCTAATTTTTTAAGTGTTATTAACCTATTCCTATTTTATTATGTTGGTTTTATAGTTTGAACTTTTGTTTTTAAGAAGAAGACAAAATTCTTTTTAAAGAATCAAAAAGTTACTCAATGATTTTCTATCTAAAATATCTTTTTGGCTTCTTAAGAAATTTCAAGAAAAAAGATATTTAATCTATCTATCTTTCAAAAATTATTTTTCAACTACTTCCTAATCAAAAAGAAAACATGTCTACTTGAAAAAGAGTTTTTAAATTTTGATTTTCATGATAAAAGAAAATTATTTTATACCTAACTTCAATATATCCATTAGAAAGAAAGAAAAAAAATAGGATTATTCCATATTTCTATTTTTCTCAAAGGTGGAAAAAAAATTTAAACTACTTCTCATCAAAGGAGTTTTCAAAATATTTATCTATTTTAAACTTTCTAATATTAATGACAACTTTTTGTTGAAGTTATCAATTATTTTCAAATATATGTGTGTGTGTTTGAGAAAAACTACTTTGATAATGAAATGGGAAAATGTATATATATATATACAAAGGAAACGAAAAGAGAAAAGATTTAAAGAAAATTTTTTGAACTTGAATTGTTTATATATTGCAAGTTTTCAAAAAATAGAAGTTTAAAAACTAGTTTTGATTGGAAAAACTTATAAAGATGTTCAATTGATATCTTTACATCAATCATAATACTCTAAAAAATGGGTCATAATATTACAAAAGGCCAAAAAATGATTCTTTAGCATTACAGTTGACTATGCTTGCTTGGAAATCAAGTTCTTGATGCATAGTTAACTATATAGTTAACTACCACTTGGATTTTCTCCAAAATCAACATGAATTCATTATTCATATAGCAATAAATTCAACTAAAACTCATTTATTATCCTATTAAACTTCATCCAATCATTATAAATGCTAGATTCAACATCAAACTCAAATCAAATATCATAATCAATAATTCATCGTAAAATCATCAAAAACCTAGAGGGCTTACTCAAATTAAACAAAATTTCCATTAAATCCTAAAAGTTAAACTAGAATGTTTACTCATTTTACTTAAAGGAGATATGTGAAAGCTATAATTGAGACTTGTTTTTCCTTAAACAACCAAAATCATCAAACTTGTAGTTAGGGTTCATATTTTCCCTTTTGACCCTAAATGCTTAAATTCTTCTATACTTAAAGGAAAATTTAAAGAGTTTGGCAATAATGTAGGCATAGGAGATCTTACCTTAATTACATAAAAATTTTGATGAAATTTAAGTTCCTTGGAGGTTAATTAAAGACAAGGATGAAGGAGAAGAAAAAGAAATGAAGTGAGTGAAAAAGGAAGGTGTTAGGGATTTTAATGAAATGAAGAGAAAGAGAGAGAGAGAGAGAGAGAGAGAAAGGAAGAGATGAAGTTTTAAGGATAAATAATGGTAGGTTTTTTTTTTTAAAAATCTTATCTAAATCACCTTTATACTCATATACTCTCATTTAAACTCTTTAAACCCTTAAATATTTTATTTTAATTATTCTTCCCCAATTAATTAATGTAAAACTTCATTTTAAATCTATTCAAGCAATTAATTATTATCTATGAAAAACTTTATTCCATATCTCTTCACATCAATTTACTACTTTCACATAGAAGTATTTTATAAAATATTTTTAATTTTAAAGGATTATAACAACGAATGTAAGGGTCTGGAAGATATAAGGAAAAGAATAATAAGATGAATAAGGTAGTATTGAAGTTACTTCTAGAAATAAAAAGAAAATGAATATTTTTTAAAAAATAAAATAATTAAGTTAGACAAAACTAATCTTATAAATAGCTAAAAAATGATGATTTTACTTAAAAAAATAATTTTACTAATGTTTAGGCTTATATACTTTTTCGATCCCTTTAATATAGAAATTAATTGCATTTGGTCCCCTTTAAAATGTTTATTCAATTTTTTTCATTGTATAAGTAGAAATAGATCAATTTAAGTCTAAAGTAGTAATCGATTGTCAATTTTTGGATAGAGATGCCCATGTGGTAAATAGTGATCCAATGTGGCAATAATTAGATTAAAATTTATGGGACATACTTTCCCACATGAACATGCTATAATAAATCACTCTCTATTAAAATTTCACATGATAAGCATGTAAGTTACTCCTTTTTACTCATCTTTTCGATAGAGCTACTAAGCGAATGTGCAATTCATCTCAGATAAAGAATATTGTGGCCACAAAGGAAAAATAAAGCTATAACAATGGTAAGTGCAATCAAATCTTCAAAGGTTTCTAACATAAGAAATAGATCATTGAAGTGTTGCTACTACAAGGAGGAGGCAAGCTTGAAAGAATAATGGATTGATGAAAATCTAGGCTATTGCTTTTATAGATGCATGAAAGGAAGATGTAGGTGCCACTTTTTTGCTTTGTGCCAAATCATGAGAAGAAAATAATCTGTAAGTTATTAAAGAAGGTAGATATGTTAAAAGATAAGGAAAAATTCTATGTATAAGGCCTTTGTTTCACTAGTACAATGGTTTGATGATGTTTTCTCTATCATTAAAAGTTGTTGGATAAAGGTGACTGGGGGTAGGGACTCCATTGTAACTTGAACAGGGGTAATTTGCAGTAGGTTTTGGTGTACGTGTTTACATATTCTCTAGTATTTTTTAATGAAGGTGTAATACTTTGTTTTGGACCATAATGGTAACAAAAGAGAGCAATGAGATAACTCTAATTTTGTTAAATGAAATTATGCCCTTTTTCATCCTTCTTTTACTCTATTTTCACTTATTTAACAAGAATATCGGTTATAGGTTTTATATGAAAGAGTTGGATATGTGATTTTGAAATAAAGTCATATATCTACCAGGGATATGGTTATGGATAAAAGGCTTAAATTTTCTTAACAATAAAATTGTTGAAATTATTTGAAACTATATATAAGTAAATGTTATCTAGGCATCATGCCATAAGTTAAATTGTATATGAGGACTATTTGTTTTATTTTTATCATTCAAATTAAATATGGAAGTTTGCACTAAAATATTTGCTTAAGTGATGGTTATCACCCTATTTTTTATTAGAACAATGATAATATATTTAAAAAAACCTCTTATATATACCCCTACTATTTATCTCCTTGTTCTAAAAAAAAAGGCTGGAAATGTAGTAGGGACTATTTTTATATATGATCCTATATTATGAAGCAAGTAAGGTTGAGGGGAATATATTTGTATTCCTCACATTATTCTTTGTTAACAAAGGATATAATTCTTGTTATTTATAGCTAAAAGCTTGGTTTAATAACCCTAAACAACATGGAAAATAATACAAATCATTGGCATAATTTACCATACCTGTTTTATTAATAATAAGAGCATAAAATAACAAAACTTAATTTACAAACATCCATTTTAATTGTTAAGTAGATCAACAAAGGAATACTATGTAAAATGGATTACAAAGATTCATAGCCAAAGCTCCAATGTTACAAGGACTTTAACTCAGTAAGAAAATATTTTCCAACTATAATGATGTCAAAAGAATTCAAAAAAAAAAATGGAAACATTATGCCTAAACTTCATTAAGGAACTTCTTGTGTTTTGCCTCTACCCTGTGATTATTGTGTGCAAACTACATGTTAAAATCTCTTTCTAGTATTAGTAGACATTGACTTTAATGTTTCCTTGCTAACATAGGGTTTTCTTTTTTTCTTTTAAGCCTTCTTCATTAAATCACTCGCAACATCACCATCAACTAATGGCTTTCTCGCTACTTATAGATTGGATTAGTCTCAATTTGTTTGTTTATGGCTACACTTATTATGGTAGAAGACTATGGGCCTTTCTTTGAATTTGGTATTCTTATATTTTAGGCCTATCCTTTAGCTACTTTCAACTTTTTTCGATTGCCTCTAATTGGTATTTCGGCATTTACCTTTATCTTCCCCTTAGAGTTTCTAACATTATGTTGAAATTGTTTACATCTAGCACATATGTAAATGGAATGACGCCTTAGCAACTTGTTGGAGTCCCATTCCTTCTTGTTTGTATTTTTTTCTCATTTTTTAGGTCTTATAAGATGGCTCCTAATAATTGGTGGCTGATTAGAATCTATATTAAACTTAGGCTAGAAGTTGGGATTGTTGTTTGGACAAATGATGGACTCATAAAACTTCAGATGCCTTCCAACTATAACATAAAATAAGAGAAAGCATTAACAAAAGCAAAACAAGCAATTATTTCAAGCAAGGATAGATTTAAAGACAAGAAGTTATAAATTCATACCTATAAAACTTGTCATCATATTCCTCAAAGCTATATGTGCACCATGCCATTACTATAATAGAGTGATAACATTGGATGCCAATTAGGTGCTAGATCCCCATAAGCACAAATTCTCTTAACAAGGTTAACAATGTACCTATAAGGTTTCTTCTTAACTTCAAACAATGCACATTTGTCATCTCCACCCAATCTAGATATCCATTTATCACTATCCTTTTTTATAACTTCTAATATCTTTTATATTTTTTGACACAAGGAACTTTTATATCTTTTTATCTATTCTTGATAAATCTATCCATTAGATAATGCCTAATATCCTTATCCATTTGTCTCTAAACTCAAGTATAGATTTGTTAAAAGCTTCATATATATTGCTGCCACTTTGTGTTAGTATAGAAAGCACTTTTTGTCCATTGTTCAATGTAAAATTCTCCTAACATGTGTTTCTAAGCCTTCACATACAACTTCTTCATCTTTTCTATAGTCATATCATAGTATACCCTAGTAATTGCTCTAGCTACTTCACATAAGGTAGATTTCAAATCATCATTTAGAAATTTTCCTTTGAAATTGGCACTTACATGCTTAACACAAAAGCAATACTCAATTCCTTCACTAAGTTTTACAATAACCCTTTCCAAAACTTGTAAAAATAAGACAATGAATGAAGTAAATTTTTAATTGTGTATAACATTGCCAAATTGACAAAAAAATATAAAAATGTAAAATTGTATACACCTTTTGCTAGTTTGAAATGAAAGACCAACCATGCTTAGCTATGAGGCCAATATCACATAATAATCCATCAATAAATAATGTCAAAGAGTTTATTATTTTAAACTCTACAACTGTAATCACAATTGGAAATATCTAATTGTTTTCATCTTTGCCAATTGCAATAAGCAATTATCTTTCATAAGTTCCCTTTAAAAAATAACTACCTAACCCAATTAAAAGCCTATAACATTCCATAAAAGCTTTCTTACACCCATCAAAACAAACATATATTTTTTAAAAAACTAAAAACACCTTCAATGTTAACTTATTCACACTAAAGACAACTATACTACCCTTATTACTCTTAAGTACATTCTTTTTATAGCTTTATAATCTACCATACTAATCTTCTATAAATCCCTTTATTAGTTTTACTACTTTTGTTTTGACCCTATATGCCTGGCCCTTGGAAAGGTGGACATCTCATTACTTTTCTACCTTACTTTGAATTAAATTGTAATATAAATTAGGATTTTATTTTACAACATTCATGAATTTCACCCTTAATAACTTTAGTTTATATTATAAGTTCCTAAACTTCCTAGGATAAGTATAGACATTATCTGACCTTCTAACTTGACTTCTCTACGCCTCACTAATAACCTTTTCTTATCATACTTATTAACCCATATTAACTTTCTATTACAAAATTCATAGTTATGGATAGCATCTTTTGCAATAGCCTTTAATGCAAAGTTAAGGATAAAAGTAAATTTGATTTGTTTCCTATCCTCAAGCATTTTAAATTTAGAAAATTTTTTATATTTAAGGATAAACTTATCATGAACTTGTTCTTCATTAAATACATTTGCAATGTTAAGGTCATCAAATTCACCTTTTTTGTTTGGCTATTCTTCATTAAGAGTTAGTACTTGTCTCCTAAAAGCCTTCTATTGTTGTTTAGTATTTACCTTTGTTCCCAATTACATTTTCTCTAGTCCTACATCTATATCAAATGGATCCTAGCCATTATTCTTAGCATAATCACTCTTTTCCAATTCTAAATTAGAATTAACTTAAACTTCCTCCTTTGAGTTGTCGAGCTCATTCGTATGCATAAGTCCTTCTCTCACCTTAGTCTAAACTCCTTCATTCACCTCTACTTTAACTTTCTCACTTTATCTAACCCTTTAATTCTCATCTTTTTTAACTTTAACCCTTTAATTCACTTCAACTTAGACTTTTTCATTCACCTCCACTTCAACTTCTTTGTTAAATCCATGTTCAACATTGTTATCCACCTCCATTTCAACATCCTAGTACAATCTATGTTTTGCAGTATTATTAACCTCTACTTTAACATCCTAGTTTAAACCATCTTCAGCAATGTATTTCACCTCTACCTATACTAATTCAAGCTCACTCTATGCAAAAAATGAACCTAGGGGATAAAATTAGGTATTTCCACAATAAATACCTTTGCATAGAAATGCCCATGTACAGTTGCTACCAATTATTTCACATCATTATCTCTAGCTAAGGGTCTTTTACTAGTAGTTAGGCTCCAGCCAAGTACCTTCCATTATAAATATTAATATTATTATAATAGAATATTAATATTCTAGTTATAGTATATTATATATAGTATAAGGAACTAGGTTTATGGAATCCAATCATAAAAAGCTTGGTAAAAGTTATACTTCAAGAGATCTACTTGTGGCCCATTTAAAGGAATAAAAGTAATTTAGGTCTGTATTCTTAACTTTTTTCATTTTCTCTCCAATGTAATTCTTTATGAGCTTATTCTCATCCATAGATCTTCCACCATGGTAAATAACAAGGTTAAAAGGCTTAATTGGAGTAACTTTACAATAAAAGTAAAATTAAAAATTTTAAAAATAATGAAATTTAAACTAAAAATGAGTTACAATTACTTATTATTCTATTAAAAATGAAATTTCAAGTCCACTTATGTTATTATTCTTGTTAGATATGAATCTAAATATTCTGTCATCTATTATTTCCAAAGGTATATAACTAAGAACTCTAAATAAATTAATTTTTTATACACAACGAAGTAACACCACCCATCATTATAAAGTAGAGTAAAGAACCCTACCTACCATTTCTAATTTCAAAATCACAATAACACATAATAAACATTAGCAACATTGAAAATAAATGGATATATCAAAATTGGTATGCAAGTGGGTCGTGTTTCAATAATTCCATCTTTCTCAATCGCCTCCTAATAATCCCTTCTTCCCATATAAGCATGTTAACTTCATCTTGCATATAGCAATAGAGTGGATTTATAAGTTTCAAATTTCTCGTTGCAATATTTGTATCTAATAAACAAAAGAAAGGAAATTAGGGCAAATAGTTTGTAAGGCCAATCTGTCATCTAATATGGAGAGTGGTCTATTGTAGCATGCTTATATGTCAAGGTGGGTCCCACAAATTTTAACCCAGTTGTTGTCATATTGGATCATTATTTGCCACGTAAGCACCTCTATCCAAAATTTGATAGCCATTACCTATATTAATCCATTTCTCAAATTATAGTGACTAAAATTGAATAAAGATTTTAAAAGGGGTTCAAATGCATTCAATTTCGAAATTAGGGGGACCAAAAATATATTTAAGCCTTGATTGTAACATTTTTTATGCTTTATATAGTTTTGGCCTACAGTTTCCTAAGAAACTTTTCTTTCCATTTTCATTGTACTTAAGCACTAGTCAGGAATTTTTTTTTCGCCTACTTACAAATGTTTAGTTTATTTAATAAATTTTAAAGTCTTATTAGTTTCATTTATATGTTAAGTAGAATAATATGCATAATCTATTTAATTTAGTTAATACTTAATTAAGGAAGTCTAAGTATTTAAGTTCTTTACTTAAATTCTTTTTTTACATTATATGCTTTATTAAAAAGACTTGTTAGTTTCATCAGTAAGTTAGTTAGAATAATTTATTTAGCCAATTATAAACAATAATTTTAAATGTTTATTTAATTAGAAAAGCTTGGTTAACTAATTTACTTAAATAAAATAGTTAATTTTAAATATTCAATTAATTTTATTTAGTTAATTTCTTAGGAATAAATTAAAAATATTTATTTAATTTTTTTCTCAATTAACATATTTACTTATTCAGAATAGTTAATTTTATTTAGTTAACTATTATAGTGAATTAAAAATTCATTTTGTTTATTACTCAATTAATTCTAAATGTTTAGTTAATTCTGTTTAGTTAATTAGAAATGTTTAATTAATTTATTTAGTTTATGGCTCAATTAATTCATTTACTTAATTAGAATAGTTATTTTTAAATATTCAAATAATTTTATTTACTTAATTTTTTGGATACTTTGTGTAGTTTTGGCTTATAGTTTTCCAAGAACCTTTTCTTTCCATTTTCTTTGTACTAGAGCATAGGTTGGTATTTTATTTCTTTCGCTTACTTATAGATATTTAGTTTATTTATTAAATTTTAGAATCTTATTAGTTTCATTTATATGTTAAGTACAATAATATGTTTAGTTTATTTAATTTAGTTAATAGCTTAATCATTACTTAATTAAGGAAGCCTAAATACTTAAGTTCTTTAGTTAAATTCTTAGGTGATTTTTTTATTACATTGCATGCTTTGTTAAAAAGGCTTAGTTTCATTAGTAAATTAGTTAGAATAATTTATTTAGTCAATTATAAACAATAATTTTAAATGTTTAGTTAATTAGAAAAGCTTAGTTAACTAATTTACTTAAATAAAAATTTAATTTTAAATATTCATTTAATTTTATTTAGTTAATTGCTTAGAAATAAATTAAAAATATTTATGTAATTTATAGTTCACTTAACATATTTACTTATTCAAAATAGTTAATTTTATTTAGTTAATTATTATAGTAAATTAAAAATATTTAGTTAATTTATTTTGTTTATTACTCATTTAATTTTAAATATTTAGGTAATTTTATTTAATTAATTAGAAATGCTTAGTTAATTTATTTAGTTTATGGCTCAATTAATTCATTTCCTTAATTAAAGAAGTTAATTTTAAATATTCAAATAATTTTATTTACTTAATTATTTATTTAATTAAAATGACTTATTTATTAATGATAAATGACTAGATGAGATCATGATAAAAGTCAATCAAAATAAGGTAGTCCTACTCTTAATAGTAACGCATCACCAATTGCACCTACTCCTCTTAAGTACACATTTGTGCCTACACTTGGCATTATTTAAGGACTAGCCCAATTGTTGACATGGTAACTTTTGTCCAGTGGGGCTATGCAACAACAATCCCTTATAATTACAAGGTCTACCCTAATGTCACAACCTTCTTTTAGGACATGCAATATTTCCCCTCTCTAATTGAACTAATCATAGTCTTAAGGAAAGTGTCTTGCCCTATAGAATGAGCACTTACTCATTTTTAATGTATTTTTTTTTGAATTTTTTAATAAAGTCAAATAATATGTTAATTAATTTTATTTTTGATCTTGTATTGGGTTCTCCCTCACTAAAGAGCCTATCAAATCACTTGTTCACATTATAAAAAGAAAAAAAAAGCATGAGGGCATATGGCTTACATAGAAGATGATTCCAAAGACCTCTTAGAAGATACTTTTTAACGAGTTTAGGGTATGTATTTTTTAATAGTTACAATAATTGTTGTACTTAATTTGTTATAATTTTTTCTAATTGGCTAACAATTCTAGTGTTTTTTTCCATGAAATTGTGTAGGTATTACACATGGAACCTTGCTTACGAGCACCAAATGTAAAAAAATTTCAACTATAAAGGTGTTATAATATTAAAGGGCATTATGGATAAGATTAGGAAAAAAATGATCCATTTAGCTCGAGTAGGTAAGGGATGCAAAGCAAGTAAGACTCTACAAGCACTAAGATATCCCCAAGTTTGCTTAAAAGTCCTAATAAGTGAAATAAAATAATGTATTCGGTGTAACTAGGAAGGAGTCATACCTACACAGTGGAGGTTCTATTCCAGTGGCAAAGCATCGACTTCGTATAGTAAGTAACTCATCTTAAATTCTATTTTTGTATTTTTAATTAATTTATATAGTTTTAAGTATCATAATAAGGGCATTAACTTTTTTCTTTCTTGTAAATGTTAATTGCTAAGACTGGAAGGGTTGTTTTATCACGCTCATCTCACAAAGAAAGATCAATAATAGATGTCCTCAAGAACTACATAGTTTTATATAAGTAAATCCATATATCCTTTAACTTCAATTTTTTTTAAAATAATTAATTAATTATGCAATTATGTGTAAAAGACCTTTATAAAGAGGAAGTGAAAGCTCATGCAAACTAGGACATAGTAGGGGAAAATGAAGGGGGTCATTTATTAGAGGGGACAATTAACTCTTTAGACCTCAGCCTGTGGATAGAAACAATCAAAGGTACAAAGAAGAGTTAGGTTTATAGGCTGGGTTTATAGATACCTACTATAATGACAACATCTTTTGTAATTATGGCATACTCTAAGTATATCCCTATAGCTCATATGTCTCGTTTGGTGAAGGAAATCAACTTATTTAAATAGGAGGTGGCAAAGATTAAAGCTACTTAAAGGAACATATGCATAAACCCTACCTACCTCCATACTATTACTACTTATATGTATTGCTACCTTCACTTGTATGCCTACCATTAACATACACATAACATGCACTTAAAGGATGGTTAAAGGCATTTCTTAGCCTCAGGCTCCTTTAAACCAATAAGACATATTATATCTATATATTTAATTTTATAATTTATATATTTGATATTCTTATGCCTTTTTATTTTAAATTTTTAATTATAATTTTTAATTATTTATTAATTTTAAATTTATATATTTTATTCACATTTATAGGCTAATATTTTTTAAAAAAATCATAATTTTTGACAAATTTCATATAGAAATATTTTTGGTATTTTTAACGGATTTTTAGTGAAAATTATAAAGGAGATTGAATTTAAATGCCTTTTATTTTTTGTTGAAAAATTTTGTTAAAAATAAATTTTTGATAAGCATATTTGTGACCCTAGTTTTTCATCGAAAATGGCAAGATTATATTTCTAGCACTTTTATTTTCTTTACATCAAAGTAAGGAAAAAGTTCTTCCTTTCTTAGTATTTTCTTTCTTATTTTTTCCTTTACAATAAAATAAAGAATTAAGGTTAAAAGAGATGAAAAATGTAATATCAATTATTAAACTCCATATTCATGCTAACAGATCCATTTTCACCTTTATGGTTGAAATTTGCTTGAAGTTATTATTAATTTTGCCTATGCAAACTAGATTTTTTTAGTAAGAATTTTTTAACACTACTCACTGAATTTATGGAAGTCTATCAATTCTTATTTGCATCAGTTAAGAGACTGATAAGCTTTTTTTATAGTCAAAGTCTTACTTAAATTTGACAATATGAGAATGAAATTCTTTGCTAGGTTAAGGATGAATGATTTAAAGCCTATTATGATTAAAAGGTCATATTTATGGTATCCTTCAATAATCTCGAACTTAACCTAAACTTCTTTTAGCAATTTGTATCCTCCAGATAGATGCTTAAGTCATGGCTAATGACTTTTTCCAATGCAGCCACAATAACCTTTATGTCTTCCCTTCACTAGATAAGACCTATATCTTTAATCAATCGAATAGATGAAGTTAAGCAACTTCTTTCAAAAATGAGAAATTATAAAATATCAAAAAGGCCTTCATTATGTTCATTATCTTAACCTAAATTCTACTCTACCAAATTGTGACTAAATTCAAATGTGTATGCTTTATTAAATTGGGCTTGATATCTATTTATTCATAATCATTATTACTTGAATTATCTCTAACATCTAGCCTTTCATGCTCATTGCTTACTAGATTATGCATGACATCTAGATATTTATGTATGCTGCCTTGATCTATAAAAATTACAACTTCTTAAGTCAAACTGATTAGAAAGGTTTTATTATGAATCACAAGGTAATTCTCCACTAAATATTGTTAAACTTTTAAAACCTTTAGTGTTAAATCACAAAGGTTAAGATAAATGTTAAAATGGGTTTGCTTAAAATCGATCATCAAGATATCCTATAGATGTTTAGCTGCTTGAAAGCATAAATAATAGTAAGAAAAAAAAAAAAGTGAAAGAAATATATCCTAGTAGGTTAGGATGTGTAAGAATCCTATAATTGAGTCAAAAGTGGGTTTTGAGATACCAATGGTTGACTTTTGGCATTAACTAAAGCCATTGACATGAACAATCAAAGTATAATTGAAGTATTAATCTCAATCCTTTTTAGCTTTGGGATTGTTATTTCTTTCTCAATCGATTAGTTACTAGCCATGGTTAACTTGCTCTTCTCAGGCTACTTCCTTTTCTAAGGTTAAACAACATCTTCATTCTCATACAAGAACATCTTATCAATTTTATCTTATTTTCTTCTTCAGGAGCTCATCAATATGCTAAGTAGTAAAATTTGCATTTGATAAAGTGCCAAGGATATGGTCCAAAAGTATGATTGAACCTTCAACTAAAAGGAAAAAGCCATATTTTAATTTGGTTAGAATAATAATAAAGATTTATAAGGTAAAAGTTCAAATTTTCCTAATGGTTGAAGAATTATGGCTTGAGGTAGGTTTTGGCTAACTTAGCTATTCTATCAAAGGTATAAAGAAAGAAATATACAACTGCCACTCCAAAAGTATATTTATTTAATTTCTCTAGTTTTATATATTTGGCTAAGTTAAAAGGAGCATTAAATAGAAGTGTTAATTTTGGCTACAATGAAGTTTAACTAAGGTCAGTTTAAAACCAAGGTTCTTTATAGAGGCATTACGAAACCTTTTTTAGAAAGAGGCTTCATGAGATTTCTTTTTTTCTTCTTGAAGGTTTCATTGGTCTTTCGAAGCATAAAATTTATACATCCATAATCATATTCAACTTTCTATTGTTTTTTAAAGTGTACAATATCATTACAATGTATATCTATTGTCCTTTTTGAAGCTTTCATTATCTACATAGAAGTAATGTGTGTTAATCTCTCATCAATGGTCATGTCAAAAAACTTATTGGCATATTAAACCACAATCTTCAAAGGAGTAGTATAGGCATAGCAAGGTAAGTAATTAAAAAATTCAAAGTTCTTAACTAGAGAGTTATTAATATCTTTGACATTAAGTGCTTCTGATAGTTTCAAGGTTAGTCCTTGAAAATCATTATCAATTAAGTCAAAGAGATGGCCTTAAATGAGTCTAAACTAATAAGTAAGGATATTTGCAAAGCTAAAAAGCCACACTCATAAGACAGATTAGTTAAAACTAACTAAAGGCATAAGAATTTTGACTAAACATAGACACTTTAGGTATTGACTATATTAAGGGTGACTTAAACTATTTGAAACTTCTAAAGTAAGAATAAAAGAGATTAAATTTTACCATAGGTTAAGAGGTAAAGTCCATTAACAAGACTTCAAAATTATCCTAAAAAATAGCTATTAATCATAACTAAAAAACCTAAAATGACCTTTCATATTTGAAAATGATTTATTTTATTTTAAGTATCTAGTATATTGACATTATTAAAAATATAGGCCAAAATAGAGGGATCCAAGGCTACTTTTTGATCTTTATGGAAAATCACGACTAGAAAAACTAAAGAAAATGAAATTTTTAAAAAGTGGATGCAATATAAGTGTTGATACAACCATTTAGTTAGAGATATGATGTGTTCAGTATCACTTATAGCTAAATCATCTACCCTTCTATAATTGTTAAAGAAAGTAGTATAAGCTAAATTCTTGTAGGTTGTTAAGACTAGAACCTTATAGTCCTAGGTGAAGGTAGAAGGTAAGGAGTTACAATTTCTTTTATCAAACTCAAACTTATAATGGTCAAAACCTTAAAAATCGATGGCCTTATTGAACCATGAGGGACATGAAGGGAATTGGTCAAAGAAGACTAAAAGGCAATGGCCATGCCTAGCATAGGAGAAATGGATCTAACAAGAAGTAAAAACTAAACAACTTTATGGATACCTATAGACTTCAAGTCACCTTTATATTATTGTACACAATTAAACCATGAGATATACTTAGCTAAGGAAATATTAAAGGATAAAGGGAAACTATAAAAGTTTCAATTTTCTTTATTTAGCTAGGGGAATATAAGGATAGAGTTCTAGGTAAATAGAAGGTCATAACTAAGAAGAGGAGATGAATAATTAAAAGAAGAAATAAGAGGATCCAAATAGAAACATGGTGGTTTACCTTCATTGTCAATGGAGTTAGAAGAATCAAAAAGTACCTAGAGCTTTAGAATCTTAAAATTTTGTAGAGATGGATTAGTGACTTTACCAAAATTTATATAATAAGCAAATCAAATGGAAGAGTTAAATAATGTTGCCATGGAAGAAATTATAAAAGATGAAGGATGCATAAAGAAGATGAGAGAATGAAGATAAAAGCAAACAAGAGTGATGTAAAAAGGTTGAGATTCTAAGAATAAGCAAAAGAAAAAAAAAGAATATACTAGGCTATTTAAAGGCAAATGATTATTTTATATGCCACGTACACCATTAAGAGTGGGTAACGATAATAGGCAATAAAGTGCATTGAACAAGCATGGAAAAGCTACAAAAATTTAACTTTTCGAATAGCTATATGATGGCTCCTGTAAAAAGACATGATGGTTTATCAATACGTAGGTCACTCTCAAAGTGCCATGCGTATAGGCAGTATATCTGACAAGATATGGTCATTAGGAGAAGGGGAAGGATCAATATAGTGGAACTGTGTTATTCTAGTGAATAGCCTTTCAACTTTGTCTAGCAATTCAAGTAAGTTTGTTAGTCAAAACTTATGCATCAAACTTGATTTTTTTTCTTTATCTCATATTAAGCAAGGACTCCTACTTAGTTCCATTTTTTTAATATAACTCAAAAGTTGAAAGAATGTGAGAAAGGTTAGTTTAGCTCCTCTTTAACTTTAAAATACAAGGCACTTAAACTAGCGGGCCTCTATTAGCCTTTCTTTAAAATTTTCAACTAAGGATGCGATTAATCCCCAAACATTATAGAAATTTTATTCTATTTATTTATCCAATAATTTTACATACATACTGGTAATTAGAAAATGAGTTAGAAAAGTTTAAGATAAATGTTTATAATTAGAAGATGAAATTTTATTATAAAATTAAGTATGATTAAATTATTTATAACATTGTGTGAAATTAAAATTGAAATAGGATTTATGGAGAAGATTTAAGAGAATTAGATTCCTAAAATGGCCTTAGCAAAGCCTTAAAATGCCTAAAATCCCCCTATTCCATTTAAAACATTTAAAAATAACACTTTTCGACCATTTGCCTTCTTCTCACCATTGAATCTCCCTCCCTTTCAATATCTCACTTTTTTTCCATTCAATTTCAACAATCTTTACAAAATCAAATAAAAGGAAGAAAAAAATTCACTATTTACTTCTCATTCATCAAGTTACACTTCTTTTAAGTTAAGAAATTGGTAAAATATTTGCTAAAGTTTTATTATCAACATAAAATTAAGGATTTAAAATGGTAATTTGATGCTTATGTGTAATAAGGTCAAATTTTCCTTCAATAGCCTACTATCTTCAACTCTTCCAACACGTTAAAAGGTAAGTGGATAATCCACTTACTTGAAAATTATATGAAAATGTTAAACTCAATTAAAGGATATTTCTTGATTAATTAAGCTTGTATGACATAGTAATGCTAAAATTATGTTATGTAAGCTAGGAATTTTATCAATAGTTAATGTGGAATGCTAAAAAAAAAAAAGATAGAATGCTATATGCTAAGTTGAGAAATGTTTGAATGGGTTCTTCTATATTTTCAAGCAATTTTCTAGAAATTATAGAATGGTACTCAATTGTAGTATTCAAGTACTGACTTGAGTACAAGTTCAAGGGCTAGTACTTGAATACCTTACTCAAGTATTAAAGCAGATTAAGCTTTCTGTCTTCTAATATTCAAGTATGGTACTCAAATACTGACCCTACAATTTAAAGGCCTTCTATTTGATTACCATTCTTGAATATTAACATTTTCGTACATATTTGCCTTCAGATACTCAAGAATGGTACTTAAGTATAACCTGGTTTTAAGAGCACCATACTTAATTCTTATACCTAAGTATCTTGAAGCTTCATACTTAACTAAATTATGACATCAAAATTAATATAGAAATTTATATATATTTAGTTATATGTGTGCATATGTGTATATGGTATGAATGATTAGTAAGGTTGTATGATAATTTATGAAATGATGAAAGTGATGAATTGTGAGATGATGGAATATGATGTTAACATGTGATGAATTGTGAAATGTGGAAATATGATTAGGAAATATAGCAAGTTAATGAAATGTAATGATACAAAACATATAATGATGAAGCATTGAAATTGAAATATTTATAACAAATTTGGGTTGCTTATTTGTGAATTAAAAAACTATATAGAGGGATAAAGTTAGGTTTATAAAAAGATAAAAAGGACTAAAAAGTACAAGAAAGGATGTTTTATCATTTAAAAATGTGCAAATTTGAATCATGTTTGATGTTACTATTCATGCATTAATAATATTAAATATCGCACTATGTAAAATAAAATATGAGATAAATAGTTAAAATGTTGATTAATAAATGATTTAGCTTAGTAAATTATCTATTTATTGGGATTTAAGTCTTACTATTTTCTTTGAAATTATTTTATAGATGTTCAAGTTGAAGCTTCAACCACCATTAGCCATTCAAGAGTAAAGTTATCTCAAGTTATGTTTTAAACAACCATAATTTTAGGAAAAATGTTAAACAAAAGGGAACAATGAGTTTAGTAGATATTTTGTATTTAAGATAACATACTTGCATATAAATATTTCTTTTGTTATCAAATGAAATAGTTAAATTTAACTAAGTAAATTGTTTGTTTAGGAATTATTTAATGATGCCTAGTTATGATTAGATAAGTTTATAAAAATTAATAATATGATTCACATCGATTACAGATAGGCAAGTCCTAATAAGTACTATAAGCAAGGTTGCAAGAAGCTAGGTTAGGTTAGTTAGTTTAACTGAATCTCTCCTTAAGCCAAAGGAACTTGTGTCTTCATTGTAGAAAGCCAAGCTTTCAAGCAAATTACCCACAATGGAACCCATTTGGTAAGGTAATTGAACATTTATCCTTAAAAAAGACCTTGGCCAAAGCCAGTAGTACCAATGTCACATAGCACTCATAGTGGTTACGATAAGGTAATGTGCAAACATAGATAGAGAAGAAAATTTGCTTTATACATAGATGATTGATAATCACTAAAAATTACTTTTCATATGATAGCAACTAATTCAGTAACCACTCTACCTCTATCATATATAAATAAGATAAGATTAGTGCAAAGGAAAAAGGATTCATTTTGATAAATTTGCTACAAAAGCACACATACATGCTCTACATCTAATCACTAGCACTCTACTAGCCAATCCATTACATCACCCTATTACTATTATATCTACTTTCCGTAATTCTTTATAATCCATGCACTAATTTTTAAGTATGAGTGAAGGTTTAGTTTCTAACCACGCCATTCAATAAGTTTAATGATGTGTTGTTCCCAAGTAAAAACTTTACAAAGACTGTAGTGCAAATTACATTTGGATTGCTTTAATTTTTGCACATTTATGTGATAAACTTTGATATTTTTATATCTTTTTCTTTTTATTTATTTATTACTTTTGTTTGTATTTAAATTAATAATGTTCAAAACTCTGCCAGTATACCAAAATAGGACATATTGCTTAGAAAATAATTGAATCAACATTGTTGCATTTTTAGGCACAAATAGTGGCAGACTAACAAAAATATAATGTGCATTGCACTAACCAGAGCCAATTATATAGGAGAACTATAAAATATTAGCTTGATATATGTAAGTACTACAATATGTAAAGTTATATATATCTTAAGATAACATACAAAATGTTATTCTCTTTAAATAATGATGTAGCTAATAATTTGAAATATTTAAATTATTTTAACTAAATCATTTTATATATGAATATACAACATGATATTCAATAATTATTGACATATAATAATCAATAAAAGCTTAAATATAATTTTATTAGCATTGTCAAAACATATTATCTTAATTGTATAAATATTAAATTTTACTCAAAGCAAACTTATTTCAGCAAATACTCTCACAAACATTAGGTTGCGGGTTTGTCACAATGCATCCAAAGGATGTTGTGACACAAATGATACTTATTTTACATAAATAAAAAAAAATTAAAAACTAAAAATATAAATAAGGTAAGTCATTTATCAGAGAAAATGGTTTGGAAGTCTAATTGTGCATAGGGAAGATATTAGACACCTTACAACTTCTATTCAAAGAATTATTAATCATGTAACAAAATAATATAACAAATTATCAAAGAATTATTTAGAAGTCTAATCATGTAACAGATTATGGCCAAAAGATACATTGTTAATCCCTCAAATAAAATAATAAAAATTGGAAAAAATAACAAAATAAAGTTAACATTATTTTAAATGTCTTAATAGTATTTATCTATTATTCTATCAAAAATAGAGATAAATGTAAGCTTACTAAGTGGCTAAAGCCATTATTATAAAATATGAAAGCATGGGCTAAAGAAATTATTAGAGAAAGAAAAGAAGAAATAAGAAGGAGCTTGAAAATTTAAATTGATAAATAAATAAAATATTTACAAGAAATAGGCTTGACCTATAAGAGTAAGGCCTACGTGCCTTCAAGAAAAGGATCAAAGTCTACATAGTTTATAAAAAATAATTTTATAATTTTTTAAAAAATAATTTGATTTAAAATTGTGAATTTATTTTAAAAGCATTATAAAAACTAGAAATTTTAAATAAAATTTGCATAAATAAATAATTTTAAATAATTAAGCATAATAATTTTTAAATTCATAAAAATAAAACTTAAAAGTTGAATAAAATTATGTAAAAAATTATTTATAATTTTATTTTTATTTGTTTAGAAAAATAAGAGAACTAAAGCTTAAATAGACAAAATAAAGGTCAAAATTCTCTCAAATGTTCAAATTAAAAATATAAATTAATAAAAATAAATATCTTAGCTTAAATAAAAAAAAATGAAAGCAATCCTAATGTATGTTATGACTCTTGCCGAAAGAATAAAAAATCTTAACCTCTTAAGAGTACTATTTTGAGCTTAAAGAAAGTATGCATGACCGTCACCCATGAACTAGAAACCCTACCATCTCATTATCAATTAGGGAGTCTAGAACAAACTACCAAACAAGTGTTTCTAGATGTGTGATAAAAATTAATTATAAAATTACAATATCATTAAGAAATATTTTAACTCGTATTAATCCAAACAAAATTTTGCATCTTCATAATGGCGCTCTTATAGTTTAAAGAGATGAAAGTAGTCAAAACATTAGAGAACCAATATGAAAATAATGCAAGCATATGCAACATATAATCCAAAAGAGACTTACATTTGAAAACATGAGTCTGCATTGAATTTAATGGAAGTAAAATACTTTAATGATAGTTGCAAATGATTCTATAATGTTTCCTTTGAGGCTCTAAACTAATTGGTTACTTAAATTTTTGAAATTCTTAGTTCAATATGTGATGCTTAATGTTTTCTCAAACTATTAGCCTCTTTCTCACAATAATTTTCTTATCTCACCATTCTTCTCTTAATATTTTTTTCTCTAACATTTTTTTCTCTCCAATGATTCCATTCCTATTTATAATTGAGGAGGCACTAAAGTCCTCTCCCTAATCTTTTTGAAAAGAATTAATCTAAAATTAGGTAATGACTAACTAAATATTTCTTATTAAGTATATGGATTTTAATTATTATCTTTTCTTTTTTTTTAACTCTTATTGAATAAAGATGAATATTTTCTGTCTAATATTATATTTATAATTATCACATATTAAAATCAAATTATATTCTAGTTGAGGAAGGACAAATATCCTTTCGTTGATATTAATTATTTTTATCAATTTTAATATCTTGATTATTTGCTTATTTGGGAGGGATGAAAATCCTCCTTCTAATAAATTTGATATTTCTAATGCAATAATTAAAATAAGAAAATATAAATGGAATTTCATTTTATTATAATTTTTTATAATTTTTTTAATTTTCTAAAAATTAACAAATTTCAAAAACAAAATAATAAACACACTTGTTAAAACAAAATAATTTTTTAAATAATTATCAGAAATAATACCCTAACTTCTATATTTATTATTTTTCACTTTCTTAAATACATGTCAAGTGAAAATGATTATGTAATAAGAAGATAAGTAATAATTAAAATTTATAATATTTTCAAAAATTTTATATTTTTCATATGTAATAAAAAAAACTAATTATAATAATAAGCAATAACTAATAAAACAAAAGGAAAATTATTATCAATAAAATAAAATCTTATTTTTTTATAATGTTAAAGTATTAAAAATGGATAATTTTTATTTATGTTTTTAGAACTTTTCTTTTTGTTAGCATTTTTAAGATATTTTTAAATATAACCAAAACAAAATACATTGTTCACAGTCGCCCCTCTTTAGTCATGTCTTAGTAGAAAAAAGTTGAAAACAAGTTTATAACATTCTCAAACAAGAACGAGTAAGGATAGAATAAGTATTTTATTTAAGCTTTTTGCAAGCATGCAAATCTAATGAAAAAAATTAAAAAAATAAAGTATAAAATACAATAAAGATGAAAAGAAATAAAGGAAAAAATACATGCCAAAAATAACAAAAGATTAAATTATATGTCTAAAGTATAATTTAAAAAAACAAGGGACTGGATCACATGTCAAAAGCATAAATGAAAAGATATAAGGAATTGAATTGCATGTCAAAGGTGTAAAAGAAAATAGATAAGAGACCAAACCACATGTTTAAAGTAAAAATAAAAAAAAGACAAAGGATTGAACCAAAGGACTAAATCGTAAAAAAAAAAGGATTGAATCACCTACTTAAAACATAAATAAAATGTTAAATCATAAAAAGAAGACAAGGAACTAAATCATATATCTAAATTAGAAATAAAAAGAGACAAAGGACTAAATTACACATCAAAAGTATAAATAAAGAAGAAATAAGAGGCTTAACCATATGTCTAAAGTATAAATAAAAAAAAGAAAGAGACAAATGATTGAACTACATGTCAAAAACATAAATAAAAGAAAATAAAGGATCAAATTACTAGTCCAAAGTATGAATAAATGAGATAAGGAGTGAACCACAAGTTTAAAATAGAAATAAAAAAGATAAGGAATTAAATGAAATGTCAAAAGTTTACATAAAAAGAAGACAAGTGGTTAAATCATATGCCTAAATCATAAATAAAAAATATACAATAAGCTAAACCACATGTCTTAAGCATATATAAAAAGAGATAAGGGATTGAATTCTATGTTAAAAGCATAAATAAATAGCAAATAAGGGGTTAAATCGCATGTTTGAAATAGAAATAAAACAAGATAAAGGCTAAATTGCATGTCTAAAATAAATATACAAAAAGGCAAAAGATTGAATTGCATGTCTAAAGTACAAATAAAAGAGACAAGGAATTGAAATGCATGTTTAAAACAAAATTAAAATGAGAAAAGGGACTAAATTACATGTCTAAAACAAAAATAAAATGAAACAATGGGCTAAAATGCATGTCTAAAATAAAAATACAAAAAAGACAAGAGACTAAACTGCATGTCTAAAGTATAAATGTAACAAATAAGGAACTAAACCGCATGTTTAAAACAAAAATAAAATTAGACAAATGATTGTACTACATGTCTAAAGCTTAAATAAAATAAGATAAAGGGAAAAACTGCATATCTTAAACATATATAAACAAAGATAAGGGACTGAATCACATGTTAAAAGCATAAATAAATAGGAGACAAAGGGCTAAATCATATGTTTAAAGTATAAATTAAAAAAACAAAGGACTGAATTGCATGTTTAAAATAGAAATAAAATGAGGCAAAAGGCTAAACCGCATGTCTAAAGTAGAAATAAGAAGAGACAAAAGATTGAATTGCATGTCAAAAGCATAAATAAAAAGGAGACAAAAAGCTAAACCACATGTCTAAAACATAAAAAAAATATAAGGCAAGGGACTGAACCACATGCATAAAGCATAAATAAGAAGAAAAAAAAGGGTAGAACTACAAGTCTAAAGCATAAATAAAAAAAAATAAGGGATTAAACCACATGTAAAAAATGTAAGTAAAAATAAGACAAGGTGCTAAACTATATATTTAAAATAGAAAAATTGAACATTATGGTTTTAAATATTTGTAACATAGAGTGAATGAAAATACAATATCAAAATGCAAATACTTAAATGAATGATATTTTAAAAAAAAGATGTGTATTATATTGAAGCAATTAAAATGCAAAAACTTTAAAGTATTGTAATATTGAAAATGTAGCAAGAAAATAAAATAAAAAATATAAATGACTTATATTGTCATTGGATTCAATATATAAGCTAAAGTAAATAAACCATCATGGTACAAGCTTGATCCAACTTAATTAGGTCCAATTTAATGCCAAAAAGTGTAAATAACTTAAGTTGACATTAACTGAACCTTACTTAATGGATTCAATTCAACAATCAAATGCAAAAATGGATATTCTTTTTTGAAATAAAGGTTACAAAAAAGATACTATTCAATCAAAATTCACAAGATCAAAAGAAGAGTTCATCTTGACTTTTTTAACTTTGAATCAATGTGTATAATTAATTTCTTATGACTTGAAATTAATGTGAAATATGTCTCCTTTTAAGTAATATTCAATTGAATAATGACTTTCAAAATAATAACAAACTTGACTCTAAAAATGAATGTCTTGAGCATTTTAAACTAGCCAAATTAAAATCATAAGACATATGAATTTTCATTTAAAAATTGCCCTCGTCTAGAGTTTTGAAGAAATTTCATCAAAATCATAAAGTGTTATAAATTAAGGGTTTAGAGAAAAAAGTGGAAAAAATAGTTTGAATAGATTAAAATTTTCCTCTAATTTAAAGAAAATAAAATTTATCCCCATAAAGGGATTTCAAAATATTTTCTTTAAAAAAATTATAATTTTCCCAATTTAGGGATTTTCAAATTTGTTCAAAAAGTTATGTCAAATTAAGAAATATTAATGTAATATTTTTCTTTCAAAATATTGACTTTTTATAAATCTAGAGATAACCATTGAAAGAATTTAAAAAGACAAGGAAAATATGATGGGGAGAATTTTAGTGAAAGAAGGAAGATAAATGATGCTACAAAGATGTTTTTGGATGAATTTCTTTGTAGATAGAAAGAAAATAAAAAACCTTAGGTCTGATTCACAAGGAGCTTAGTACCTGTAGAGATGAATATTGAAAGACTTTTAATAGAGGATGAAGACAAATGATGCTACAAAGATGCTTTTGGAAGACTTTCTTAGTAGATAGAAAAAAATTATAAAATTAAAGCTCGTTGATCTGATTCACAAAGAGCTTAGTACACTTTAAGTAAAGTTTTAAGTTCAAGACATATAAATAAAGAAAATAGGTGTTAAGAGAACTCTTCTCTCATTAGGGCTTGACTCAACTTAACTCTGGATTAATTAAGACTTAATGTGGCTACCAAATAACAAGGATCTAAACAAAAAAAATAAAAAATAAAATCATTAATTTTGTTTGTAGAAATTGTTGTGTCCACACAATATGTAAGAATCCAATACCCTTGATATAAAATTAATTCTTGGCCGCATTTAAAAAATTAAAGTTATATTATTATAGTTTTTATAATTTTTTTATTAAAAATCATACTTTTGATGTACCAAATTATCCATACTCTTCATTGTTGGGTTACATCTAATGAATGATACATAAAAACACTAAAATTTATTTACTAAAAAACTAAAGTTTATTTAACAATATTTTTTGGGTTAAATTTTTTATTAATATTTGATTAAAAAGGAAAATATACATAATATGGATTAAATTTTAAGTCATGATAAATTACAAATATGATTGCACCAAGTGCTTATATAACTCATTAGAGTATACTTTTGTTCCTTTTAAATTTAAAAAAAATTAAATTTAGCATATTACTTAGCATCGATAAATGTTGTTATAGCGATGGGCATACCTAGTTTAAGAGAATTATGGGCAAATGCCTACACAGGACTTGTAAACCACTGATATATGGTATTTATTTTCTAAACATTTTATTTCAAAAGTGATCAATGCCGTCGCTTAAATTTTGCCAAACCTACTAAAATTAATCACATTAAAATTTTTTGATAAAAAAATATAAAATCAGTCTATATAATTTAATGAAAGTTATTATTTATTTACATTATTTTTACAACTTATTTTTATATTTAAGTGAGTGAAGTAATTTATTATAAGAATAAAAACAACAAACTATAATTATTATATTTCCTTAAAGGATCATAATTAAATATCATTTAATATATCATTTGACCCATCAAAAATTATAAGATGCTTTAATTAAATAATCAAAATTTAGATATTACACTCTCATAGCAAGGTAATGATTTTTTTTACTCCAATTAAATTGACCATATCACTTGAATCTACTTCCATATGCTATGCCAAAAACAATATAAAAGATTCATATTTTTTATGCAAATATGGAGAAAATTTTAACTTGCTTTTTAAATTATTTGGGTAATATAATAATTTTTTACCGAAATAAAATGTATTATTTTATTGATAGAGTGTGCTATATCTTTTCAGCATAACAAATGCACATGTTGTATTTAACAATTTTTTTATTAAAATTATGATTTATATTAATAATTAATTATTTTACTTTATATTTTATGAATTATTAGAATATAAATTCCCCCCCACAGACCTTTCGATATTGTGTCCAGTTAGAACAATGCATAGACCTTAATTTCATTTTTAAAAAATTAATTATATATGTAAAAACAAGTTTAGCTAACACTAAACTAGTTTAACAAAAAAGAGTGGCATACAAAATAGTTTTTTATACATTATTGAGATGAAAAAGATCACGTAGTTTTTATATTTAGATTTGTTTTGTTTTCCGAAATAGAAATAACTTTTATGTGTGAAATAGTTGAGAACATATAAAATATTACATTATAATGTTATTAAAGTACAAAAATAAAAATGAGAAAAAAAATAAGTGAGAGTAAATTTAAGTGAGAATAAAAATTTATCACACAACAAATTAATTTAAAAATTAAAGTAAAAGTGGAATGAATGATACAAACACTAGGTGTAATTATATTTGTAATTTTTTGTTATCTAAAATTTAACCCATATTATATGTATTTTTTATGAAATTTTGATAAATAATTTTACAAAAAAGCTAATAAATAAGTAGCAACTTAACAGTATAATAGTACCCAGTATTATCTTAGGAGTTTTATTTTTCATCATGTCTAGGTTCCAACTCCAAATCTAATGTATATGTTAACTAGATTATCATTCTTATAACAAAGAAATATTAATAAATAAACTTTAATTTTTTAGTAAATAAATTTTATATTTTTCTCAATATTATTAGATGTAACCCAACGAGTTTGGAATATTTGATAGAATTTTTAATTCAAATTTATTTATTTATAATGTAAAAAATTATTAAATATTTTATATTACTTATAACATGTAATGAATAATTTATATTATCATTATTTTATACTGTATATTAAATAATTTTTAACAAATTAATGATCAATAAAAAATTAGTTGTAATAAATAATTATTCAAAGTATTTTATTATTCAAATTAAAGTATCAATTATATAGTAATAATTATTATTTCTAATCATCAGCTATTATATTATAATTGATTATATAAATTATTCAAAGTGCATGTTCATTTTTTTTTTTTTACTAATTAATTGGTCGTTGGTCATTAAAGCTGATAGGACAAGTTTAATTCTTTATTATTTACTTTTAAATCATGGTTTACTTTACCCCCATTCCAATGCTGCCATGTGTCTTGGCTACATATACATTAATTTAGCTTGGGTAACGTAGTCTTGCCCTAAAATTCCTTTTTAATATATGAATTATAATTTTTATCTTTTCTGACCTTTTTATGTTCTTACCGGGAAAATATGAATATCTTCCTACCGATATTATTTTTATAATTATGACATATTAAAATTAAACTATATTCTTGATGAAAAAGAATAAATATCCTCTCATTGATGTTAATTATCTTTATCAAGTTTAATACCTAGAATATTTGCCGATTAGGTGTTGTTAAAATTAGAGTTTGGGATATGTAAATTTATTATTTTCAAGGATTATTTCGATTCTTCATGTATAATTTTTTATAACAATCCCTAAACTTTAATAAAATTTTACATTTTTATTGCTTGATGAAATATTATTTTGATTGCACAATCAAAACAAGAGCAGACACAAGAAAGTGTAACCAAGTAAATAAAAAGAAGAAGAGAGCAAAAAGTGTATATTCCATAGCCATGAAATGAGAAGCAAAAGGCTATATTTATAGGTCATCAAGAAAAGATTCTAGAGATTAATGTTAGAGAAAATAATGTTGAAATTAAGTGACAGATAAAGTTAATGACACTATGATTAATTGGAGGGTAGGGCTTAGAAAATTCTAGAAGATTAGGTTTTTGATTTGACAAGACTAAAAATTCTAATTTTCATATTAGACTTAGTTATTATAATTTTTTTTTTCAAATTTTCTAAAAACAAACTTAGGTCAAGCCTTTTATATTATTCATGCATAGGGGGCAAATCCACCAATTAATGCAAGCCCGTTACTTTCCTTACTTGCTAATTTAGTTATGTAATGAGCCTTATTTTTAATTTTGATAAAAAGCTTGACTTAATCAATGTGGGATTAAGTCTTTTGAAATATTAGCTTATTTACAACATTAGGGATGAGACCATGATAAATTCAAAATTTTCTAATAAAGTAATTAAAATAAAAAATATAAATAAAATTTTATTTTTATTATAATTTTTTAATTATTTTATTTTCTAAAAATTAATGAATTTTAAAATATGATAAACACACGTGATAAATAAAAATATTATTTTAAATAATAAAAAAAATATCCTAACTTTTATATTTGTTTTTTTATATTTTTAAGAATATATAAAGTAAAAATGATTATGCAACAAGAAAGTAACTAACAATTGAAATTTAAAACATTTTCAAAAATTTTTATTTTTTAGATATAATAAAAAATCAATTATAATAATAAATGAGGATTAATAAAAAAATGATTATTATCAATAGATCAAAGTGATGTTTTTCATAATGTTAAAATATTGAAAATCAATTTGTTTTATATAGTTTTTTAGATCTTTTATTTTCATAGTTATTTTTAAGATATTTTCAAATATGACTCAAAAAAATACAATGTTCAAAAGGTTAAGAATAAATACGCATCAACCATGTTGTTAATGTCTTAATTCAAACAAGAAAAAAATATCTAGATGGTCCATATGGTAGGAAAATATATCCACATATGTCAACTTAAATTCATTCAAAAATATGTTGGGAACTCAATGCCAACTTTATTTGATAATAAACTTATAAATAGTTTTCTTTAAGAACAACTAGGATATAAAATTCATCATATTGAAGAACTTTGTGATTCTTTAATGGATAACTAAATGAACTTTTATTGATTTTTCACATTTTTATTGATCTAAGATGGCCTAAATGATCATGCCAAGTAAAAATATTTTGTTCATTAAACTTCATATTTATTATAATATTTATTTCAATCGAATCTATATTTGTAGTACAAATCAGAAGAAAATAATAATAATTTTTCCAATATATCTTTTTCCTTGAGAAAACCATTAGATTATAATATAAACATATTCAATATTATTTTATTTACCATCTCCATATGATATATATCTATTCCATCGAATATTTCTAAAACTTATTATGTTTCTTGAAAACTTAATTAATAATATTACAATATTTGCAAATATTTATATTTCTTTATGGTAAAATTACATTAGTTCTCCCAATGCCTTTAATTAACTTTTGTATTATTGGATATAGTACTAATCATTGGCTTCTTGCAATATTATACAAGAGAAATATTTCTTTTTCATAATGCCAAAAGCCATAAATTCAAGCTTTGCAAGGTTCAACACATAATGATACATAGCATTATAGACATGTAAAATGAATTAGAAAATTTTCAATATAATAAAGAGTAAATATTGAGAAAATTAATCAATGTAAGGATGTTTAGATCAAATGAGAATATTAATTGATAAATTTAATTTTATAAAAAAAATTAATAATTTTATCCTTAAAATTATAAGACATTAATAAAATACTCATTGAATTATATAAAATTATAATTTCATCCTAAAATAATAATCTACATAGATAATCTTGTCCTTTCATACAAATCTATGAAAATAATTTTATTATTAAATTACTATATAAAGGAATGAAATTATTTTTATAAACTCTTATTTAAAGATGAAATTGTAACTTTATACAATTCGGAGATAATTTTACCAATAATTCATAATTTCAAGGATGAAATTGTTAATTTTGTCAACTTTATAACTTTATCAATAATATTTAGCTCAAGTGATTATAAATACTTTCTTATCAAAATGATATGGATTTTAATATACATTGACAAAAGTAAGTACTAAACATATAGATCAAAACCAATGAATTTTCAATAAAGTTGTAAGCAAAATAAAATAAATGAATACTATTATTTGTGTACAAATCAAATTATATAATAATGTCTTTATATCTTTTCCTTCAATAAAGCTTTATAAAATAAAATAAAACTTTTTTTGGATATACAACAAGTAAATAACTAATGGCCTTTCATACCACCTCAATAACATATATTTTAGAACCTTTAGGTTTTTTACCACCCTAATAACATATTTTTTAGAACCTTTAAGTTCTTATTATATGAATCTTTCTCTCCATTATTCTACCACTTATGGTGGTGAGAAATAATATTGTGCTTATTTAAATTCTTCATGTCATGATTGTAGTATTCAATTTAGGCTTCCATATTTATGATTATTATTGCAACCTTGTTTACATCTAAACATTCAAATTATTAATGCATTCACTTCAAAGAATATAATTAAGCTAATTGGACAAGTTTAATGATTTTTCATTAAAATTCATTATTTTTTGTAATTAAAATGGTGGCCAAGTAGGGTAACAACTCCTTAGGTTATAGTATTAATAAATTTCTCCCCTCTCAACAACAATCCTATCACACCCTTTATAATTTAAAATGTTATGTGTGGAAATTAATTAATTAATTAATATGAAGAAATTTGAAATATGAATTTTGTGTAAAATAGTTATGAAAGAAAAGAAATGAAATATTTGTGTAAAATAGTTATGAAAAAAAAGAAATGAAATATTTAAAGGTTAAGTGTGATCATAATTGAAAATTATAATATGGAGGAGATATAAAGGTCTTTTCCATTTTTGCCTTTAGCCTTATTATGTTCTCTCATTTTCTCCATTCCTAACCACTATTCCTTTTTTTTCACAAACCCTCAACTATCATCTTCTCCTCTTCTCCTTCTCTTTGTTCCTCTCATTTGTTCAAGCATAAAGAGAGCCATAACTTTCATCAACTTCCTTCATTGTTCAATACAAACAAAGTAAGATATCTCAAACCTTAATTCTTACAAGGCTTATCTTTATTTTCTTTTAATTGAGGTAGAATAAAAGGTTTTCATTGAAGAGAAGGATTTGATCGCTAACTTAAATTCTTAGGAGTTTTTATGAATAAGACCAAGTAAGCTACAAATCCGTTCACCTAGCATCTCATCCAGATGAAGTAAACATTCTAACTAAATATTGAATGTTTTAGATGATTTGAATTGGTGCAAGTTAAGTTTTCCTTGTTTACCTTGAATCTTAGAAAAAGTTATGATTAAAGGTGTTTAGACTTGAATTTTTTGTTGAATCTGACATGTATAATGATCTAAATGCAATGTATGATGACTTGACCAAGTATAGTAGTCTTACAAAGTATATTTCTAAGGAATAAACTATGTAATCAATTACATTTGCCTAGAAAATATATGAAAAGATTTACATTATTTCTCTTATATATGTGTGTGTGTATGTGTGTTTTAATTTTCTAATGAATGTTGTTAGATTGCCATAGCTGTATCACTAAATTAAGAAAATAAAGGTATTAGCTATGTAATTTGATTTAAGTATTGTATAAGACTATAGTTGTCTCGTTGAAGAATAGTTAATCTTTTTTTTGAGACATCCCTTCCATTCTCATTGATAAAGATATGAAATTCTATCTATTCTTTTAGATAAAACCTAATCATCTTTTATAATTGGATATCTATTGTAAGTTATTTGTCATGATTTATTTTAGCTTAGTTGTTTAACATTGTTTGGTGTTCACTCATTAAGTTCCTTAGGACTTGCTTTCTTTTCCTCTTCCTTTTCTTTAAGGTATTCTTCCTTAGGTGCTCAGCCATTTTTGAATAGATCAAAAGTAAGCCCACTAGAGGATTTGGTATTTGGGTAAATCATGAGGCAATTGGGTTAGAGGTTCATAACTAACATTGTATGAATACCTGGAAACAATTTCCCCCTAATGTGAATATGGTCATGATACTTTATAGGACATAGATAATCATACATCTAGCATTGCATTAAGCATAAATAGGTAAGGCTTGTAGGCAGTTGCCCCTCACCATTTTCTATAATGGTCATGTGCCTTAGGATGGGTTATGACAAATCCTCTTTAAGATTCAAACCCTATTCATTGATAGGTAAAGCTCATATTAGGGTCAACATTTATTTCACTAAACCAATACTTTGTTAATTCAAATTCACTTTTTTGTTTATTCATAAAAAAGGCATGAAAATATATTTACATAATGAAAATTCAAGATAACATTACTTTTATTATGGCCAATAGTTTATCTCTATCTAAGAATAGATAAATAAGAATAATAATTAAAACTAAAGATGCCAATTTTATGAAAATAAATATGGAATTGTTATTATAGATATTTTCATAAAGTACATATTTTTAAGAATGGAAAAAACCTCTAATGGATTGGTCATTTAATGAGATTAAATGTCACTTTAAATGACATCATATGACGTATTTATTGTTTATAACTCAAGACATAATAGCCTTTTTACACTAAATGAGAGTTAAGATGGTAAATGAAGTATAAATTTCATAAATCAAATTTTGGCCCCTTACTAATCATAATAACGATGGCTAGAGTGAGTGATATACATTATTACACACTAAAATTAATCCAAATTTACAAAATAGGAGTAAAGGGGAATTGGGTTAATGCCACAAAAATTAAACATCAAATTACTTTCAATTTGATTAAGAAGCAAAAGGGATTTTGAATGCAAGAGAAAAATTATATAGAAAGAAATGACAATCATATGAATTAAAAATAGAGAATTAAAATAAAGTTTACTCACAATAAAAAGAATTCTAGCAAAAAGGATTTTACATCAATTTATTGATTTATTATTAATCATGAAACATAGGTAATACTTAATTAATTATTCAATTGATGAAAATAATCCAAAAGCCCATTGTTATTCCTAAGTTCCTTTTTAATTTAATTAGAATCAAGAAATTGAAGCCAATTAATTAAACTCAATCCTTATTAAGACCTAATCAAAGTCGATTGAAATTAGAATAGAGTAAAGATAAGTGAAATTTAACTAAAATAGACTAAATAACCTTGCAAGTATACAAATTGCAAAGCCTACCTTTTGTTTTAGCTATCATAGAGCAGCAAATTGAATCAATTTCATAAACACAAAAATAAACCAATCAACCATTTCAAAGCTTAATTACACAAATAATTATCTAATGAATTCTACTTAAAAAACTATCTATGTAATCATCAGTAAAAGAAATTAATGATCAAAGATAATTAATTAAGAAAAAAAGATGAAAAATAAGGTATTAAATTCAATTAGAAAGAATATACCAAATCCTTTGAACTAGAAGAAGAAAGTTTAGCCATTCATAGTTTAATACAAAGCAAACTTAGAAAAGAAGAGAAAATTATCTAAAATGTGTGCTCTTTTCTTTGAAGGCTAAAACCTTTATACATGTGATTTTCTAAGTTAGAAAATCTACTGAGTTAAGTAATTATACCTCTTAGGGTTAAAAAAATTAGGGCCTTGCCTCATTTACAAATTAAATTATAAATAGTGTTTTTACTGTAGTAATTTTTGCATTTTAGCTTACAACTCAAGTTTGACCTCCAAAATAATGTTGTTTCCTTAAAACCAATTTGAAAGTTGTTAGGCTAGGTCTTAACTACCTCTAGATATTGGTTTCACATCAATTAGACCTTTAGAGCTTCAGTTATAGCCCAAAACCAAGATTGGTTCAGTTAGGATAAAAATAGAGTATCAATTTCATAACCATTTTTTACCATCCAACCATTTGAATTAGGCTTTGGCTAACATGAAAGTCTTAAGGATTCCTTTTAGTTTTCTAACAATGAAAAGATCACCTAATTTCAATATCCAAAAGTCAAATTATAGCTGAAAATATGAAACGGTGTCAAATTCCCAAAATTAGCCATTATTTTCTATTTAACCTAAGCCTCATAATTTATTCCAATATAAGCTTAAACATATTAAAATAAGCACAATGAAACCTTAAGAAACATCAATATAGGGGAAATTAGTATAAAATATTACGTCTATTAAATCGATCCACACTTAGCATTTACACACTCCTAAGCAAGCTATATTTTATTCAAAGCTAATAACTAAAACAAAAACTAATTTCTTAATATTTTCAAGAATGCAATAACAAAAGCAAGAAAAAAATTAAACAATTAAGAAACATAACACATCATAAATCAATCAATCTTGATAACTCAAATATTAATTAATATAATAACTTGATTCAAACAAATGAGATCAAATTGATAGACTCTCACAAGATATATCAACTCTCTAACTCTTAAGTGTTTATTGTGGCTTATTCACTTAATTTCAATCCTTGAAAATTACATAACCATAAGCTTGTTTATCATTTTATCTCCACTACTAAAAAGTACATGCAAAACACAAATCAAAAGAACTTTATTCAAGATTATAATAGGGCTAAGGGAAAAGGAAGGGTAATTAAAGATGCAAAGGTTAAAAATCAAAGAAATTAATAAAGCACTTGAAACATAGACATATAGGCAAATTATGAACAATTACAATTGAATACAATAACCCAATTTATAATTTTAAACACTTATTAACTTATTCTTCTTTCTTTCTTTACCAATTCTTTTTATCTTATTCTTTCTTTTCCCATTTTTTTTCAATTTTTTCTTCTTTTCTTTTCTTGTTTTCTTATTTTTTTTATCATTCTATTTCATTTTTTTCCTTTTCTTAACCAAACCTTAAAATTGAACTTGATGATTCTTCATAACAAACACATAAACATGCACCCCATACTTATTCATCAAAATTTTAAATGTTTTACTAATCCCTAAGGTCTAAAAATATTTAATTTTCATAGGAAAACATGTCAATAAGCTAAATAATATACAAAAGGCAATTGGACTGAGGGGCCTTTGATGAAGATAATACTTTAAAGTTAGTTAATTGACTATAGCTTAAACAAAGAATGCCTTTTATCATATCTATGCATGTATAGTAAATGTAATTTTAAAAGGAATCAAAGCAAGTTCTAGAATACATAACTATGAATGAAAATCAAACACAAGAAGAAAAGAAAGAAAGAAAGAAAGAATAGCATAATTCTCAACATTATGGCTCACAAAAGTTAATATCTACCAAAATTAATTTATTAATTTAAATTCCATCATCATACTAACCAATTTTCAAGAAGCTAGACAATTCAATCAACCATACTATGCATTACCAAGGTTAATTTAATCCCTACTCATGGTAATTACATAGCTTAAAAATCCTTATAAAGCCTAAAAACAAACCTAAAAAGAAAGAGAAATTAATTGTTTTAACCTTTTTCAAAGAAAAAATTAGAGAAAGGTAATTGAGAAAAATAAGATTAAATCTTAAAATCTCCTCTTTATACTTAAACCATTCATTGTCCTCAATGTAAGCATATCAACTAAAGAATATCAAAGAAAAATAAAATTAAAGCATTTAGGAAAGAGATAGCAAATTTGTAAAGACTTGGATTGTCTCCTCAGAAGCACCTTTTTTTAGCTACTCATCTTTCAATTAGGCTTTAATTCCTAAGGTATTACCTCAAATGGTTCCAATTAAGCAAACTTCAAGTGGACATGTAATGGTTCCACTTCCAAAACTAGTCCAAGCATTAACTATTTGCTAAGTGTGAACTTTAAATCTTTCTTTCTTTCAAATCAGAATTATTATGCACTATAAAATTAACTAGATGAATAGAAAAAATAGAATAAACTTCAAGGAGATATTTATTTTAATCTTAGAAGCATTGAAATTTTCTATCACTCCATAAATCCTTATAGTGGATGTACATTCTTGCACAATAATTTTAATTTTTTCTTTTTTTTTCTTCATTAATCTTTTTTTTAGGCATATTAACATCCATTTTACTAAAAGTCTCCAAAATATCTTCTTCTTCTTCCTTTTTCTTAGCATCTTCAAGGTTATAAGGACAAATAGAAAAAAAATAAAATAATCAATAAAAGAACTAGACTTTGGTGGAAATTATACCTTAAATACAAGAACTATTGGTCTCTTTTTTTTTCTAAGAATCCGTTTATTAGGTGGAAGGTGGAAGGAAGCTAGCTTGTATGTTGGCTTTGTAACCTACTAACAAATGAGGTAAGTTAGCTCACCAGAGTCTTTGAATTTTTTAAGCTTTCTATCATTTCTTATTGCAATTGTTTTCTCTCTTGTTAGAACTATATTGTATTCTATTGAGTTTGTTCAATAAGTTCCATAAATTCTATCCTTGAAGTAACCTACCTTGTATATTAGCTTTTAACCTACTAAAAAATGAGGTAAGTTAGCTCACTAAAGTCTTTGAATTTTTTAAGCTTTCCATCATTTCTTGTTGGAATTGTTTTCTCTTTTGTTGGAACTACATTATATTTTATTGAATTTGCTCAATAATTTCCATAAATTATATCCTTGAAGTTCGAGATTCATACATTGATGGATATTTTTCAACATTTTGGTATTGATTATGATTCACTTAGTTGCTACAACTAAAAATTGAATGATTTTGCCAATTTAAGTTGTAAGGATTGGAATATAGAACATAGTAGCCCTTAGATAGGTTTCAAAATATTTCCACTAAATGAAATGGCTAAAGTGGTTTATAACTTTGAAATTTTGAACACTTATTACAAAGATGCCTAGTCATTTAGTACAAATCACATAATTGAGTTGGCTACATTTACATTATAACTAATTGACTAACAAGAAAGGTTAGATTAGAAAGTTGTTGCTAAATTCTAGATGCAAGTACCTTGTTAAAGTCATTATATAAAAGTTATATTTTTTATTTTAACCTATTAATTTATTAAAATTTCTCACATTTTTTAAAATTAAAATTTAATTGAAAATCATGGAAGTAACAATTCATACTAAGGAAAATAAGATTTGAATAAAAAACAAAATAAAATTTTTTTAAAAATATTTAAAATATTGAAAAAGGTACTAATTAACATTTTTTGGGCAAAAAATATTAAAGTCAACGGAAGTGCTTGATCTTGTTTAGAATGCTAAAAAACCTTGGACTAAAAAGATTCATCACGAAATTCCATAGCAAATGTTACTTTTTGATCTAATCAAAAACCTAAAAACTAGTAAAAATTAAAGGAAAGATTAGTAAAAGTAACCAAATTAGAGGCAAATTGAATGGTCTAATCCCTTACAACATCATTAAAATTTTGATGCATGTTGCTACATGCCAAAATTAATCAAAATTCACACAGTAGCAGAAAAGATAAACCAGAATGATCTTACAAAGATTAAACTTCAATTTACTTCTAATTTGATTAGGAAATAAGGGGATTTTGAATGTAGGAAAAAATAATTAAATAGCAAGATATAACAATCATATGAATTAAAAATAAAGAATAAAGATAGAGTTTACTCATTGCAAGAAGAATTCAATTCAAAGGATTTTACATCAATCTATCGATTTATTATCGACTACAAAACATAAATGTTTAATCATTTAATTGATGAAAATATCTCAGAAACTTACAATTATTCCTAAATTTATTTTTTAATATGATTAGAATTAAGAAATTAAAGCTAATTAATTAAACTCAATCTTTATTAAGACCTAATTGAAGCCGATTAAAATTAAAATAGAGTAAAGATAAGTAAAATTTAACTAAAATAGATTAAATAACCCTGCAAGCATATAAAATTACAAAGCTTGCCCTCTATTTCATCTACGATACAATAGCGAATTGAATCAATTCCACAAGCAGGAAAATAACCAATCAACCATTTCAAAACTTAATCACACAAATAATCATCTAACAAGCTCTTTTTAAAAAACTCTCTATCTAATCATCAATAATATATATATATATATATATATGAACAAGGATAATTAATTGAGCATAAAAGATAAAAAAAATAAGGTATAAAAAACAAATAGAAATAATGTACCAAATCTTTTGAGCTAAAAAAAAAAAGAATTTAGTCACTTATGGTATAATATAAAGGAAACTTGAAAAAGAGCAGAAAGCTATCTATAACATGTGTTGTTCTCTTTTGAGGTAAAACCCTTTTAATTCTAATTTCCTAAGTTAGAAAATGTACTAGGAAAATTAAATCTAATTCTCTAAGTTAGAAAACATGCTAGGCAAAGTAATTATTCCTCTTCGTTACAAAGAATGGAGCCTTGCCTAATTTAGAAACTCATAGTCTAATTTATATATTAAGCTACTAATAGTATTTTACTATAGAAATTTTTGTAATTTAGGTTACAACTCAAGTTTGATTACTAAAATAATGTGGTTTCACTAAATTATAAAATCAAAAGTTGTTAAGTTAGGTTTTAGCTAACTCTAGGCACTAGTTTCATCTTACTTGAACCTCTAGAGCTCTAATTATAGCCTAAAAACTAAGATTAGTTTAGTTAGCATAAAAATAGAGTATCAACTTTACAATCATTTTTAACACTCTAAATGTTCGAACAATACTTCAATCAAAACATGAAAGTTCAAGGGCTTTCTGCTAGATTTTCAACAATGTAAAAATCACTCAATTTCAATATCTAAAACTCAAATTATAGCAAAAAAACATAAAATAGTATTAAATTCCTAAAGTTAGTAATTATTTTCCATAAACCTAAAACTCATGATTTATTCCAAAATAAGTCTCAACCCATTAAAACAAGTATAATGACACATTAAAAGACAATAATATAGGAGAAAATTAGTATAAAATATTGTGTATATCAGTATGTAATCAAAGATAAAAACATATAAAGAGGAATAAGAATAATTCAACTAAATACAAGTTATGATGAAGTTACATATTAATTGATAATACTTATTTTGATCAAACAATTCACTACTAAAAGTTTGGCCCATCTGAAGTTAGCTTAACACCAAAGCTCAGTTTATAAGTCACTGTCCACCAACCTAGTTACATTTTAACATAGCCTTGTAACCCCCCTTGAGCACTAAAAAGTTAAATGGCTTAACGCAATATGCAGATTAGCCTAACATAAATAGTAATGTACACGCACATACACACACACACACATATATGTCAAACCCAGTAGCTAAACATTTTCAAAACACAATGCAGATCATGTTGAAGTCACATGAAAAAGGGTAAACATTCTCATATTTTAGTAGTTCCCTCAACATCGAGACTCCCCATACAAACCAAACAATGTGTACACTCTTCATTGATTCTTTGGATCACACTAATTATCATTTTTAAACATCATAAAGCCTATATAAGACCAATGTGTGAGCTCTTCTTCTCCAAATTGCTTCCATGTTGTTACATTATCTAAACACATACCAACTTAAGTATTAGAGTGCATAGGATAAACCACCTGTCAGCCAAGTATGCATGACATTTGCTCTTTTATGTAGGTTTACAATCTAATTGGCACCTATGGATGAGCAAATCATTTTGAAAGTAATCATTAATAATGAGGTATAAAAGAAAATGAGTATGTAAATTCAAAAAATTTATCATTGGTGTAAACAAATGCAATTATGGCAAATATGAATAATAATAAACTTACAAGATAAAACTTCATTGGTATTTTCACATACTTTGCTTTAACACTTTATTCTTTTATTAAATCACATTTTTTGGATCCATTACATTTAAAAGAATTTAAGAATTTAAAATCCATAATAGATAAATTTTTCTATAATATTGAATATTAATAGCTATAATATGAACATTGATTGAGTTAAAAGACATATCAATTAAAATAAAAATAATTTAAGTACACAGAAACTATTAAACCATTTGTATACATAGTATTTTAAAATATAGCTAAAAAAAGTAAGCAATGTACAATAGCAGATAAAATTCATGAGTAAGTATGAAATTGATAGGCTTACTTTTTTTTTTCAAATGACTTTACTGTTTGAATTGGTGAAATAAAAGCAAAAATAAATATTAAAGACTCATGAACAAGGAAATAATTTTATATGTAATTCAATGATTTTATTGCAAATAATGAAAGTAAAATATAACAAGCCTAATTTTATGCTCAAACATAATAAATAATCAAACATAATAACTAATAAAGCATAAATTTTATGTGTAAAAAATAATTGATAAATAAATAAATAATATTCTTGTCGACTTCAAATATATTCAAATATCAATGATGATTTCATGTAATTATACTACCATTCAACAAAGAAAACAATGAATAAAAATTATAACCAGCAACAACGTTAAATAATTATCATCTGATAATAATTTTTTAGATCATGAATCAAATCAAAAATAAATTAATAAACCTTTTTATCAACACAAGTAAAACTCAATTCCTTTTAGGAACGATGCAATTTTTTCTTACAAAAGAAAAAAAAATTCAGAATGCGATGAAAGTAAATAATATATGAGTTTAGAAAACCTTCATATGAATCCAAAGACTCAATTTGGAAGAGAATTATGCTCATAACTTGTTATAAAAAATGTTTAACACTAAAGAAATTTATGAAGGAGAATTATGAAAAGAGGGGAATACTTGATTCAACTATCTTTAGAATAATTCGTACAACTCATATTTAAAGGATAGATAAGTCAATGGTTATAATTTCATCATAATAACTTATAAAGAAAATTAAAACTTAACAATTGATCATAATAAAAATAATAATAATTAACCATAAAAAGATAAAATATTTGCATAAATTATAGATATTCACATTTAATTATAATTATTTGCAACTCTTAAAAAATTATAATTATTCATAATATTAAGAAACATAATCTTATAATTAATTTTGAAAAAAGATATATACTGACAGATGAATCATGCTTTAAAACATTAAAGGCAACACAATACACTAGCCATCTAAAATGGTTAATAAGTTTAACACAAAATACATGCATTATAAATTATTTTTATAAGGCTCTTAAACAATTGATCTTTTTTCTTCTTCAAAAATGTGTTTCGGCAAAATTTAAATATTCCAACATCAATTAATTGTGTTACAACATATATTTTTATAAAATCCTTAAACAATTGAAGTTTTTTTGAATTAATTAATTAAAATTAAAATTTTATTTTGTATAACACCCAAACATTTTAAAAAGAAATTACTTTCAATAATTCTTTTTTACATGTTTTCTTATCATTTGTTATTAGGATTATGTACATATTTAGGATGATTTCTTTCCTATGTTTTAGGGATATGATGCATATCTTCTTTCTCATCTTCTTGTACTAATCCTCAAACAATTGTCAATTCAGGTGCCAAACATTATATGCTCCCCATAAATCATAATGGATTAAATTAAAATAATTCTTTGCATTATTCTCACTCAACAAAAATGTCTCTTTTGTTTGTTTAGCCCTAAAACAAATATCACAAGAATCAAGTCCACTAATAAGCATACTAACTATTTTAGTAGCTGGATGTCTCATTCTTTTATGCCATAACTCATGAGATCCAACGCCATTTGCTTTATATGCACAAACTGGTGTCACCTCATGAAGAAGATAAAGCTCCTCAGTCAATTCACCAGTTCCAATCAACGTCCTCAAAACATGATCCTGTATTATACACACTTTATTAGTAAATTGAACAATGTAGTCAACATCATACAATAGTTAAGAAACTAAAATCAAGTTATAATTTAATTTAGGAACAAATAAAACATGTTTAAGTATAAGTTTGTCCCCAAGAATGACTGTTCCCTCTTTTGTTGCATAAGTTTCTTTGCCATTAGGCATTCCAATAGGGCAGAGTTTAATATCTCGCAAATCTGTCAGGCACGTAAGAGTGCCAATCATGTGATGTGAAGCACTTATGTTGATGATCCATGGAAAAGGTGAGTCCTTGCTAGTTTGTCTCACATTTGTCCTAACAATAAACCTAAACTTTCTTCTTTCCTTCAATGAGCCTCATACTGCATGAGCCCATTCTTCATAATTCTTTCCTCTCAATTGCATCTAAGTAATGAGATTTCTTGGATTATCACTCGAATACAAATCATAAGAAGAGATTTGTTTCTTTGACTGCAACCCATCTTTGGTTCCACCTTCATTCTTAGTCTCTACCCTAGTGAAGATCAATGGTTCTTAGAGCCAAGCTCTGATACCATGTAAAATTTTGATGGGAAAAACCTCACCCTTCTCATTAATTCTTTGAACTTATATACAGATTATAATGATGTAATTTTTCATCAATCAAATATACACTTCTAAAATAAATAAGAAATAAGATGTGCATCATATCTCTAAAATATAAGAAAGGAATCATTCTAAATATAAAAAAGAGATATATCCTAAAATATAGGAAAGAAATCATTCTAAATATGTACATAATCCTAATATTTGTTTTAACACAAATGGTCAAGTGACAAGAAGACTAACTTTGTTTTAGTTTAGACAAGTAGATAATACATTATCATCTCTCTCTCTCTCTCTCTCTCTCTCTCTCTCTCTCTATATATATATATATATATATATATATATATATATATATATATATATATATATATATATATATATATATATTCTTTGACTTGTTTAGTAAATAAATTATGTAAAATAAAATATAATTTTATCTCTCCAATTATACTCAATTTTGAATCATTAATAAAGCGTGTGAAATATTTCATTACTTATTGAAGTAGAATCTTTAAACTAAAATGGCATTCCGCATTTTGATAGACGCTCAAAATAATTGGACGCGTTGTAAGAGATCAACCATATTTTGATATATAGCTTTTGTTAAAGTTTATATAGTAGATTGTAGACAATAAATAGAAATTTTTTTGTTAAAGTTTATATAGATTTTGTTAATGGAGTTATAATTTTTTCTTTTTTGGGCATCCAGGCTCCATTTCCTTAAAAAAATGGAATTATAATTGTTTATGCATTTATTATATATAAAATTTGCATAATTTTATAATTTTTATAAAAAAAAGACATAATTTTATATTGACAATTATGGCTTTTATGAAAATATTTTTCTTTTTTTTAAAAAAAAAATAACTACAAAGTTCTCGATACATAATGATGCATCGTCCCAAAGCAAAATTTAAAGTAGCGATGCGGCGGGCAAGGGGTCTCTTAGGGAAGGCACTACTTCGGGGAGGCATGAAGCCAAATGTGGCCTTTCGAACGCATGGGAGGTCACTCGCAAATTTTTGTAGTGTTAATGCCCAATTTGTGAGTTTATGTACTTCCATACTTCCTTTATTCGCATAGAATTGTGTGATACGAAAAAATTATAAGTTTTTACATATATTTTGTAATTTTTACATAAAAAGTCGAAAGTATATGGTATCAAATTGTAACTTCTTTCATAAAAATTTGTATGTTTTTGACTGAGATTTTATTTGTTTAGCCGGAAGATATATTTGATAGAAAAATAAAAAATCTCATTTACTATAAAAAAAGTGATATGCTACATTTATGCATATTGTGATTATAAAAATGATATTTAGAAGTATCATAATTGATAAAATAACTGTTTTAAATAAAAATAAATTATTTTTATTAAATTCTCTATATTTAACATTAATTTTATTATTTTTATATTTTATAATTATATTTTTTTTAAAATATTTTTATAAAAAATAAATAGAATCAAAATTTTATCTTTTTTCAAAAAATATTGCAACATAAATAATTATACTTACAAATTACAATAAAAAAATTTAGATGTTTGAGGAAAAAATTGTAAATTTTATAAAAACTAGCGAGAAGCATGAGAATGATCTTATCCAGTAGATATACGTAAATAATTCATGACAGAGTGCAGATCACCACGCAGAAACTGCCAATACAGGAAACAGTAACCGATTCCCAATACATGTGGAGAAAACGTGAGGCTATATATAGCTAGATTGCACAAAATTGTAATATGAGATTCGGTGAAAGCTCCATTAGGGTTTGGACTCACCTCGGGGAGGTCTTTTTGAAACATTACGGTAGTGTTCAGTTTTCGCAAGAGTTTCATGATTTTACGCAAAAAAGTTAAATTTTTATTTATAAAAAAACTTGTAATCTTTCAAGTATAGTTTATGATTTGTTTTTTTATAAAAACTTAGACTTTTATAAGAATTAATTTTATTAAATATTGTAACACAAACCATCATACTTACAACATAAAAACATTTGTGTTACATGAAAAGGTTATAAATTTTTATTAAAAATTATAAAATCTTATAACAATATAAGATTTGATAAAAAAAAAAAAAGTCTCACAAAATTATACTCTCTGTTTTAATAAGTACCAAATCAAAAATGGAGTAACAAAATTCCTCGAAGGCAAATTATCAATTTAAAATAATTTACATTAGTAGTGAATAAAAAATATATTCTTAAAAGATATAAATAATTAAAATTTTTTAGTTATAATAAAAAATATTATTTTTTATTAATATAATAATATATGAACTGATAATAATATAAAATTATTTTATACTGATAATTAATTAAATTTAAATATTTTTTAATATATATAACCTTTTCAAAATTTAACTTTTTATTTAAAGTTTAAAGAAATTATAATAAATTTGATTACCCTCTCAAAATTTTTTCTTGTAACTTCATCCGAGGAATCAGCTATTACAGATACAGGTTAAAAAGCCAATGTGTCCCCCCATGATAAGTCGTTGCAAAGTACGGCTATTTTACCTAAACACACACTCAAATGCGTCCAAATTCCAAACTCATTACTTGTCGTGGGTCCTTATCTAATCCAAATATTTCATTAAAAAATAATTTTTATAAATTTTGTATCAGTTAATACATACTCCTATAAACATAGTAAGTTTTTCTTTTATCTTTTTCTTTCAAATTTTCATTAAAAGTTAACTTTATATATATATATATATCAAATTGAAAAAATTTTGATAAATTTTTACGCAATCTTTTATGAATTGTTTCATGTAAAATCGTTACATATTTATAAATTTTATGAAAAGAAATTAAAATTTTATATAAAATATAAAATTTTATTAATTTTTACATGAAGTTTTCATAAAAAATTATAAACTTAAAAGTTTATATCATAGCATAACCCTATCATGCATTGACAATTTGACATGCTAGATGCTGAAAGCATTAAAGGAGGAAGAATGAAGGAGTATACTTTGGCTTTATTTATGTTTAAGAAGATAATTTTTATAAAAAAATTATTTTTTTATTTATAAAATTATAAATGAAAAAGTATTATTTGCATCTATTCTATAATTTAAAAAAAAAAAACTATACTTAAAAACGTTGTCCATAAACATTGCACTATTAGGGTAGACTGTGAGATCAGCTAGATTGTGAGACCAACTCATTATTGAGAAAGCACAATCCATGATTGGCTTATGACTCGCTACTCATGCTAGAGAGGCATGTAAACTGACTGAGCTGTCACAAATAGGGCTGGAAGTTTTGGATCCACCTATTATAATCCACTTGCTATAAACCGCAATTATGCGGTTTGAACCAAATTAAATATCATAATAGATAAAAGTGAGCAAAATTTAAAGGAGGATTTTAGGTATGCGGGTGAGAAAGGGTTGAAATTCATTATCTAATTCTAACTGCAATCCACTCGCAAATATTATAAAATATACTAGTTTTCATATACTATTTATGATTTCCCCTACTTATTGTGTTTATTTGTTGAATTATCTTGTAAATTATGTATAAAAGTCTAAATTCTCAATGGAATCAGATGTTAGAGTTCCCTGATAATAGTAGTCTCTTAATACTATATGTTAAGAACCATAATAATTTACTGTTCACCTTAAGCATTAGTGAATATGTAGTGCGATACCAAAAGTTATCTCTAAATCATATAATTGAATTGGTTAAGTGAGGATGTTACTTTAAATGATCCTTACTCTAATCTTTATTTATTATTACAAATATTGTGAATCTCATATCCTAATAATTGATAAATCTCTCTCTCTCTTTTCACTTTTTTTAATTTTAATTTTGTTTATTTAATTATTTATTTCTTGAGAACTTATGGCAAAGCTTTCATAGGGCTAAACTTCTGATCAAGTTTAGCTTTTAACCTATCCACACTCGTAAGTAATTGTAATTATCCACAACATTCGGGTCCAAAGGGTGATATGGTTTTTATGAACAGTTGCGAGTCCAATTTTATTATGTGTAATTTTAGACAGGCGGTTAGTTTAGGGCCTTTAACCACCTAATTTTCACCCCTAGTCGCAAACATATGACTGGACAAGCCATTCGATTGCAAAATAGTTATAACAAATGGATCTGCCAACTAATTAAGGATGAATGTAATGACCAATCTATCTTTTCCAAAATCTTCAATTAAGTGAAAAGACTAGTTTACCCTTTTTGAAAATATTCCGTTGAAAGCCTACAGATATTAATCAAGCATGAAATATACAAGCTATCAAAATTCTTTCTTGCTACCCTTTTGATACTCCCTTCACTACTTCTCTCTCTCTCCCTTTCTTTCTAAATTGAGCATTAAAGGATATTTGACAAATCAATCACCGCTTGACGGCTTGTATATAGGAATTAGGTGATTAATCACCACGACCTTACAGTAGAAATTCCATTGGTCAGGCTCAAATCTCCTACTTTGGTAAAATAAATTGGAGAAAAATAACTTTCTCTTTGAAAAAGAGAAAGTTACCTTCTACCAAAATTTTTATATTTAACATTGAATATATAAATTATTTTCTACCATCACTATTATAGAAATACAAATAAATATCATATATTTAGTGAATTATACATTAATTTTCAACCGATATCTAATTAAATGTCGTTATATATCAATTTTGATATCGATTCTATAACCATTATGAAAAATAACAATATCATTGATAATTATATTATAAACAAATGACATTATTACTTTTGGAGCATTTTAAAAAAATTCAATGTGTAACATCTCAATCCTTCCTGTTCACCTTATATTTCTCCTTATAGAACACTTTAACCAAAATAAAAACTAATATCTCATAAGATAATATAAAATATCAATTTCAATAATTTTAAAGAATATATTGAACAACAAAATTTTGAAGACAAGAAAGGATTATATCCAAGTACCCCAATTAAAGATACGTGCTTCACTAGATCTATTTTGATACCCTTGCTTAATATGTAAGGTCTATACTCCTTAAAAAAATACTCTTGAATTCAACACTTGCAAATGTAATGAGTATTCATTAAAAATTGATATACAATATTACACAGTTCATATAAATAAATAGTGGATAATGCCATTAAATACTTAAGAAGATGAATGAATCAAAGAAATTAAATTTCTTATCTAAATAAACTTGTAAAAATTGCATCTAAATGATAGGAAACAAAATGTGGTCAATCAGGAAACTAGAAAATAAACTACAAGCACAAACACAAAAATCAAACAAATCCTTGTATTTATATTTTACATTTTTCTAAGAAGTGCAAAATCAAATATATTTAGTAATGAGCTAATAGAACTTTAACCCTACAAATTAATTGGTAGGATAAACTAAAATTGAAGAAAATTATATTAAAATTTAAATATGAGTATACCTCATTAGATAGAGAACCATTTAAGGATTAAAAAAAGTTTCGGGATAAAACTTGTAATTAGTATCAATACTTTATTCATTTTATTTTCAACTCATGCTAAGAGATAGAAGTTATCAAATGACATCATTTTCCTTTAAACATTGATTATTGACTAAAAAATCAATATCTATATGACAATGATGTCATCCTATTAAGAAATATTAAGATGTTAGTTATTTATCAAATAATTGTTTTGGTAATATTGACATTCCACATTAGTTATTTACTAGATGTTAATTTTCAATAAATAATTGACATCTTTTCTAAGACCCAATTTTTTTAAAACCTACATCAGAAACAACTAGTTGACTACTATAGAAACATATGAGAATAAATAACAATACCAAAAATAGATAACAACTATCAACACTAGCAAATACATATAACAATTAACAATAATATAAATAATTGTTGGAACTTTTATATAAAATTTTTGAACTCTTATTTACCAATCAAAATATAACAGCACTAGTTAAAAAAGAAAAAGTTAGACCATGCTATTTCCAAATAAATTATTGTTATCAATATTTACAAGTTAAAATCATTGTATATTCAAATAAATACCATTCATTTTGGTGTGACTGTGGTCCTTAGGAAATACCTTGCTTAAGAATCTTATATTTTTTAAGCTATTGTTAAGCAAATGGGTTAATATTGCTAAAATACTATAATTTGTATACAATTATTATGTCAGCATTGATACCATTTCAAGTAATTATGCATTTAAAGAGCTATAAATAAGTAAAAGATTACTTGAGATAGGTTTTTTGGAATACATATTATATCATCTATGTATCTCATAACATATAGCCATAGTCCATATTGCTAGCTTATCTAAGGTATTGTAATAAAACAGTAGGTCAATTTCATTCAATTGATATACAAACTTCTATTTGTGACAAGTTACAATCTTACTTTGGGTATATTATGGCAAGCATCCAATGTCTCTTACAATATAATGATATAATAAACTGTTAAAATTTATTTATGAAAAATTAAAATTCATAATTAATGTATAAGTGAGATTTATGCCTTATTGTACAACTCGAAGTAATAAGCTTTCTTAGGCTCTTCCACAAATATAATCATAATGTATTCCCTCTCTTCTTTTTGGACCAGAAGGTTGATTTATATACATATAGAAATCCACAACAAACTTTTTCCTTTAAGAAGGAATGATGATCATAACAATATTTATAAAAAAAGAGGTGTAAGCTGAATTATTATTCATACATCACCTGAATTAATTTATTCAAAGAAAATAAAACAAATTTACCTTTCTTAGAGTTAGATGCAAGTTATATCAAGCTCTTAAAACTTCAAGAGCTATAAGATAATGTCTTTTTCAATGAACAATGGATAAGATACTCCTCCACTTTTATCTTCATCATGAATTAGACTTAGACCTTTAAGGCCAATAAGCTATCAAGCTTGCCTATAACACCTTTTAATCATAATCATGAGCTTAAATGCAAATAATGTTAGTTAATAATCTCAAACAATAAGATTAGTATAACCTCAAATTTATAAAAATGTTAAGAAGATGATACACAATGAGACCTCCATCAAGAATTAAATGAAAGACTTCAATTATGTGATGAAATTTTTGTGAAAATTATCTTTTATCTAGACTTCATCATTTGGTATTGGCACCTTAACCATACAATCCAAGGGCTTGTTAATGACCATCTTGACTTGATCACTTAGCAATGGTCGATGGTATAATTCACGACTTTTCAAACTCATGTAGTTGCAACCTTGCACATAGGTGATCTGCCACTATCAAAGCATACAAGGCTCCACCCTATCTAATATGAACCTTTATTATCAAAAACATAATTTATGCATAGACATATATGAAAAAATATTAGGGTTTAGGGTGACACTTAACTTAAGTATGGTCATTGTAATGTTTCCTCTAATGGTAAACAGGGAAGGAAATGCTAGCACCTCTAACACCAGTTATAGGATAGGTTGACACCATTTATCAATCAAAGGTCCGAAGGAAGACTAGCTAGCAATCATAGGGATCGATTCTACCATGTGAGTAGTGATCATAAAGGCTGACTAGACAGTGGCTGTAGAACTTGGTTATGCAATCTATTTGAAGGTAATTTATTCCATTAGAACATGGGTCTATTGTTACTATGCCTTAATGATACTTCTAAATGGTGAAGTTAATTCTTAATTTCTTAGCACATTACAAAACCTTCCATCCAATAAACAATGAAAAAGGATAAAATGAAAAGCTTATTCAATAAAAGAGGGGAGGATAAAATCTACATACAAGTTATTAAACTTCACATAACCTACTACTTTTATACCAAAACATCATTAAAGAGTTTGCTTAGGGGTGTAAAACAGACCGAAATCTACAAACTCCATGGGTTTAAACAAGCTTGGACTACTTAAAATTTGGTCTATTTTTTTCATGAGTAATATGGACTAATCTAGACTAATTAAAATCAGCACAAACCACGCGGATACGGACCAATCCACAAACTTGTAATTAAAGCCTACGGACCAGTCTACAAACTTAAGCATAAAGACCAGATATGAACTCCTTTTCATTTAGTTCATTTTTTTCATGGGTAAAATAGATCGGGCTTAAATGGACCAATCCGTATCTAGTTTGGTTTGCCTATTTTACACCCCTAAGTTGGCTACATTTGCTCTTTTATGTCTTATCATGAAGTTAAAAAAAAGTCCTTATGAGAAGTTAAAGGCTACATTTAAATCTTTCAACAATTTTGTTATAATAAAATCCACTTTCTTAAAAAGGTTTAGAAGTAGAGGATGGAAGGGTTCCTAATGCTTTGAGACACAAAGATAGATTATCTTTAATTTTGGAACTCATAAAAGGTAAGTTCAAGCCTATCTCTAGTATTCTAATTTTGCAGTATTTACAGGCACTAGAGCAACATCTTAGTATAAACAAGAATAAGCAAACTTCCATATAATTAAAAAAATATTGCAAAATTATATACTCGACCAAAAATGAAACTTTTCTCAAAAGCTACTAAGAATAGCAATAACAAAACCAATCAACAACCCTAGTCTTAGAAAGAATTGAAATCATAACTTGCAAGTGACAACATTATTAGAACAAGTAACACAAATTGACAATATTTAAGAGGAAAAAAAATGGAGGCATATGACTAACCATTATGGTAGATTTTCCACTGTTTATACTTTGAAACTACAACCTAGAACTCATAAAATGCAATCACAACAAAGGTAAAGGAGCTTTTGTTTTAGTGGGTTGCAAAGTCCTATATTAGAAAACCAATAATTGGTAAAAGGCTTTAATTATTGAAATTTATGAAGGCTCCCTGTCTTTGATAAGGTTTTTATTAAGAAATGGGGTATGGAATGAAATCATGAAGAATAGTTGAATTATGCTTTATACTATTAGATTCTGTAAATTAATAAAGTAAAACAATGTCATTTTTTATCCATTTTTAATCAAGTTTAGCCCATAACTATTAATGGCCTTAGAACTAATCTAGCTTGATAACCCAAATCACTCCTTTTTCTTTCTTTCATTCTTGCTTAAATAGGCTTATCAACCATCTACCAACTAACCATTTTTGTCATGACCTAATCAGCCATGACTGGTAAAGGATTATTCATCATTAATCCTATTAGCCTAATTCACATTTTTTTGGTAATCACTACAAAGAAAAATACAAAAGACATACCTAATTAATTTGAATTACCAATCATCTATTTCATTTTTAAACATTCTTTACAACTCAATAGTTTCCTAATAATTAGTTAGAATGACTTATAAACCTCATGATAAGACATAAGCTATCCTAACTACTTAAAGAATGATATTCCTATCTCAAAAAAAGACTTAGTCCACTATATTACTTAATCCTTTTTGTTCAAATATACAATTATACCAAATTAGAATATGTTACCAAATCCATCAAAATATGATGTCATCTTTTGAAGAAAAGTATCCTGTTTACTGTAATGGTAAAGATGGGAGATCTTGCTATGTATCTAAAAGGTTAAACACATAAAACATAAAACAACAAGTATGGGTCATAATGAGAAACATTCTACCTAACAAATAACATTTTAGATTAATTATACATAATCCATAAGAACACTAAGCTTTTTATATGACACTTCTAAGGGGTCACTTGTCATCACAATATCAAGGGTCTCAAGGGATCCAATCATTAGTCATAAACAAGCAATAGTAACCATATTGAACAAATATTCAAACAATTATGAAGCAAATACCCTTCTTATATTTCTTGTTACCTTTATCCCTTACAAACTCCCACCTCGTGCCTCCTAAGTTGTATAATGCTTTGACCATAACAAGTTCTAACCTTTTCCTTCTAAGGCCACAAAGTGGCCTAACCATAACAAGCTAGAAAAGCATACATGGTACCATGGTTCATCCTTGACTTAATTTCATCATCAAACTATTGAATCAACTAATGCCTCATGGCAACATAATCATAATAAAAGTCATTTTACATTCACATTCATGTACACACACAAGACTTTACAAGGCATCATATCTCAAAAACAATATAAGGAATCAACCACTTTAAGTTTTAAAATTCAAAGGCATTATGTTCAAGCAATCTTAAACTACAATTAGAATATAAGCAAGTTTACAACATACTATACATCATCACATATATCTAGGGTCATTTACTCTTATATATTATGTCAAGATGACTAGTTAAAATTATTTTTCATAAAAAGTGAGCTTTGTAAGAAAAAAGAGCTATAGACAGTTACTAATGTCAAAAGGCAAACTTTAACACTTATAGTTGACTGTCCTTGTCAAGAGTAAATCTTAGTTTAAATGGTTAATTATATAGTTAACTATAATGTCCTAGAGAGTAACTCAAGCCTTCATAATCAATTATATAGTCAATTTACACTACAATTTTGCAAGTGTACATGCACAATTAATGCTTCGCAGACCACATTAAATCCTCACCAAACTTTAGGCAAGTTGTTTAAAGGCAAAACATATATCACTTCTAGACAATATAACCCATCATATAAATCATCAACTTAATGTTATATCATCATTTCCATGCACAATCATTAACATATCATAACATTTCCAAAGCTTATCAAAACATCAAATTTGCATTTAAGATTAGGTAGAATACTACTTATAAGCTTTGAAATGGAAGGTTGGAATGTAGAATGAGATGGCTGAAGCCTAATTTCATCATACAAGAAAGGATTCATAAGTAATGGTTCTTAGTAATTCAACCTTCATTAATTAGTTGTGCTTGTGGTTTATATTTGAAGAAGAAATTAAATAAGTAGTAAAGAGATTGATTGATAAGGAAGCAAGATTGATAAGTTACTTACCTTGAGAAGTTAAGATTGATGAAGAAATGGTGTACTCCTTTTGAAAGCTCTACAATTCCTTTAGAAGTTTTAAAGATAATTAGAGGAAACAAAGTGAAAGTAAAGGGAAAAGTTGATGTAAGGGCATTTTAAGCATAAAAAGGTTGAAGGGTATTTTAGAAATAAGTGTGTAAATGTTAACTTACTCATTAGTTGAAACTCTTGGATCATAGTCAAATATATAATTAATTATGCTTATCCAAAGGGTAGCTCAAGAGGGATATAGTCGACTGTTGTCTCCTCCCTCATAAAATTCTCATTATTAATCCATTGTATTTTCTATCATCATCATATTATCATTTTTCATGATATAATTCACCATCATATCCTTTGCATGACATTCATACAATTTAATCTATTCACAAAATTTTCAAATGTATCATTTAATCAAACAACTTATCAAATAAAAGACAATTAATACTTGAAATATTATTATTTAGTTTCTTAAGAGTTTGACAATTTTTGGACATGACTAGTTGATTTAGGTTGAATAATAAAAAAATATTCCACCATTACACATATACACTCACGCACGTGCACACGAGTGCACACACACACACACACACACACACACACACACATATAGGTATCTCACAACTAAACAAAGTTAAATAATCTAACAAAAGTTTAATATATATATATATATATATTGAAAATAGGATAGGATAGCATATTTAAGAATGGTTATGATAACAAAATTGAGTCCATAGTGACTAGGATGGATATCTCGTATCCGAAAACTAGCAGTTCGCCCTGTCACTATGAACATAATTGAGAAAGTCATGGAGGATTGGAAAATGTATGTTTAAAAAGGGAAAGTGAAAGTAAAACAGAGGACGAAATGAGAATTAAGCAAAAAAAAAATTTGGATGTTGATTTTTTAATAAACAACCAATATCTTATCTAAGCAACATCAATTTTATATAAAACAAATATATAAAATTATGCACATATTTGCAAAAATACCATCACTCATATCACTTTCCACATTAGGTTTTAAACATATCTAGTTTAATAAGTTTGCTAACTCTCATCTAAGTAAAGGTTTGCATCACTTTAGATATTGATTTAATGAAAAATTGATATCCTAAGTTTGTTAATAATTTCAAAAAAGTCACAACATTCAAATAAGCATCAATTATATATTTTAACTATCATAATAATTTTTTTAATAATTTTAAAATATCATTATATTTAAATAGATATTAATATTATTTATAACTCATCATCTTAATATTCTAAATAATTTTAAAAATATCATTATGTCAGAATAAATATTAATAATTTTAATTGTTATTTATTCAGTGATGTCTGTTTGTAATTTTGTAATAATATATTTTGATATTTTATAACTATATTTCTAAAAAATATGTTTTTCACTAAAATAGAGTAGAGTCTTATAGTTATACTGTTTTCATGACCTATTCTATGCCAGCTTTCTTACTCTCTCTCACAAAAAACTTTAGTAGTGTTGTGAATATTTATTCTCTAATAAATATAATATTCTATCATCCACTTTAGACGTGGCGAGAGAGCAACAAACAAAGAAAAGAAGTTTGTGATGTGGTGAAATGTTGTAAGTTTTTAATCCTTAGAAGTATTCTTATTGAAAATTATTTATCGTCTATTTCTCCCTTTTCCAAAAAGGAAAATTACTCTCATGTTAGCAAAGGAAGGTGTATAAATACTTTGAATGTAAACTAGAAAAATTAAAACATTATTTAAAAAGATCAAATGCAGTGAATTCATATATTAAGAGTCTACAATGTATTGAAGCAGGATATGTATGACATCCGTGAGTGGAATGAACGGCAATGGGGGTGGAAGCGTACTCTTGTTTGTTGCGTAACGGGAAACCTTGTTTGTTTTCGTGGTCCGCTGCGTTCCTAAAGTACTGATTTTGGTTGTGGGCGGTGCAACGATTACCACGTTTTCGGACACACTTTGGCTTTTCCTTCCGATCTTACTTACCAATAATTTGTCTCCCGTCCTAATTAGCGCTCTGACTGCTCTTCCCGGAAGTCTCTCAAAGAGAGCTAAAGAAAATGACAATGTAGTTTTTTTTTTTTTTGGGGGGGGGGGGTGTTTCCATTTTTTTTTCTTTTTTGTAAATAGGGGGAGATTAATTTAACGAAGGTTGAGTTTGTTTAGATGGAAAGTAAAAATAATTTTATTCATTTATATTTATAATTATAAAATATTAAAATAATTAATTTATTTAATATTACATATAAAAATATGATAAAAAAAATAACATACGGTGAATTTGATTCATTCGTCATTTGAAACCTAATAAAATTTAGAATCCAATTCATTTAGAATTAGATTATTCAACAATTTTAAATATGAATCCAGTTCCAAATAAATTAAACTCTAATGTTTTTTAGGTGCCAAACGAGGAGTTAATGCAGAGTAGTGAGTTTTTTCCATGAAAAAATAAAGATTTTTTAATATTAATAATTATAAAATATTAAGATAAATTTCAAAATAATTTATCAGATTAATACTAAATATAACAATATGGTGAGAAATAATATTTTTAAAGGAATTTTTTTTAACTTTTATGCTATTACTATAATGTGTTTAGTGGCATGAAATTCTTCTTCTTATATATAAGCAAAATAAGTCATTTTCTTAGTTATATACAGTAATGCAGCGTAATAATTTTTTTTTGTAATTACTAAATTTTGGCTCTAGATTAAGAGTGTGCTTGATAATATCAAAACTTCTAGCACTGAATATTAACTAAGTACTAATTAATTCATGAAGTACTAAAAATTATAGTGTTTGAATATAGTTTCTTAGCTTTACGCACTATATTTATTTAATAATTTAAAATTTTAACAAAAAATATTAAAATTCTGTGTAATTTCAAAATTATCATTGAATATGATTAAAAAAATTATGTACCAAATTTTTATATAATATGATATATATTTAAATTAAGTTCCTCTAAAGTACATTCTATATTTTAGAAAATAAAGTACAATAGGATAATTTTTTATGAAAAAAAATTAAAAATTTACCTGCTTGCTATCCTGGAAAATAACGTTTACATTGAAGTAAATGTAAGCGCTAAATATATTTAGTGAAGCAGTTGATGCTTATCAGGTTCGATGAATTTTGGTTTAATTCGATATTAACCTCAACCGATCAAATAAATAAAATTCAAATTCCATCGTAGATTTCTTTAGTTACGGGTTGAAACACGATATGGATTGATGAATTAAGGGAGATTGTATATCACTCGAAAATATTGCACCGATTAGGTGGCGAAACAAATAAGAATTAAAGAGCTGCAGCAATTCTTGTATTACTTTAATCTTTCGTTTGACATGCAACTTTTTTGAGAATTATTTCATTTCCTTTCAATAAAAATAATTTTAATTTATTTATAAGTGAATTCTATTGCTTGAAAATTTTATTGAAAATAGTGATTTCAATTTATTTGTAAATTAATTATTTTATTTAAAATATATTAAAAATATATAAAATTTAATTAAAAAATAAATTTTAATGGTATTATGATAAATATAATATTAGAAAGAGGGTAAAATTTTTACATAAAATATTTTTTGACTAAATAAAATAAATTCTAATGAAATCTTTGCTAAATTAAATGAATTTTATAATAGTATAAATGTAATTAAAATAAGAATTATAAATGAAATAAATGAAATCTTCTTTTATTTAAAATCAAACACTATTTTAAAAAAAATTATTTAAAAATGAAATAAAATTTTATTTTTAATTTTTACAAATAAAGAGTAAAAGTAAAAGCCACCAAAGAAATAATTTAAAAACAATAGAAGAAGCGAGGGAAATTAACGTAAAACGGCTTATCGGTTTCTTTTGGGAACGACATACCGTCGTACTATTTGTCATTTTCGTTGGATTACTCATTAATTGTAATTTAATTAATGGTTTCCTGCATTTCCAACTCATTAAGTTTGCCTTTAATTTGTCAGTGTCATTTTGAAAAATATTTTAATATTATAATAGTACTAAAATTTTAATATTATTTTTATTAAATAAAATATTTTAATATTATAATTAAATAGTTACTAAATTTTAAAAAATAATTATTTTATTTATTAAAATATAAAGCTAAATAATATTAAAAATTTTAGTACAATAGAATTAGAAATATTTTCCTCATTTTGTGTGGTGTTTATAGTTCATGGCTCCCCTGGTTAGTTTTTACTCTTTTAAGTCCATTTTGGACCCTGACACTTGTAATTGTTGCCTCCCTGAAATTAAACACGTCCGATTTGTCAATAACTTAATTCTATTTTGTCGGGGTCACTTTATTTTATATTAATATATACAATTAACAAGGATTTACTTAATAATTTCAATTGCAAGTTTTGAACATGTGTGCATTGTTATTTAAAATTTTAGATCTTAAGAAATTATTTTGGGTTGAATTTTTAAACGCAGAACACTTCTCCGATTAAACAATTTCTAATATTCACTTTACCCATATGTTCCATTTGAGGTTTACTTGATCATCCTTTTATGTGAAGAACTCCCTTAATTTTTTTCTTTATATATATATATATATACACACACACACCGATATTCCTTTACAATATTCCTTTAAAATAGGAAGCATTGATGATTTATGCAGTTTTTTTTTTCATAAATCTTACGTTTTTTTTCCCATAGAATTTTACAATATTTTCATATAGTGTTCTTAAAATTTTCATGTTGGAATCATCACTATTCATATAACAAGGTTTATAAGAAAAAGTTATGAGATCTTTTTAAAAAATAGAATTTATATAAATAATTATACTTTATATTACAAAATTTATGTAAAATATTACAAATTTTATAAAAAGATTTCATAAAAATTTGCAACAATATGTATGGACATTACCTCAAATTGAGGTAATACGAAAGAAATACTCATATATATGGTTTGACCACTAGCTGAGATTTATTGACATAATCTAACGTGGGATGAGGAAAGTCTTTAAGATTAAAGCATCCAATCATTGTGTAGAAAAATAAAAGGTTTAGATGCAATTTTGTTCTTTTATAAATTATATAATTTTAATCTTTTAATTTAAAATAATTTATTTTAGTCTCTTACATATTAAATTACTGCAATTTCAGTCTTCCTATTTGATTTTTGCTAATACTTTGATCTCATAAGATTAATTCCACATAATGTTTCTATTATATTAACTTGAAATGACTTCTATATAAATATAAAAAGAAAATTTTGTCTAAATTTTAAAAATTTTGACTAAAATTAATAGATTGTATATGAAAATTTAAATTATTTTGAGAGTTAATTATTTATAAAAAAAATTTCAAATATATGACTTATCTAAAAAATAATGCAATAAATTAATGCTTAAAGATTAGAAAAAAAAGTTAAGGATGATTAAAGCTGCACTAATTTAATATTTATAAAGACTAAAATAACTAATTTTAAATTAAAGAGATAAAAATTATATAATTTATATTTTAGGGTACCAAAACCACATCTAAACCCAAAAAAATCGATTTAAGACCAACTTTAATTAAATACAGAAGTAATAAAAAAATTTATAATAGTTCATTCTCCCGAATTTCCATCTTTGTAAACTTAAAAGGAAGTATATAACCTTTTGAGTTGGCTCAAGCCAACTTCTTAATTTAGATTTTAATTCTGTTGCCATTTAAGTGATTAGGTGATTTATTATAAGTTTAGGTGATTAGCTATAAGTATTTTATTTGCACAAATTTTTAAAGAAGCTAACTAGTCTTTTTTTTTTCAAATCGAATAATTTAATTTCTTTTTTGTATTTTTATTTCTACGAAAGAAAATGAAAAAATTATATGAATTCACTATATTTTTTATATGATAATCTATATAGTAGATATTAAGAATGGAAATAAACCAGATTATTTATGAGCAGCCTATGATTTTGACCTATTAAGAATTACATTTGACTTATTTATTTAATTAAATAAACTAAATCTAAATCAATATATTAGTTTATTTATTAAACAAGCCTAATTTATTTAACTTTAAGCTTGGCTAGTTGGTTTATTAAGTTGACTTATTTAGCTAATATATTATCCTATTCTAATCTATTTAATTAATTGACTATTGCATTATAATTATTTTTACTCTTTTATTATTGTACCTTCTTTTTATTTTTTAATTCAGTCATTAATATTGTAAAATTTTAAAATTTGTGAGTAATGAATTTATATTATTGTATCATTTAATATTTTCATTTCAAATAAGTATCATTATAGTTTGTTATATTAAATTATTAAGACTTCTATAAAAATGGAAATAAAATTTTGTTTAAAAACTTATTTATAAAACAAAATTATTATTATTCTTTTTTTACTAAGGAACCTATCTATGACATATATATCCAGAGGTACAAATGAGTTGAACTATTCGTGAGTAATTTGATATCGATTCGTAAAAGTTCAATTTGAACTCAAATTTTAAAGAGCTGAGTTTAAATTAGCTCAACTTATTTATTAAATGAGCCAAGCTTAAGTTTTTTATTACTTAATTTGAATTCTTCATGAGTCTAAACGAGTTTAATATAAAATATATTTTTATTTTTTATATTATATATAATATAAATATATTGAATTATTACAAACACTTTTGAGCTTATTTAGGACCAAATATAACTTAAGTTTGAGTTCGAGTTCGAACATTTAGACTTGATTAGAAATTTAAAGCAGGGAATGTAAAGTTCGCTTAAACTTGAATAAGCTCATGTTTGAATCGAACACGTATTTGAATTAAACTCGAACTTGAACTTGACTTTTTTACACTTGATAAGCTCAAACTTAAGCTCCTTTAATATTGCTGAGCTAAACTTCGACCATACAGATGTTCGGCTCACCTCATAAGCACCCCTATATATACCTAAATTTATAAGTCTATTAATAATTCATTTAAATTTTAGTATTTAGACCTAAAGAGGCCAACAAGTCAAACCACACTTTTTAAATTTTATGAATAAGTCAAACCAAGTAGAAATTTTAACCTACAAATAGGTCACAAATCAAGTTCAAGCCAACAAATTCTGCAGAGCCTATTTATGCCAAGGTCTAGTTTAAATTAGCTTAACTTAGTTTGACTTATTTCCACTACTAATAGATACTAGTATCAAATAGGTCACAAATCAAGCTCAAGCTAACAAATTATGTCGAGCCTAGTTAAGTCAAGGTCTAGTTTAAATTGGCTTAACTTGGCTTGACTTGTTTCTACCACTAATAGATACTAATATCAAATAAGCTCTATTTTATATAAGTAACTGATAAGTTAACTGATAATTAATAATTTATTAATAATTATTAATAAATTAATTGATTGTATAAAAAGTGTATTATAAAAGTAACTATTAAATTAATTAAAATTACAAAATAAAATAAAAGAATGCATTAATAGAAATAGAATATAAATTAAAATAATTCAAATTTATCTAAAAACTAAATTATATTAATATAATTAAAATATTTAAAATAAAAATATAATATTTAATTAATTATATTTTATAAAATTACATATTTATATAAATTTTATTTTACTATTATTTATAATAGAATTATAATTACTTAAAATATAATTAATCATATTTTATAATATTATGTTGTGAAGGGAATGAATTGCAAATTAATCAAAAGAATAAAGATTAATTTAAAAAATTGAAAAGATGATAACTTGTAACTTATTAATTATTTAAGGTATTTTATTAAATAAGAATTTATTTTTTTAATAAATTAGTATACAAAATACTTTTAAAACTTACTTTATAATTTATTGATTAAAATAATAAATTATAAGTTAATTTTTTTTATTACGCTTATAATCATAATAATTGTAATGACCACTTTTTTTTTCTTCAACAAATTAGGTGTGGAATGTGAATATGATGGTTGAACAGTACCTATCCATCAACAAAATAAAGAATGTGAGATAATTGGATGAAGCCGTTGCGTGGGCAGTGACACGGCAAGTAGGAGGCGTATTCCAAATTGCATTTGCTAATTGGGGGGAAATACATGTTATTTGTACTTTTTTCACTTTTAAGGAAGTGAACATTTACGTTTTTATAATCACTAATAAAATCCGTAAAATTATAGATTTCATAATTTACGGAAAAAAAAGTGAACAGGTCGTAAATACAAAAGAATAAAAATAGTACTATACTTAATTAAAAATATCTTGCGAGTTAAGAAGGTGGGTGGGGACTACAAATGGATAAATTCTCAAATCCCAATAATTAATGGGATTTTCTACGGTAAATCATTTGAAAAAGTAGCAAACCTTTATAAAAAAAATTTGAGTCATAAACTTTTTCTATAATTTTTTAAATTTGAGTATATATAAATTTTGCATAAAATAAGTGAATAATAATTGAAATTGAAATTTCACCTTTCAAAGTTGCAAAATTAATTTGATTTTTTTTTAGTTTTTATGCAAAAGTTACAATTTTAAATTAAAAAGTTATTAAATTTTGGGTAATGTACTTATACACTCTCACATATCATCACAATTTCATTAAAACACTAATAATTTTAAGATTTTTTTCACCCTTTGATTGATTATAAATTAACGGCCTCCATCTCTTAATTAATTACGAATTAACAATGCCTTGTATTGAATTTATAATTTTTAAAATGAAATAATGATTCTGTACAATTAGGGAAATTATCTTGGCAGTGGAAAGAGCAAGCCTCTTTAATTTATAGAGTTAAATTTACAAATGTTCTCTGATTTAGAAAGGAGAGTAAAGGAAGTGTGGAATAGAATTTAGGTAATATTGTTATTAAGTTTCATAAAAAATTACAGGAACTAAAGTGTAACCCTTAATTAATTAAATAATTAATCAACAACTAAAAATGGCCAGTTGTATTCCAGCGGGACTTGGCAAAAAGAGGATAAGTTCTCCACCAGATAAAATCATCTGCATGAGTATTGTGTATCTATCTCTTTGACTATTTCTCTGTATTTTATGCCAAAAACCCTATCCCTAACTAATTATATATTTATTTATTACCCAATTTTTACATCATCGGCTACGTACATTGATTCTGCCCATTGAATCGTCCTTCCTCAAGAAACCACGTGTCTCGCATGCTCTCTCGTTCCTCCCCTCGTCTTTGCTTGGAAACTTGAATCAATTTCAATATTTCAAAATGTCTCAACTCTTGCATTAATGTGTAAAATTTGGAAAACAATTTCCACATCTTTGGTAAAGCAGTTATATTGGATAGTTGTATTCACAATAAGTTTAAATTCAGGACCTAGGATTACATATGTAAATTAAGTAATTTCTCGCCTCGCTATGATAAAAAATTTTAAAAATGTTAAATTTATATTTAAGATTAAAAGTGATAATTTCTAACACGATATAATAATTTAATATGATATAATAATTTGATATTAATAGAACACGTTTACATTTACACATATTTAAATTAACATGTTAATCCATTTAATAATTTATATTAAATTATAAATAAGTATATATAATAATATATAATTATTTTTTAATAAATTAACAATAAAATTTAAAATAACATTTCATTAATAATTAAAAATATTTTTTAAAAAATATTAAGTAATTAAATCTAATAAATAATTTTATAAAATAAATTTTATTAACTAAAATGATTAAATATATTAAACAAATTAATTCACTTTAACACATTTAATAAATAAGTTTAGCCAAAGATACGGAGTCACACTCATATTTAGAATCTATCTATTTGATTGGAAAATGCTTTTTTACTTTGAACTAATAAAATATTACATATTACATATTAAATTATATTTAAATTTACTTTTCTAATTTTTTTATTTGGAACTAATAAAAATTTTGTCAACAAAATATAGATTTTATTTAATAGAAAATAATAATATATTTAAAAGAAATAATTTTCCTATTTAATTAAAAAATTACTTTAATTTTATTCTCATTCATTTTCCATCCTCCATTCCATCCCTCTCTCTATTATATTTTATTCTTAGAAAATCTGTAAATAACCCCTTTGAATTATAGGGTATTTGAATTTTACCTCCTTAAATTATGAAAACTTGAATTTTACTTCTGAAACTATATAAAATTTGAATTTTACTCTATTGTTATCAAGTTAACAGTTATAATACTTAGTAACAATTTATAACTGTTGATAAGTGAAAAAAATAAAAAAATTTAACAGCTATTTTTAATTGTTGATAAATAAAATATAATAGTGACAGTTTTTTCCAATAAATTTCATTAACTTCGTAACAGTGAAAGTAAATTTAAATTTTATATAATTTCAAGGCGTAAAATATAAATTTTCATAAATCAATAAGATAAAATCTATTTTACCTATAATTTAAGTTTTATATAATTTCAAGGAATGAAATATAAATTTTTATAAATCAATAGGATAAAATTCATTTTACCTATAGTTCAAGAGAGTAATATAAACTTAGCCCTTTATTCTTTCTAGTTTCTAACCCTAATTTTAGACTTTTTCTACCTATCTCCGTCCTATCTTTCTCATTCTTATATTCTTATTCTCCATGCGCTCGTTTATTTTCTCTCCCTCCATCAATTTCTTTTCTTTTTTTTTTAAGTAGATTATATTAACTTAATAGTGGTACGATGAAATTTAAATTTTATATAATTTTAAAAAATAAAATATAAATTTTTATAATTTTAAAAAATAAATTTTACCCCTAATTCAAGAGGGTAACATAAACTTAACCCTTTATTCTTTCTTGTTTCTAACCCCAATTTTGGACTTTTGCTACCTGTCACCCTCCTATCTTTCTCAGTCTTCTATTCTTACTCTCCATGTGATCGTTTATTTTCTCTCCCTCCATCAATTTCTTTTGTTCTCTCTTTCTCTCTCTCTCTCCCCTATCTCTCTTCAAATCCTCCTTTTCTTCGATTCTTATTAACATTGATATTTAATTATTATATTTGAAATTATCTTAAAATTGTATTTCAACAATGAAGAGAATTAGTAAATGTGACTAATAGATTTGGATGGATTTAATTGTATATGAAATGATTTTATAATGTAGAGAACATAAAAAATAATATTTGAATATTCTTTTTAATTTTATTTTTAGTATAAAATATATTTAATTTTTAATTTTCCTGATTAAGAGTTTATTGATTCCTATATTAAAAAGAAATCTCATACTGAATTGATTACTGTGCGGCCCAAATTTAGGAATAAAATTTATATATGTAATGTCATTATTTTAGTAGCGCAGTGATGAAATTTATAAATTTACTATCCCATCATCATTAAGAAAAAAAATATGTAACGATAATTTTTATCAAAAGAACTTGTTTTTGTACACCAAATAAGAAAAAGAAAATTTTGCTTATGATATTCACACAACCAAAAGAGTTAATTTATTTTGTAAATAATGTAATTTTATATGAAAGTTATACTTTCATTAAAATCTGATGGAAACAATGACAGCCTTAGTTTTCACGAGTCCCACACGACAGAACACAGGTTGATGCACAAAAGTAATTAATTCTTGATTGTGAAATTTATTTTTGTAGTGTGCCACTTTTTGTAAATAAAAACTTCTTTGTGTGTGATGATATGTTATTTTCATCTTTGATCTCTTTTTTTTATTTTTATATTTTTTTATAAAAGATTTCATTGTGAATCTCTTTTTTTTTTTTTTGAAAAGTGTAATATTTACACATTCAAAAATAAATAAGAGTTAAGATTTACACCTTAAAATTTTTCAAAATCATAAGAATAATTTTAAAATTATACAAAATTTTAATATTATATGTTAAAATTTTTCAAATTATTAATTAGTTTAAGTGCTTAAAATAAAAAATTATTCAAAAATATTATAAATTTAACACTTAATGAATTTAGTACTGAAAATTTAATATTTATTTTCAGGATTATATTTAATATTTATTGAATTTAATATTACTTATATATTTTTTATCCATTCTTCTATTATTTTATATATAAATATCAGAATTTGTCCTTTCTAGCAGCTTTATTTAGCATCTTCATTTATGCAACGAAAATTATTATTATTATTATTATTATTATTATTATTATTATTATTATTATTATTATTATTATTATTATTATTTACCTTTTCCATTCTTCTAAATTTGAATTCTATGTTTGTTTGGGGGACTCACTTCTATCACAAATCCCCCCAAAAAAGCCACAAACTACAAAAAGATATTATCTTTAAAACTTAACATTCAATTCAATTAAAATTTAGAAATACAACCATAATTATATTTTAAAAAATTCCAAATTCTAATTCAATTCTTTATTTGAAAATTTTCCATTGAGTTAATATCAAAATCATATATACTAAAAGAAACATATATCTTATAAGTAAATTTGAAAAAAAAAATCAAAATATTATACTCGCTGTGATCTACATGAATTACAACACAAGCTATAGCACCACATATAAGCGATCTAGAATAGTCAAGACGTTAGTTGGCAAAATATTTTGAATAATATATATTTTGTTATAATTATTTTAATTTATAAAACCATTAAATAATTGACATTTTTTCCCAAAAACGTATTTTGATAAAGTTTCGAATGATCCCAATACCATACACTTGTGTTGTTTATTTGACTCTAAAAACTTTTATGAATTTATTTAAATTTTATGACTTTAATCTTTGATCAACTATATAGTTAATCAATGTTTCAACCCTCATTAGTTAGTTGAGCTTGTCGTTTATGTTTAAAAAAAATTGATAAGTACCAAAGATATAACTCCAAAAAATTAAAAGTAAATTTATTTAAATTTTATGAATATTTTATCATATCAATTTTTAAATATTATATTTTAAATTAAAGTAAATATACATTAAATAAGATTTCGTTAAGTATTTGTAAATCAAGGATTGTTTTTATTATTTACAATTGCAATGTTAATATTACTAAATAGAATAGATATAACATAATATAAACTATTATAAATAAATTATATATCTAATTTAATTGAACGGATATAACATAATATAAAATGTTATATTTTTAACACTTGTATTATTTTATAGCTCGGATAGTATAACTTATATCCCATGTTCATTCTTGTTATCATTTAATTAAATAACATTTATTATTATTATTTTAGATTAATTGTTTTTATTTATGCTAATAATTATGTGTTTTTTTAATATAAAATATTATAAATAAGTTATTAATTTAATTTAATTAATTATTTAATTATATGTTACATTTTTAACTTTTGTATTATTTTATAACTCATATGGTATTCCCCTTCTATTATTATTTAATTAAATAATAGTTATTATTTATGTTAAAAAGTATGCATTTTTTAATATAAAATATTGTAAACAAGTTGTTGATTAATTTAATTAAATTATTTGGCTTAATATTATATGTTTAACTCTTATATTATTTTATAACTCACATACTATTTATCTTCTTTCTCATACTCATTCTTGTTATTATTCAATAAAATAACAATAATTATTTATAATTATATTTATGCTAATAATTATTATTTACACTAATAATTATGCATTTTATTTTATTATAAATATTATAAATAAATTATTAATTTAATTTAATTAAATTATTTAATTACATGTAGTGAATATTAAAGTAATAAAAGTTAAAAGTAGAAAATTTGAAAATAGAAAAAAATTAAAAACATACAATTGAGAAAAAAGGAACTAATTTTGTGAGTTTTAAAGTAATAAAATTTAAAAGTAAAAAATGAAGTGAAATAATTTGTTTTAATTAAATTTTATTTTATTTAAAATATTTTTATAATGAGAGAAAAATATATCATATTATATTTATATTTGTTAATGACATTAGCATTTTAACTGTTAATAAGAGGAAATCATGTGATAAAAGATAAAAGGAAACATGCAATAAAATAAATAAAATATAATAAAAATAGTTTGTGAGTTGTTAAATAATATAAATATAAAATATAAAATATAATTAAATATTTCAATTAGATTAAATCTTCAAATTAATTGTAAATATTTTATTATGAAAGAAAAATATACTATATTATATTTATATTTATTAGTGATAGTTAGTATTTTAGTTGTAAATAATAAAAATTCACATAAAAAATAAAATATGGAATAAAATAAATAAAAATTAGAAAGATAGTGTGGAAGTTATTAAGAAATATGAATAAAAAGTAATAAATGTAATTAAATAATTAAATTAAATATTTAAGGCATTTTAAATATTTTTATATAAAATATTATATTTATATTGGGCGTGTTGTAGATAATAAAAATGATATTAAGATTATAAAACAAAATTAACAGTTAAAAGTTACATAAAAAATTAAGAACGATGAAATAATTTGGGCGGGACGACAAGCAGGGAATAGATGACACGTCTAGAGGGCATTGCGCCCTACTAAAAGAAAAAATAGTAAATAAAAATGAGTGATGATGTATTACGGTGTGTCTCTTTGTCTTGCTTTGTAATAAGCAAAGGAATACGGCACTTTTCCGCAAATATGGGTAAGTTTGTGATGCCGATAGAGTATATATATATAGCATAATCCAAGTATTTAATCATTTTCAATTCTACATTTAAATACATGGTAATAACTAATTTTCAAAGTTTATCTAGCAAAATAGACACTAGTAAGGCCATTAAAAAAATGCAATAATGTAAAACACAAAAAATAGTAGTAAACTACAAATTATTCTTTTAATTATAGGGAGTGGAGCACGAATGACAAAGATTTATTTGTTCTCACCGCTTGATCGATACGAATAAATTCAATTTATAAATACTAGTAAGGCCATTACAAAAGTACAATAATTTAATACATAAAAATAGTGGAAAATTACAAATTATTCCTTTAATTATGAGGAGTTGTGTACTTGTACCAATGCACCATCAGAATCAATAACAAAGATTCATTTATTCAGGATATGAATAAATTCATACTCTTTATTTTAGTAATGGACCGTAAATATTTTTGCGAATAAATGGGTAAACTCATTCTTAAAAAATTAAATTAATATCAAATTAGTTCTAATTTTTATTATGACATCAATTCAGTTCAATTTCATTTGATTTAATATTAAATTAATCTTATTGTTAAATTGAGATTAAATTAATTTTGAAATATTATATTAACTTCAGATTAGTTCTAACTCTTGTTTTCACATCAATTTAATCTTATCATCATAAATGTTGAATTAGAAAATTAATTTTTAAGAGAAAGCATTTTATTCTACTTTTACAGAAAAGATCAAACTTTGAACATTTACTAGTGATACTCACTTAGAAAAATCAATCAATAAATAAATTCATTAGAAAGTTAAATAAGTATTTGATTACAATGAGTAAGATTTTTAGTCCTTATAATATCATAAATTAACCTAGAAAAGTTAAGATTTCAAATAAGATACCTAAAATCTTGATAATAGCAACAAATAGTATCAATAAAAAAAAAGTATAGGATATCAAAATGAATAGCAATTTAAACAATTAAATTAAGGTTCACATTGAAAATTATCAACTAAATAATAAAAAATTTTAAATTTTTTATCACTTATAGATGAGAATCACAAAAAACAAAAATCTTTAAAGTGACATTTGAAAAAACCCTCATTAATTGAAACCGGAAGTGAAGCAATAACTTTTAAGAAGTGCTCCATATAACAATAAATTGTGGAGCATTCCATTACTTAAGATGGTGTTTTGTATCTTGCAATCGCATTATCAAGAGTGACAAATACACATTGAAAGTTTTTTACATCTCTATAAGAATTTATCCCTATCTTAATCATAATTAGGATAAGAATGCATTATGAATTTTATTTTAGGTGAGATTGTTTTCTAAGTATAGTAATAACAATTTGGGATTTTGTTTTGAATGAGAGCTTTTATTAGGAATTTTATTTTAAGATGACAATGAATTAAGAATTTTATTTTAGGCAGAATTTTCTTCAGCATTCAAACATATGTCAAAATAAAAAATTAAGATTAATCTAATGTTAATATAATCTTTTAGGACTAATTTAATATCAAATTCACAGCAATATAATAGTAGGACAAATTTGATATTACATTAAACAAAATTGAATTAAATTAATGTTATAATAAAAGTTTGGATCAATTTAATATCAATTTAATTTTTTAGGAACAAATTTTCACATTTACTCTAATTTATATTTGCTTGGAAAATATTAATATAATTTTTTAACAATAATAGCAAAATGTCTTCGGTGAAATGAAACCAAACTTTTATAAATTATCATTCGGCTCGATTGAGTATTATATATTTCATAATATTTTTAAAAAAGCAAATTATTAAAACCTTATTTAATTACTTAAATGTGTTATCGTCAATATATATATATATATATATATATATATATATATATATATATATATATATATATGTTTTAGTTGTTTTAGCATTTGTATTTTCCAATATATTATTGCTTTTGTTAAATTTACATATTTGAAAATAATTAATTAATCAAATAAAATGATAAAATTATTATTAATTAAATTTAGTAAAGATAACTTTATTTTTATATTCATAAAGAAAACATGAAATAAAACTTATTTGGAAGAATAGATAAGTAACTTCTTATATTTTATAAGAAGTAGAACTTATTAAAAATCCTACTTTTTTAATTTATCAAATAATAACTAATTAATCAATCAATTATTTTTCTAATTTTAAAAGGTAGAACTTTTCATGCTATCATAGCAAATAAAACAAATTGTAGATTCACATTCTAAACTTTTATTTTTGTAATTTACAACCGATGCCAGAAGTCTACGAAGTAAATTCAAGAAAACGTATGAATTGATCAGAGAAGGGGTCCGAGATCGACTACCTATATGTTACTTCTAATTCATTATATTGATATATTCTCGAAGATACTACATTATAATAATATTATTACATCGGGATAAAAATCTGTGTCCTCAAGTATTATCATAAATATTAAATTTCAATAGTATATCAAGCAAAGTTCTTTATTTTTTATCAGAAAAATCAATACAATTAATAATTTAAATTTTAAATTTATTTTTGCAGTTATTTGTTATATTACAAATTTTCTATCTTTGTTTTTTTAACGAGTAATTATGTATTGTACTGTACTTTAAAGGACACCTTATTCTTTGATATCATCTTTGATCTGTTTCTTAGTAGGAAAAACTTTTAATTCTACGTAATATTGAAATTTTAATGTTATTTTTATTATATTTTAATAAATTAACTATTTTAATTTTATGACTAATTTTTTTTTAAAATTAAGAAAATAATATTTTAATTTATAAAAATAATATTAAGAATTTCAATATTATGGTATGGTTAGAAAATTTTCCTTTTTAGATCTTGTTTCTATCTAATATACAGATGAAAATATTATGGCATATTCCGCATATTACGAGTTTAGGATGCAAGATTGAACCTTTCAAAAGCTAATCCATATTTCCAAAAAAAAAACACGAAGGATATGCTAAATACCAAAGGCAAACACTTGTGAGATTCCTTAATAAAAATTAAAATAATGCGTTGAATTCAAATTCAGATAGTGCGATAATCTAATTAAGTCATAAATTAGTAAACAATACTACACGATTTAATTATATTTGAATTTTGAAAGTCTGGGCCTGGAACATACGCGGCGTCGGGTCTCCGTGCCACACTCTCATATGCATACCAACCTTTCTCTCTCTATCCATACTCTCTCTCTCTCTTACGTCTCATAACAAAATCGTAGATGTCTTCTCTATCTCTTCCCTCTATATATAGTATCAAATGAAGCCATTCGAGCTCAACCTTAATCGTTTCGACTTCAAGAACCCTCTAATTTCTGATATTTAAGAGTAACCATTTACGACAAATCAGTCGCAATGTCTTCTGATCTCTCTAATATTCTGCCCAGAGTTGTCATCGTTTCCAGGCGAAGCGTTCGCAAGAACAAGTTCGTCGATTTCGTTGGTACGTTTTCTTCCATTTGATCGGCTCTTTTTTCCCTATTACGGTTTCTTCTCGATGAAAATTCGATCTGTATTTTTATGGAAACTTAAATATATCTTTCAACTTATTAAGTTTGTAATTTGATATAAATTTCGAATGTTTGTAACTCTGCTTGAATTTTAAATTGCGATTGCGATTGCAAACACGAATATTACATAATATTGCACCTCGTTTAATACCATGAATTCCATCAACAAGATTCACAGAGAATTGTGTTTTCTGCGAAAAAGTTAGAAAAAGATCGCAAATGTTTCAAGATCTTACAAAAAAATAGTATTAGTTAGCTTTCCTTCACAACACTGTTTCTACACAAATATTATTATTTTCTTGGATTTAGCTATTGCCCATCTGATGAATTCTGTGAACATGATGATTTTTCAGGAGAGTATCATCTGGATCTTATAGTAAACTATGGTGCAGTACCAGTAATTGTTCCTCGAGTCTCTGGGGTCCACTTGCTGTTAGAGAGCTTTGAGCCCATTCATGGCGTCCTACTCTGCGAAGGAGAAGACATTGATCCTTCTTGGTATGAGGCCGAATACCCCGGCGACCTTTCGACGGAGGATTTGGAAGAAATCCGGCGGATCCACGCCAGCGATACTGCAATAGACAAAGAGAAAGATTCAATTGAGCTGAGCTTAGCCAAGCTTTGCCTTGAAAGGAACATACCCTATTTGGGCATTTGCAGAGGGTCACAAGTCCTAAATGTGGCTTGTGGGGGTACCCTCTACCAGGACATAGAGACTGAGCTGTCTAAAAAATGCCCAGAAAGCCAGAGAGTGAAGCACATAAACTACGATGATTATGATGGGCATAGGCATGTGGTGAGAATTGTCAAAAATACCCCTTTGGATTGCTGGTTTAAGGATTCTCTGGAAGAAGAGAAGATGGAGATTTTGGTAAATAGCTATCACCATCAAGGTGTTAAGAGAGTGGCACAACGATTTGTTCCAATGGCTTTTGCTCCTGATGGCTTGATTGAAGGGTTTTATGATCCCGATGCTTATAATCCTGAAGAGGGTAAGTTTATTATGGGATTGCAATTTCATCCAGAGAGGATGAGGAAGCCAGATTCTGATGAATTTGATTATCCAGGATGCCCATTTGCTTATAAGGTTAGAAATTTGTGCTTTTTAATCTTTTATTTTGAGAAATTGTACAGGTACAATGCAAATGGCAAGATTTAAAATTGCAGTCGGCAATTGCAATACTACTACTACTCTGTGACTGCAATATCTGTATTTTTCAGCATTTATATATCATTTTTACTAATCACAATATAACTGCAACTGCAATTCGGCAAAATTGTGCCATTAAGAAATAAGTCATGAGTTAGTGCTTTGAAAGTTTTTTTGGTTGATTGTCTGCAGGAATTTGTGAAGGCAGTTGTAACATACCAGAAAAGGCTGAATAGTTTGACTTGTGTGGAAAAGCCTCTAAAGCTGAACAAGGAAATGGAGAACAAAAGGAAAAAGATAGTGAGGAGCTTTTCTTTAGCAAAAGATTTATACACCACTGGCCAAGAAATTAGTTCCTCCAAAGAGTCTGAACTTGAAGCTGGAGCAGAGTTCCTTGAGGTACTACAACTTCTACTGAAAACAAAGTGTTTAAATTGTATTTTTCCTCAATTTGTTTGGAGATTAATTTCGTATCGTTTATAAGCTTTTCTTGAAAAAGTACAGGGGAGTGTCACTCACAGTCACAGTTTGTTACTCTCTTTATAACCATATTACACCATAAATCATAGTAGAATTGAATTTGCTATCGCCTCCTTCAAAACAGATGAGATCAACTCAAATTAAATGATATAGTGTATAATGGCCTGATTCTAAACTCGATTGCAGTTTTTCTGCGGATAGTAAAATTGCAGTCAAACGCAAAAAATTACTAAAAAGTCCGGCATTTATAATTATGGCTTGCAATTTAAAATTTTACTGCATAATTAAAAAATGGTAGTGATTTAGTACTTCTTTCTAATTAAACACTAAATATTTTCATGTTATCTTACACAATATTTAATAAATGTATAGTGATAATTTGCTCGCAATACTAGATATAATTTTATTTTTTTTCCTTAATCTTACGGTTTGATGTTGACTTATGTATCATTTTTTGCAGTCAAACAAGGCCTTGAGTGTGCAACAGGAGAACAGGCTGAAGCAAATGGGGGCAACAGTGAGGAATGGAGGATCATATATAGAGAGGCTGAAACTAAACGAGGAAAGAGAGGGAATGGCAAGGATTGTGATGGGCAAAATGTCTGTGGAGCAGTTATCTGATCTCTTGTCTTTCTATCGCACAATGGGTCAGATTTGTTCTGAAGTCTTGGAAAGGAAGTTGCATGGCCTTGTGAATGATTCCTAGTCACTTCTTTTGGTTGATTTTCGTTTCTCCATGCGTCTTTGGTGGCCATATATATGTATGTTGCAATATTTGGTTGTTGCAAAGTTAGGGTCTGCTTTTTATAGTTGCGGGTTTCACATTCCCACACGCATGAATCTTGGCTTGTGGGGTCCTTTGTTTCCTTCCTAAAGGTGTAAATTATTTTGGTCTTTTGTCTTGAAAAAATAATGGAACCACTTTTCAAATATCTTTTAGAATATTTTATTTTGTATAAGTGATCCCACTCAAATACAAGATTTATTTTATGTGAGATGGAATGTCAAAAAAAAAAATTAAAAGAAATTTTTTAAAATATTTAGAATATTTTCATAATTCTTTAATTAAATATGATTTTTTTGAAGTGGGAGTAATAATTGATAAACCTCTTCTAATAGAAATTGAATCATACTTCAAATCCTCTTTTAGACTTAAAATACTTCAGGACCCAACGATATTGTTGATCCAATCAATTATTGTTGCTAATAGTGTTTATAAGACTACTCTTTAATCCTTGTTGTTGCGGTTGTTAATGAAAGTGATGTTCACGTCACTAGATCTCCTTTCTCTCATGGGAAGTAGAAGGGTTTCAACATCACTACAACTCTCTGGATGCTCATGTAATTATCATGATGATTGTTTGTATTGTAAGAAAGTACAAAAGAATAGGCACTTAATTTTTCATTTTTTATTTTGTGGAGGATTAATTTGAGGGGAATTCTACGATACCCCCGGGATTTCAAACCCGAGGTAATGTGGTGCATTATGGACCATTGGATGAAATTACCAAAATTTTTAGTAATTTCATCTAATGACTTGTATTGTGTCACGTCACCTCAGGTTTGGAACCCCAGGGATACCGTAGCAAGTACCTTAATTTTAACTGCATTAACTGGGGTGAGACAATTTTGATATTAGTTTTGTCATTTGCTTATTTAAACTTTCAAAGTCGAATCTCTCCAATTTTTTTTCCCTAATTGCACGAGAAGGATGACATAGTACACGTAGACATCATTCTAGATTAAAATTAGAGATCATTGAGGGTTCAACTAAAAGTGAGAATTAATTTGGAGTAATTCGGTTGATATAGAAAATAAGTTTTGTGAAAAGTTAAATTTTTTAAGAAATAAATTTTTTTATAAGTTTTTTGAGAAATGTTTAAAGTGGTTTAATTGATATAATTTTTTTTTCTTATTGCACGAGAAGGATGACTTAACACACATAGACATCATTCTAGATTAAAATTAGAGATCATTAAGGGTTCAACGAAAAGTGAGAATTAATTTGGAGTAATTCGGTTGATATAGAAAATAAGTTTTGTGGAAATTTGAATTTTTTAGGAAATAAATTCTCTTATAAAATTGAAAATTTTTCAAAGTGGTTTAATTGATATAAAGAAATTAACATTTTTCAAGAATTAACTTTTTATAAATTTTTTAGGGAGTATTATCAAAATGATTAATATAACTTTTAAAATTATAATATAAAACTAAAAATATTGATATATTTTTATTGTTTCTAATTATTTTTTTAATTATATTTCTAATCTCTCTCTATCATGATTTTTTTGAATTAGTAATTTCTTATTTTTTAATTTACTATAAAAAAGCAAATTAAGTTTATATAGAAATGAAGATTTTTTAAATATACACATATCTTAAATTATCTCAATATAATTAATTAAAATTATATATAATTTTAAGAAAATATTATTTAATTAATTCTATTAAATTTATATAAAATAGATAAGAAATACATAATTTTCTATTTTTATAATTGAATAAGAAAAATAATAAACATAATTCTATTTAGAATTAAATCTCTATTATAATTATTTTTATATTTTATATTTATGATTTAATATTTAATATTTATTTTACATAGTATCATTTTATTTATTATTTAATTAATAAAATAATTATATTTATATTTTATAATTAATAATTTTTATTTATTATAATTTTGAAATGGTAAAAATAAAAAGTTAAAGAAGTAATTAATGAAATTAAATAAGAATAATTTTATATTTATATTTATAAAAAAATTTAAAGTTCTTCTTATCAAACAAAAGTGTAAATAAGCAATTTCTTGTGATATGTGAGAAGTAGATTTTTTTAATAAATTTTACTTCTTTTATTTTGATAATTAATGAATAATCAAATAACTTAATAATTTTCAAATTTTCCAAAAGTTGTATTTTTATATTATTTTTACGAATTAAATAACCTTTCAAATTGGATTATTGTGGCATTTTCAATCATGAGTTTAAATTTTTCGCTACATTAACCGTCTTTTTTTATGAAAAACTTTTCTTAGAAAAATCCACAAAAACTAATTGAAGTTGTCACCTCTCAAATTGATTGAATCTCCCGATAACTTTTAAATAAATTTTTATTAACAATCTAATGTGTTACTAGATCTTACGGTATAAGTGATATAAATCTCACCTGTTTTATAAGTAAATATAAACATCTAAACAAATTATATGGATATGTTTTTGGTATAAATCACATCTCTGATATATATATATATCTCGCCTAGGATCAAACGTAGGTGGAGGAGGCTTAGATCGCGCGTGGCGAGGTTATAGCTGGTTGGGGCAATCGCCCCCATGAAGTACGTACTATTTACACACTTAGGTCTCTACAATTATGTAAAAATGCCGCATTCAGTAAAAGTTAAAATCCAGTGGCAGGGGGTTGACCAAAATATTAATAATAATAATGAGTGGTTGGGTAATTTTCTCATCCTAAAGATTATAAAATTGGTGTAAAACGAAGTGAATTTAAGATTAATGAAGGGACATAGAACTTTTAAGACTTTTAATGCTGATGATGGTTCATTTTTTAATAGTTATAATTTAAATTGAATAATTTACAATAAAAAAATATTTTTAATAGTAATGAAAAATAAAAAATAAATAAATTAAGATTTTATGACCTTATTGATATGATTAGGAAAAAAATTTATATACTAAATTTTTATATACTAAACTACTAATTAAATTAATTTCTAAGGAGTGTGAATTGATATAGGTACTCAAAGAAAATTGTTAATTCCGATTGTTCCAACCCTCTTTCCTTGTTAGTAAAGAAAATTGTTAAAATCTTGAAAATTTCATTCATACCCATATGGAAAAATATAAAGAGAGATAAATAAAACAATAATTATAATATTATTCTAAAATTTATTTTTAATAATATTTAAAATATTTACATATATATTGTCCTTGTATATTGATTAAATTTCGTTGTTTGGGGTCAAAATTTCTAGTCTCATACTAATATTATAATGGTAGTGAAAAAGTTTTAAACTTGTAAATTATAAAAGGCAATATTTTTTGAATTTAAATTTGATCTAATATAACATTTTTTATTTTATTAATAAATAAGAATATAATATATTATTAAAAATCAATATTAATAATTTTATCAATAATAAAAATATTTTAATAATTTTTATTAATGTGATAACATATAAATAGATAATAATATAAATTAATATATATTAATAATAAATTAATTTTTTTTTTTTGATATGGCTGGAGTAAAATGTCATAGTTTACGTGGAATGTGATTAGAAATAAATTCAGCCTTATGCCATTGACTTAATTTGTGATCATCTCAAGTTTTAATTCAAAAGGATTCACATGATTTATGTGCTATTGGACTTGTCCAGAAACTTCAAAGTCAAAGACAAGAAGCACCATATTTCTGGCTTTCCACTATAAGTGGAAGTGGGGACCAGATGTTCAACGAGTAGAAGGGTGGGCTTTCCGGGAGCTTCTTGCTACACGATCAACAAAATTTGCATGTCCAGGTGCATCTTCCTAGGATTTTTGTAAAATATTTGTATTTTTAATAATTAATTGTAATAAAAGCAACATTTTATATAAAACATTTTCAACTTTTTTTACCTTTTTTAAGTAAATGGATTGATAATTTTTTATTTACTTTTTACACAGAAATTCCAAACAATTTTAATGTATTGCAAAAAAATAACCAACATCATTATATAAAATTGTAATTATAATTTTTATATCAAAATTTTATAAAAACTTACAAAATGTTCTAATACATGCTTCATAACATAGGTAATAATAAATAATAGTCGTCAGTTTTTAGAAGTTCATTGGCATATCATATTATTTTGAATATTTTATTAATATTTTAGATTTAAAGATATTACATATATAACAAGTGATTTGCCCTTCCATCACTTTGGGAAGTTATAGCTAGGGTGTAAATAAGTAGGTCTAGGTCAATTTTATCATAAAAACCAGTTTTGTTTTTTAGATTATTAACTTGAATCTAATCTATTAATTTATATAAAATTAAAATTTAAACCTATCCTAATTTATTAAAGAAGCCTGACTAAATCTGTTAATCTATTTAAAAGCCTCTATGTATAAAATAAAATTTCAAATTTACTAATAGACTAAAATTTTTTTAAGATATAAAATCATCTAATAGCTTGATTAGGCTTATATACATATATATGTATTAAAATATTTATATTACTTGTATGTATAATATATAATATATTATATTATATTTAAATATATCTATAGTTAAATAAATTCATCTAATAAGCCTGAGTTTGAAAAAAAATTAATTTATTTATCTAAATATGTCAATTTATTAGCTTAAACCTAATTTATTTAAATAAATAGATAAGACTAAACTAAACTTTAAGTAAATTAGGTTGTAAACTGTTTGACCTATTTGTACCCTAATCATAACTTCAAAGTTCTAATGTCTTTTGACATACTTTATATTGTTCCCCAAAACTTTTATATTGGCTCCCAAATGTAAAATTAAACATTTCATTCAATCTTTTTTAATGAACAAGTAGATACTTTCAAACGAGAATTTATATGTATTCGTGATATTGAAAAACCTGTAATTCATAAATAAATTCTATTGATTTTTATCAATTTTTTAAAAATTATGAATACTTATATTCATAATTTTTATTTTTATAAATTATGTGGATAAATTTTGTATTTTTTTACAAAATTTACAATTCTATAAAAAATTTATTTTTAATATGAATAAAAAATGATAATTTTATTCATAAAATATTATTATGAAAAATTTTAAAAATTTATAAATCATTACAAAAGAATTACTAATTTTCAAATAAAATTATAAAATATACTATTTTTTCTAAATTTATATTTAAATATAATTTAAAATAATATTTTATATGCATACGTGGCCTCCAAAATTTCCTCCACTGATTTCGCTCTTACCGACAATGCAGTAAAATAATGAACAACTTCTTCCCAATAAAACACCCCGCCACTCTATGTCAATCCCAGCCCAGCTTCAAGTCCAAGTAAAGACCCACCGCAGTTCTAAATTATGATTAAAAATTTATTGCAGTTAGTAAATTTATGGCTATATCAAAACTATAATTATAATAATGTAAAATTATAGAAAAAATTATAAATGGACTGCAATTCATTATAAACCGTAATTTATAATTAACAGCTTTTCCAATCCCTAACAAATTATTTTTTTTTTATCAATTTTGTTCACAAAGAATATAAATATTATTTTGATTTACGATTAATCATTTAATGTAATATTTTAGTTTCTCCATAAAAAACATTAAAAATATTAGTAAAATTAATAATTTGATATCAATATTCCTATTTTATCTCTTTTTACTTTCGCTATCACCATATTTCCATCCAAACAGTGGATTATAAATAATTTAATATTATTATTTCTTTTACCCTTCTATTAAAACAATTATCACTCTTCCTATATTTTTGTAAGATTGAAAAATCTTTAAAATATGACCAGAGTTATAAAAATATAAGGACAAATTATTTTTATATTTAAGTTAGAGAATAATTAAATGAAAATTTGTAAATTGAGGGTAGAAGAAAAATTATAAAAGTATAAAAAAAAGTTATAAGATTTCTTTTTTCAATAGAGAAATGAAATGAATAATAATTTTAAATCATCTAGTTTTCATTATTTGAGAATGTATGATAAGGTAATAAAGGAAGTAAGGAGGCATACAACAAGAATAATAATGTCAAATTATTAATTTCATCAATTTTTTAATATCTATTTTGATAAAAGAATTAAAATATTATTGAATAATTAGTAGGGAATCAAAACGATATTTACATTTTCTAAAGGACGAAATTGATACAAAAATATTTTATAAAAGACTAAAAAGATGTTTAATTTTTTATCTTATTTCTGCATGAAGTGTAAATGAGTATTAGTACTTAATTTGGTAAACAGGAAAGAAAAGGGAAAGGGAGTTGAACTCCCATCCTTATGCTTATTAATTGACTAGCATACTAACATAATGCCACCTCATTGGCACTACATATATATATAGAGAGAGAGAAAGAAAGAGACAAAAATTACTCCAACTATTATCAAAATAATGATAACTGAAGATAGTTGATACATTTGAGGATCTCAACCCATAAAAACCAATCCAACCTCTTTAAAAAAATAATAAATAACATTAAGAAATAAAAAATAGAAGAAAAATCTCTTGTTAGTTGCCATTGTGAATAGAACATTAGTAATTTTTTATAATGAATGGGACTATTATGCTTAAATATTATTCAAAGGAATGCTTAATGCTTTATATTAGACTATGATAAACATTATTATTAATAATACTATTAAATTAAGCTTATTAAATTATGAAAATTCAAATTTAAGATTATCCTTTATATATGGATCATGATGGTTCTCACCTATCTATTCTATATTAAATGTATTGTAAATAAATTCTACATTATTTTTATGAGTACCTTCATTTCTTCATTTCATCCAAATGTGTTGATTGATTTCTATACTTACACCTCTTCATTTTCGATTTCATTGAATTTGCATTTTCTCTTCATTTCTTTTCCATTTTTTAAACAAACTAATATGCATTAATGATTTTGCATTTTAATTCTTAACTTTTTTGTAGGCTTGTGGTTCTTTTTTTATTGTTTTAATTGATTTGTTTCATTTTTCATGTTTCCTTTAATTGCTATTTTGGTGATTACATTTTGTTGGCAAACAGATGTACCAATCTATCATTGTAATCCCTTATGCTGATGACTTCATCTGATCATTTTTTGCATACATTTGGAAGCCCTACTTCTATGTTTGGAAGCCCTTGTAAAGAATATAATTGGTAATCCTCTCTCTAAAGCCTTTATACAAGAGTTTTGAAAAGGCAAAATATGACTATATGTGAAGGTTTAACTTTTTAGCAGCCTAGAATGCAAATATAAATATAACAATATTGTCTCATCTAAACATTAATTATGTAAATTATCAACCTAAGCAAAAAATTATTTGATAATTTTGTCAATACTTCAAAGTCCAAACAATATATGCAAGGCAAAATCTTAATCTCCCATAGCTTAGAAAGAAAAACAATAGGTAATTTCTTTACAATTGGAAACTTTGTTAACTAAAGAACATACAAATTAAGAACAAGATTTTTTAACAATGAAATACACACATCTTTTAACAATGAAACACATATAAGGACATCAATGTTTTTTTCCATGAATACAATTAAATGGAAGCAATGCCTATCATAAAATTGTACAACATTTCAATTTTCTAGCAATCAACTGCTCTTCAAATATGTTAATTGTCCCTTATCTTGATCAATAATAGCCTTTCTTATTAATGTCATCTTTCTTTCCCCTCATCCTTTTTCTTTCCTTCTCCACAAGGCTTCATCTTTGCATTGGATAGGATAAGCTACAACTTCAATCCATCCTAAAAGGATCTATCAAAAGCAAGACATATTGAGAGAAATGTTAAGGCTAATTTATAAGTACTAATTATTAGGTTTCTTTTTTAATTGAAGCTAATTGAATGAATTTCTACTATTAATCTATTGTTGTAGATCTATGCTAGCTTGTTAGTGGTGCATAGAGTTTATTCCTTTAAAATAAATGGAATTTGAGCTTAAACTAACTTATTCATTGTGATCCCACTTATCTATGTCTCCATGATGTTGTTGAATGCTAGGGTGGCCATTTTTTCATTAATAAATGGCATATGACCAAAGTAACCTAAAATTGATGATAAATAAGCCTATGCTAATCCATTTTAAACCAAAATTGATCAACTACCTTACAAAATGATGTCATTTAGTTTAGTGTGGTGGATTTTGTGCTAAGTGCTTTACACATAACGAAGTCATTCATTTATCATTTTTTTATCTAAGTTTTGGCCTAACAAAAACCCTAGTAAAGCTTGCAAATTGCTAAAAAGTACCCTATACTAACTTCATCTTCTTTCGTGTTTAAGGTTGCATTCTATTACTTGCTAAATAGATTTCCTTATAACTTTATCAAATGGTGAAATGGTGTAAATTAGACAAAAAAAATGCTTTCAATTACTTAGCTAAGTTCCTCAAATGGCAAATCCTAAATCGTAATAAACTAATCATAACATGAAATAAATATGAATAGGGTTAAAACTCAATGAGGAGAGAATGATCTTCTGCTCTTAGAATGCTTATAATTTAGTTATTGCTTGAAATTTCAAATGGGTTTATTTTTTCATTGCAATTTCTATGGTTGATTTCTTAATTATTTTTAATTTAAAAATATGATTTTACTATGAATTTACAAGTTATAGAAATATTGTTAATTATTGTATGAAAGAATTTGCAAATTCCTTACATGTTATGCATCTTTGTCATCTTAGATTTTGAAATCTTTCTTTCACTTAACTTTTGTAAAGTTAAACTAATTGAAATTATAAGTACTTAATTAGAATTTACATAGCTAGTTTAGCTCAGTTTGGCCACTAACAATGGTTTCTTTTGAATTAATTTTAAACACCATAAATTGGTTACAATTGATTGAAGTTGATTGATTTATCCAATCTAAATCGACCAATAGCCACCTTAGTAGGCATGCACAAATAATTAAATAAAAATAATTAAATGATATCAACTAAGCAATTAACAAGCTTAAGGAATTGTTACATGACATTTGTCACGGATTGGCAAACTCAATAGTCAGGATATGTGACACTTAAACATTCACCACTTAAGAAATAAGCTAGCCTACCAATTAATACACCAGCTAAGCTTAGCATTAACAGACCAAACATACAAGTATAGCACAATTAGGGTAATCATAAGCACATAAGCATCATATATAGGCAAGCAACACATATAGAAAGGCAACAATGGTGTATAATATGCATAGCTAATGCATACGGGCAAATACGACTAAAAGCAACTAAAATTTAGGATACACATTTTAGAAGAAATGGCTACTTCTATTATTAATATAAAGTCTCATTACAATGTTGATAATGTATAAAGGAAGTATCAAGTAACACACTCTGGCCTTTAGACTAGTGTCAAGCTTCTACCAAGGTCACCAAGCACTCCCCCTTAAAAAGCATTATAAGCAAAACCCCATTTAGGAAGAGTAGATATATTTTTTTCGAATTGTTATAAGGGCTTTTCACCTTACTTCAAGTAGAATTATGCTATCAAAATATACTGATACAAAGATAAAAATCAAATTATCACAATCATGTAATTTCCTACTTGCACTAGATAAGTTGTCGTGGTTAAAAATACAAGTAAAATCTGAACATGGGAAAAATTAAGAAAAATAATACACAAGTCAAATTAGTCCTAAATTTGTACTGCAAATCCTCCATCACATGCTTGATTTATCTATCAAGTTTTGTCCTAATCAGAGCTCGTTTGCTTGGTTATTTGGTTCATAAGGCCAACTTATGACATATTCCAAGTGAGATTAGATCCATTATCTTTCATGATCTTATAGGAACAAAGTTTCCTAGAAAAGACCATAATTATCATCTTAAGGACCATGCTAAACTTCACTATTTCCTTTCTCCTTTTACTAAATTTTTAGTTTCAGAAAAAAAAACTTAATAATATGAATGTCATAACCCAAATATAATCATAATTAACATGGAACTTGTCATCCAATTTTCACTAGCCTAATTCACATTCTACTTAACATGGGTATGCATGTATGGAGTTCAAGGAAGATGTCATACATTAGGAGAAAAATATGGCATTTTATTTATCTAAACTAGAAATTCATTCGCAAAGAGAGTAGGTGTTAGTCCTTTTTCTCTCTTTTTTATTTTATATGGATAAAGGCTTAAAAATATCTATAATCACTTATATTTAACTACCCAAGCCATACCGTATCAGCTCTTATGAGCTTATGTCACAATCCAACCCTAATTATAATTGGCATGAAATTTGATACTTAATTTTACTAACCTAACTTATATTTCTTTCTAATTGTAATCTAACACAAGTAGTTATGTAAGAGAAAGGATCTTGCAAAAGAAAATAGGTAATAAAATAAAATTCAAGTTAAAGATTCATTTACAAAAAGAGTTAAGCTTACTTATATCTCTTCTCCTAATAGAGAATAAGTTAGCCTAACTAACTCTTAAAAAATGGGTTTTTAATCCTTTACCTTCAATCTATAGGAAGTAGGCTTTAAAACTATTTAAATCAAAAGATCTAGTGTTGCCCAACTATATTAGAAGATCCCCTAAAACTTTAGCTCTAAGGAGGTGGATCAACTTTATGATTTATAAAACAACATATGGAGGGGTAAGTTTAAGGCTTACTGAGTAAATACTCTAGAATCATAAATCAAAAATAATAATTACAACTTATCGACTAGATTTACCTTCATATACTTAACACGTAAATCACATAATTTATCTAATCTAATTCATGCATATACATTTTCAACTATCATTATATTATCTAATGTATTAAGGTAAACAAGGTAACTGTGACTTTCGATCAGCCTATACCATTACTAAACTCATCATTGTCCTTTTAGGATTAGTCTTATACTTTTTGCAAACTAATATTGGGTCCAATGCTCTTATCTCACATTATCTTTTGTCACATTTTTCATAATTTCAACATCAAGTATATGCATCTCAATACATAATCATTCCATACCTCTTGAACATGGTTATACATTTCATCTCTTTCACCATCATTGATATTAGTTATGTACCACTATTCTCAATATAACATCACCCATGCCTCATTTTGTGGTTATACAATTCATTTCATTTCATAAAGAACATAACAATTGTATCCAAACACATTCAATGTTTATTATATGATGTTAACAATCATAACATCAAGTGTGTAAAATTAGGGATTAACATTCAACTATATGCCTTTGCTTAAAAAATCCTTTTAAGAGTCCAATAGTTAACCATTAAAGACCTAATAGTTAATCATTCTTTACTAAAGTTGAATTGTCCAAAATTCTAGAACAATGGTCTACTATTAGGATCTAATGATCAACTATTTGCATAGGATTCTATAAAATTCCTAGCATGAATTATTGTTCATAACATGCATTTAATGCATCAATTCTACTACTAAACCTTATCTTATCATAAATACATTATTATAGCACATTAAATACCCTAATTTCATCATTCAACCAAATCAAAATTTGTTAAATCAATAGAAAATCATGCACATTTCATATAACAAATAGGAACCTAAAACTTAAGTTCATCTCACATCAAATTTTTAAAAATTTTAAGGTCTTACTAGAATATTTACTTATATAATATGGAGAAATGTGCTAGAAGGAAAATCTAAATTTTTCTTGGTCCTAATTTCATAAAGATCAAGAATTTCTTAGGTTAGGGCTCAACTTTTCCCACTTGAACTAAATACCCAAATCTTTACTAAAACTAAAAGGAAATGAGAAAGAGATCTATCAATAAGGAAGTTTTTCCCTTAATTAGATGAAGACTTTAATGTAAATTAGCCTTTTCCCTAGTTGATTTAAGAAAAGATGAAGCAAAGATTAATGAGATAAACAGAGTAGATAGAGTATGGTGTTTTGGAAAGTTTAAGAAAGTGAGAGGGAATCGGCTAATTTTGGCCCTAAAATGAGGAATAATGGCAGGGGCATTCTTAAAAATGTTTCCTTAATCTCCTTTATACTCATACACTCACTTATAATGATTTAAAATCTTTAATCTTTTTATTCCTTTAACCTTTCCTTATCCCTTTCTCATAAAATTCCTATCCAAAATCCTACTAAATCATTAACTTGTTATTTTACCCAATATCTCATTCATATTTACTTATTAAAATTCACTTTTTTCCACACAATTTCATTCCCATGAAAGGCAGACAAGTCATTCTAATTATTCTTATCACAAATTAAAATTCTAAATTTCTATTTTCTAGAAAAGGCATAACAACTCAACTCTGAAGTGGTGGTGGAAATGATTCAATTTAAGCATTTTGCAAAAATAAATGCATGAAGAAGTAAGTTTATGACATAGTGAGTAAACACTCTAGTATAATTACACATGATAATAATATAACCTACTAATTGGATTTGCTTTCCTATAAACATAAGAGTTTTAAATCATATACTTCATAACATAAATCCCATTAGTAACAATTCATTTATTTGCAATCATTCAAGCTCATCAATATCATCATTTAAATATAAATATTCAACAATGCACATTTTCATCACATCATGTACATAGCAAATATATATAAAAGAAAAAAGTAAATCTCTTTATGACTTTTGGATTGACCTTATTCCTTTGCAAATCCAATATTGTCCTTCTAGAGTTTACCTTATTCTTTCACAAATGATTATCAGATTCAGTTTTCACATATATCATATTGCCTTATCACGTTTCTTATTATTCAATCACAATTTCAATCTCATGAAGATTTTATATTTCAATAACATCTATCTCATTCATATATCACATTTAAATAACAAAATATCATCCATGCCTTTTTTATTAGTCACATAACTTAACTTATTACATTAATAACATAACAAATCTATTTAAAATGTCATTTATACATTATAGCTCTTAAATGTTTCCTTACATGGTTACATATCATGTGTTTAACCCTCATTCATCACATAATAATTTGGTTTAATATTAAAACACTAAAGCATGCCTTGAGCTTTTTACATATCATGATATTATAATTATCATTAGTTAAATTAGGCTAGCTGATTATATACTCAATTATAAGAGCCCTAAAAGTAACTTTAGGGGTCATAATTAATTATATAATTAATTATCGAGGTCAAAAAATAAGTTTAGATGCTTATAATTAATTATTTAGTTAACTATATGGATCTTGAATGTAATTGTTGATGTTTATAATTGATTATGTAATTGACCTAACATCTAAAAAGTTATTCTTTAGTTCATAGTCGATTATATTTACCTAAAATGCATATTATTAGGCATATTTCTTCATGATTTTTATTGTTATACTCGTAAAATCATGCATCTAATGTATCAAATTCACTACCAAACCACACATCATAAATACACATTTAAGTCACTTCATTTATTTCAAATCTATCATCAAATCAAGTTAAGTATTACAAATCCATATGCTTAGTTCATAACTCTTGGAAAATCTCAAGTTTGTATTCAAGTTAAATAAAATCATCAAATCTTTTTGAGGTGAAGCTAGAATATTTACTCACTTAGTACAAAGAAAGATATTGGAAGTCTAATATTGAAAATGATTCAAAATCGTAAAAATTAGGGGTTAAGATTGATATTCCCTCTTTGAGCTAAATGCATGGATTTCTTTATATCTAAAAGGAAATTCAAAGAAAGACTTAGTGTACAAGAAAATTTTGATGCCTCTACCTTGATTGTATAAAGAAACTAATAAAAATTTGCTTCCTTGTAACTTGATTAGGAGAAGATATGATGGAAGAGGAGAAGAAGGACAAGGAAGATAAGAGCTTAGGTTTGATTAAGGAAATAAGGATTGTTAGGCTAAAGTTAAGTTTATAAAATGGCACGGTTATTTTCTTTCTTTGTCTTAAATTTCCTCCATACTCACAAACTTACCTCTAATCACTTATAACCTTTAATTCTTTTTGTTTGTTACACTCTTCTCATCCAAGACTTATTAATTCTTCATCCTAAGCCCACTTAGTAATTTATTTTTTTATTTAAAATTTTTATTTCATTATTCATTTAATTAATTAATTTTCTATTTTTTAATGTCCCATTCACGTTTTCCTTCACGAAATTTATTTGTTCCACATACAACATTTGTTTCAAAAATTCTCACTACTAAAATTAATTATTTTTGTTGCATATAAAGTTTTAAAATTTTAAAATTATAAGAAGAATGTAACATAAAGGTAAGGAAGAAAAGAAATAGTATTATTATCCTAAAGTTTTTTCTCATATGCCTAATCAAATATTATTCAAACCGTCTACCTCTACTAATTGATGCAATTCATTAGTAAATGATACGACATTTTAAAACTTAGAATGTTTTTGTGTAAGCATAATAAATAAATATAAAGAAATCTAGAATAAAACTTTCATTATTTAAATGAATTTGAAAAAAGAGTTTTGTATGAATTAGTTAAGGAAAAGTAAATGAACAAATGTTAAGAGATTAAAGGAGTTTAAATGAAAGTATATGTATATGAAGGAGATTTAAGCCATTTTTTCCATTTTGCCCTTAGTTACTTGTCCCTTATTTCCTCTTCATTTTTTCACTAAAAACCTTTATTCTCCTCTCTTAATATCCTTTTTTTTTCTTCATTTATTCTACTCATCTAGCAAAGGAATATTAATTTTCATTAATTTGCATCTACTTCTTAAATTAATCAAGGTATGGCTTCTTAAATTAAAGCTCTAGAGTGGTTGTCTTCCATTTTCCATTTGGATTGGGAATGATTAATGATTTTTATTCAAAATAGGGATTTTTGACCTTAATTCCAATCTTTTATTTTTTAGATAATTAAGAGCTATTAAACACTAATTCCTTTTAGTAAATATATCCTCCATATAAGGAAAGTAAGCATTCTAGCTTAACTTCAAGGATTTAGATTGAAATTATTTTGCAAAAGTTAGGTTTCTAAATTTAGCATTTTTCTTGTGATCGATGTTGAGTAGAGAATTTTGGTTTGAGAACCTTGGTGGAAATAGTATGACTAATGTTGTATTTGTGATATATAATGATTTGATTATGAATTTTGATTTGTGAAATGAATTCTTGGTGAAAAACTTATGAATAAATAATGTTTTTGAATGAGATTCTACAGAAAATTAACTTGTAATTGATTATATAATCAAGTATACTCCAAAATATGTTTTTTAGGTAAGTATGGTCAAATATGCCATCAAAATCTACTCTCTAGCAACTACAATTGACTACATAGTTAACTATACACCTATGAAATTACTCTCAAGGACTCCATAATCAACTATGAGCTTACTAGAATTGCCTCAATGTATAATGTAATCTTATATAGGATGAATAAGTGATAATTGTTGTTATACATAATAATGGAGATGTGACCAAATTGTGAACTTGCTTTCTTTGTACTATATGTGTGAATGCTATGAAATTTGATTTATTATTGAATTGAAGTGCTAGATGAAGCACATGTTTATACATTATATAATGATCAAAACTTAATGATAACAAGGGTTTTGATATATACATTATAGCTATTTGCATTGAATCTGCATGTCAGTTGTGAAAAGATAAAGTTAATTCTAGAGGAATAACATTAGAATTATGACATGATAGGGATAACCAAAAGTCACAAGGAGATTTATATGCTTTCTTTTATTATAATTTAGGTTTTCTATCAAATATTCGTGAATTAATATGAATGGATTATGAATCTTTAGAAAAGATAGTATTAATACAAAGAACCAAATCTCTCTTGTGACTATAATAATGTGTAAATGTATGGCATGGTCTCATATGGAATTTATTTTTGCGTATGTTTATGGTTAGTTTTTAAGAGCTAAATTAGTCTTCCAAAACTTTTCTTTCCTCCTTGATAAAGATACAATATTGTAGTTAATTTCCTTGAATAAAAATTAAAAAAAAATTCTCCTAAAGAATCTATTTGTAATCCCTTTATTATGGTATAAGCATATTTTAATAAATTCTTATTTAATCTTCATTTACTCACTAAGTTTCATAGAAACTTACTCACTTACTCTATCTTTCTTTATTATTTTTTTTTGAGACTTTCCCTTTTAGATGTCCAATTATTATCATATGGATCAAGAGTAGGTCTGCTTGAGAATCCTAACATTAAGAGAGTCTTGGAACAATTGAAATATCATACATGAAAATTTACTTACACATTCTATAATGGATTTTCAAGAGCTGCATGTCTTTCCTTGTGAAAAGCATAATTTTACAAGAAACATGGAATTAGATGCATTAAGAAAGGCTAATAAGTGGTTACACATAATAACCTTTTATGTCAGTCACGTGTCTAAGGAAAGGTTATGACATTAAATGATATGCTTATCAAGAAAAATACCCAAGTGCACTAAGGGTGAATTTAAGTTTAGTATATGCTTATCAAGATATATTTTTTATTTATTAATTTTCTCTAATTTGTTAGAAATAGAGATATAAGTTTTTATCCTGTGACTTGCAATTTTTACTAGCATTTCCTATTTTAAGATGAAAATCTTATTTATCTATATTTCTCTTATATTTATATCCTTAATTAAAATATAAATTCTTAAACATGAACTTGATAAAATGTTCATTTAAGCTCAAACTTTACTCAACTATGTTATTCATCGATGAAGCATGTCGAACCTTATTTAAACAAAATCATTTTATATAGCCATAATCAACTCTATGGAAGCATTGATTTATACATTTTTCTTAATCTAGACTTTGAAAATCATTTTTTTTAGCTATCTTTTTAAGAGAACTACCTAAAGTTTGAAATAAAAAGTTAAAATGATTTTTTTTCAACTCTATCAATTGAAGTAATGAGCCTCCTAATACTGGGAAGCTCATCACTTCAACTAGTTTTCATGTTCTTTGAACAGATCTTTTAGTAATATTGACGATGATAAAGTCTTATTTGCCACCTCAAAATTAGGGGAATTTATAAGAATTTCTCAACAATTTTGAATTTTATAAAAAAATTTATACATAGCCTTCCTAAAATTTTAAATTTTTTCACTAAAGTTGTTAATAAATTATATTGTAGCTTCTTCAAATTTTTTGTTCTGGCTTCGCTTGAATATTGACATAAACATGCACAATCTTATCACCATTTTCCAAGAAGGACCTATGGGGGGCACAAGGCAACTTGTAGGTCCAACTATTAAATCACCAATACAACATTATGATCTGTAAAAGATCCAAACCCTAATTCCTATAATAGATAAGGAGGCTCACATAGCATATCATGATGGAAATTGAAAAATAAGGAACCATACAAATGTTTTTACTTTGTTAATTCAAAACATGATTTCACGAACAAGTTATAATTTTTCATAAAATTTATAAATTATTCATGAAAAGGTGTCAAAGTTAAAGATATGAGATTATAACTTATTTTCCTATGGAATCTTACAATTATTTTTCATAATATTTAACAACTTTTTTCTTTAAAATTGAAACATAAATAATTATACTTGTAATATGAAAATATTAGAGAACTTGATGAAAAAGTCACAAACTTGCATTCAACAATTATATCATTTCATCAAAAAATTAAGAAAAAAAATACTTTGACCTCTTTTGTAGTATCAAAAACTTACATAGACCTACCATTTATTTTTAAAACTTACGTAGACATCCCTTAAACAACTAAGTTTCATTTTACTTTCCCTTAATTTAAAACTTTCCATCCATCTGTAAGTCTTCCATTATAGCTGACATTTTTTACCAAAAATACCAATTTTACCCCTAATTTCAATATATAAACATCTAATCAAATTTGAAATAATTTTTATATGTCTTTTACTTGTAATCTATTTTTTAGTTCATTTAATCAAAAATAAATATAATATATTTTTAATATAAAATTTATTTTTTAATTATTATTTAAAAATATTTTTTATTATTTATTATAAGCAAATTATAATATATTTCAATGTGAAAAATTATTTTCTTGTTATTGTAAGAAAATAATTTCCCTAAAAATATAAAGATTATATTATGTATATAGTTACTAGAAAAATAAGACTAAAACTAGCATTCTATGTTTTGTTCTAGAATTAATCTTTGTAATACATACTTGCTTATAGGCCATTATGTTCTGCAACTTGCATAACTTATCATTCAGATGAAGACCAATTTCAATCTTAAGGGGATAATTGTAAGTAATGAAGAGAAAGATAATAGTTTTTTATTCAATTTGAACATTATAGCTAATTCAAATGTTGATGTTGGCAATAAATTTTAATATGAGAATCAATTTTCCATTTTTATAAAATGTTCTTTAATTAATGAAAAATAAAATACAATATACTTAATTTATGGACAAATTAAAAAAATTAAAAATTATTCCACTTCAAAAGTTAAAAAAATTAAAAAAAATTAATGCAAAAATCTGTTTTCTATTAATTAAAAATAAAATACAATGTACCTAATGCAATTGCATCATTACATTATAAGTTAGGCTGATGAAATTATCCATAACTACTAAAACATAATTGTCTTAAAAACTGCTAACTAAAATAATTGATAACTAGGTTTTCCTCTATGCAAATAAACAAAAGATAATGATCCCTTGCTTTTGTCCACTACTTCAAAAGGCAAGAAACATGGTTCTATTTAATTTGAGGTAAATGGAGCAATGGTTCTATTTACTTTGAAATAGCTCCCAGAGTCTCTTGACTTTTATACAATTACCTATTCTCCATTCTTTGCATCTACAATGAAGTAAGTTAATAATTAAGATTACTTGGCAATTAAAACATGCATCATCTAAGGTCACAATTAGCATGACACATAAGAATGTAGTTTGGTGACTAAGTCTATAGTTGCTTGAATATGTTTTTTTGCAATTTCAAGAGATCATTAATACAATGTCTTCAGTTTTTAAGTTTCAATACTAAATAGAGTGACATTATGTTAACTTTTTTTTTATTATCAAATCTTGAAAAATATTACACTATGGATGGCAAATCAAAAATCTCTTTCCCCACCATTTTCTTTTTATTTTAGGGTTTCTCTATTCTTATTCCTAAATCCAAATTAAAACTAGTAGTAAAGTTCTTAAAAATCATAGCTAATTAAACTTTCTATTAGTTACTACTCATGGAATTATCATCATTATCAAACAAAAATAGAAAAGGCAAGTCTAACTAACTATATAGATAAAATAATATTGTTAAGCACAAGCTTTGATATGTCTATTTTAATTTCATGATAATGGCTCATTAAACCTTTTAATGCCATTTGTAGAATATTATTTACAAACCATAATTACTATTTCTTGTAGGTTTACTAATGGTGTGATCAATTATAACTCATATAGAAACAAGCAACAACAAATGAATTAAACTTTTAATCTACATTAAATATACTTTTTTGGCCTTTTTTGCATGATATATTTGCATAACCCTTTCTTGTGTAGTAAAATGCCTAGTTCCATGTGATGTACCACTTCTTTTTGTTAAAGTGACCTAGATCTTATTGTTAGAGGTCTTGGAATAGTGGTAGTAGTAGCTTGCCACTCCTTCGTGCTATGTTCTATGCACAAAATTAAAGATTTAATTAATGTAAGTAATTTTAGTGCTAATTTAATTTAGGTTTTAAAAATTACCTGAGTTACTTGGGACAAATTTTTTTTAAGCTAAATTAGTACTCTTTGATAACCCTTTTTATTATGTCCTAGTTATTAGTAGTTATTGCACTTGACAATAGTAATTCTTTATGCTTGAGTAGATGATGGTCTTTCACCCTCTTGCTGTTTTCTTTTTATCCTTGGTTTTTTAGATAATCTCTTTAATTTTGGTGGAAGCACATTTGTCTCATCAAGCATGGCCAAATCAAGTAGGGGAGAAATCACATAAGAGTAGGTAGTGATGTATATTTCTTTGCTATAGTATGCATCATAATATTCTTCAATTTTCTTATGTATCTTGTTAATACATGCAACTCTATGTTTACAAGGCATGCCACTAATTTCCTAACTTTTACATCCACATGTTCTTTCCTCTAACTTAACCACAAACCTTATAAAGTTATCTTTCACTTCAAATTGGTTTCTTCCAAATGATTAAATCCTGCAGAACCCTGCAGCCTTAAGAGTCAAGTTTAGCACATCAATAATCCTTTTCCCAACAACATGCTCCTATTTAAGTCCTACTTCATATCTATTAGAAAACATATCTATTATTTTATCTAAGTCTATCCACAAGTTGGATCATAAGTTTAGATTTTAGTTCATTTATCTACCTATTGAATGATTCACTCATGTTATTGGTTATGTCTGAACTCTTAGCTTTTAAATCAAAGGCATGCATAGATGACATTAATAAGGGAATATCCATTAAATACTCATAAGCTGTAATGTTGGTCTTAGCCATCTTTTCTATAGCTTTCTTAAACAAAAATTTGTTACTTACATTCATAGCCGTCCAGTAGATATCCTAAAGAATTATCATAAAGTACTTTGCCTTAAAGTTATTGTGCAAATGGTATGAACAGTGCCTATGCCATGAATTTAGAAATATTATTTTCACTGCATCATCTAAACCTTGTATATGAAGGAATATTGTGTCACTCATAAGGTAGCCATAAATAATGAAATTATACAAAACATAAATAATACAATTATATTATTTTTTTCATATCTTTTATCTATCACTTATAAAAATGAAAGGTTTCTCTATTGGTTTGGATTCTATTGCTTCATGAAGACAATTAAGAAAATATATCCATGAATCTTTGTTCTCACTTTCTACAATCATAAATGCAATAGGAAATAATCCGTTATTCGTATCATGAGACATGGAATTTAAAAAAAATCTCCATATGATCTTTTTAAGAAACAATCATCCAACCCAATAAAGGGCTTATATCATTTAAGAAATCCTTGTTTGCAAGCATCTATACAAATGAAAAACCTTTTAAATTAAGGAGTTCCAACAAGTGAATGTCTTTCCCTGTAGTCTATATTGATAACACTACTAAGATTCATAGATAACAATAGCTTTCCATATTCTGGCACAAGTTTAAAGCTTTGTGCATGTTTCCCTTCAATTTCTTCTCTAGCCTTGCATCTAGCTTAATAAAGTTGCATTGGATGTGGCTATAACCTATATGTGTCATTTATTTGAGTGTACATAAGATTATAACTCATGCTTAGATCGGCCTTTAATGACTTTTAGACCTTTTCTACCATTTATGTGGAAGTTGTATTTTTCTTTTTAGACTCTCTAATACAAGTGTGCTTAGATCTGAGAATCTTGATCATAAAAGTTACCTAATCTGGTAAGAAAGATGCATGGATCCTCCATAAACAACCATTAGTAGTATATATTGTAGTCCCCCCTTCTTTTTTTAATTTTTTTCCTTATAATATTAAAGTTTTCCTGAATAAAATAATCCTTTAACACTCTCCTAAACTCACAGACATCAACAAATATTTGATTCTTTTCTAACTCTACAATCCTTTTCACTCCATACTCAAACCTTTTACCTACTATGTTTTTGTTAATGTATATAATTTCTTCCTATTCTCCATCATTGTCACTTCCATACCTAGTATATTTATTAGAAACATTAATTTTTAGATAAAAAAACTACCTTACTATCATAACCCAAATGTCCCTCACTCATGTCACTATTACCATCATAACTACTATAATAATCATCATTACTATCATAATTGCATAGGATATTTGACTCAAGCTCTGTATGATCAAACGCAGGATTAAATTGTAACTTATTTTCTAGTTTATTAGTAGATATATCTTGGTGTTGAGGTTAAAGGACTATATCTTGTTAATTAAAATGTTTAGATTTAATTTGAGGTTAGGTTTGTAAAGTACTCATAGATACATGTTCAATTTAGGGTTAGGTTTGTGAGGTAGGCATAGTATCAAACTTAACTATTTCCAATTCACTAGCAACTAGATATATAAACTTGCTCTTACTATACCTATTAAACACATGCATCAAGCTAGAATCATCCTATGTTTCCAAAACAACAAAAGTAGGTTGAAAGTACCTTACAGTAAAGCTAACATCCATATTTATGGGGAGATTAGCTAGAACCATCCCATACAAATCACTAATCAAATCTAAGTACAAGTGTCTGCTAGAGTCCACATCATCTATAATATGTTGCATGCTTCTATATGTAATATATAAACAATGGTGAAAAGAACATATCTTTCCTGAAATGTAACATCAGCCACTAAATTATAAGAATAATGCCCAAGAAGCAAATATTAGTGAATCAATATATCAAAATTTTCACTGATCAGTTGACTCATATCAACCTATGACTAGTTATTGATGCCACTGATCATAAAAAAACAATTCATGATCGTTCATTGGCCCTCTGACATAACAAATCGCCAACAATTTAGAAAAAAATTATCAAATTAATTACAATTAATTATTCTCATTGCACCTTTATTTACGTTGCATTAAGAGAAATTATACTCATTACACTTTCATTCCTCTGCTACTAGCATTCCATGTCTATTGCTAATCAAAGGTTATATTGTTTGATGGATATAAAATTGAGTAATGGTGTCCTATTTGCTTAGATAATCTATTATGAATTATAAGGTGGTAGCTAAATATGTGTATGTGTTTAGGAAGATATCATTAGGTTGAATAAAACATCCATTGATTATTAAGTACAAATAGACAATAATAATGACAATAAACAAATCAAATCTATGTATTCGGGGTAAACACTTAATGAATCATGCAATAGGATAATCAATTTCAGAAAGTGTTCAATATTACTTTCAATTGTATTGTACTACAATAATTCAAAAGAATTTTCATAGTATTATTCTGCAATAATTTAAGAATGTTTAATTTGCAATTTCAGGTGTAGCAATTAGGGGTAGATGCATTGTTGCTATTGAAAATTCCAAAGGACATTGGAAAGCCAACTATGAGATTAGAGAAAGCTATAGTTCGAGATAGGATTTGTAAATGGGAAAATCTAGTCTGCAAAATAGTTAAATTTATTTAAGATCCTAATATTAGGAAGATCAGTGAAGGGATGTACAATTTTGTACTTTCAACCATATGTTATCTATTTCCAAACTTGATTAGCTATTAAATTTCTAATTTTTTTAGTTAGCTAGTTTCTTATTTTAGAACATGATCCAATTTCCAAGTTGATATAGGGGTTGTCAAAATCCAACTACATTAGGAAAGCTTCTATTTATTTTGCTAAGTATGTTAAGGCCATAAGACCTTCCTCTCTTTCTTTTCCTATCAAGAATCCCCGTTGTGCTGCACTTTTGCATATCAATATTGCTTTTCTCTCATTTTCTACAAATATATATTGGCATTGCTTGAAAGTTTTAGAGAAACTATATCATGAATAGAATATCATTTTCTATAATGTCAGCTTTGCTTAATTAACAAGTATTAATTTGAAGGTTATAGGAAAGTATGGATTAAAGGTATCATGGTTGTATTGGCTTTTCAGATCATAAAGTCTATTATATAGTCAACAAATTATTGATGATAGGATTTTTCTTGTTAAATAATATATACAAAAAGGAGGAGGAATGTGAAGATGACAAAAATGAAACCCTTTGATAGAAGCTTAAAAACCTACTTGAGCAATGGAGATGCACATAAAAGCTTAAAGCGTAGCAATTTAGCAGATGTATGGTTTTCACTTGTTTGGCCTAAGAAATTGTATCATGCAATTTAAGTTTATGATTTGTCCATTCTTGAATTATTAACTCTGTTCTATGGCATCACCTCTCATCTTTTTACCTTCAAATTGTTATGCCTTAAGTTCGAGTTTTCAAATCATGCGACAAGATAATCAATTTCAAAAAGTGTTCAATATTACCTTTGATTGCTTGAATGAAGATGAATGAATCCCAATTTTTCTTCAATTGCATTTCTTCATCCTTCAACAAATTCTTCTTACATCAAAGATGAACTAAAATGAAGGAAGATGAAGATTTTTCCTTTTCTGCACAATGAAGAAGATAAATGAAGCAAATCCTCCGACAAATTCTCTTTGCAACAAAGACAAATGAAGATAAAGGAAGATGAAGATTTGTTTTCTACACAATGAAGAAGAAAGAGGAAGATGCTTCGTCATCTAGCATGAAGCTGGAGTAAAAAGTTTTCTATTGGAGGGCATTTTTGGCATTAACATTAATGTTATTTAAAAATCCTAGTATTAAAAGAATTTCAATGATTAAAAATAGGTGCTGTCTATGGTGTCTTTGGCATGCTGTGGGTTTTGGAACCCTGGACAGGTGGTGAAAGACTATCTAGCCACGTGTGAATTATGCAATTGAAGAAATGTTTTTGATCGTCGGATTTGGTTGGGCAAAATTGCAAACATGACCTAACTTTTTGATAATGGAAAAACACTGCGCCAAATTATGTCTTACGTGGCATAAGCTTTTGCCACATCAGATTGCCAACACGATTGGCTCTGCTCATCTAACACTAACATGATGGGGAAGGAAACCAAAATTGAGGAGAGTGTTTTGTCTTAAAACCATCCAGCTCCGCCGTGACAGAGTATTCAGATTGTTGACCATGGCTATCTCTCCATAGCCAAGCAAAAAAACAACATGCATCATGTTCCTTTAATTTTTTCCATAAAATTGTAGCATAACTGCTCTATACTTCGTCTGTGAGTCCTAAAACTCAGACACGAACATCTGGAAGCTGCGATATCGTCTCCGGAGAGTTGACCAAGTTCTATCGCCGACATTGCAGAGATGAAGACACGATGGAACTACTAACGAATCCCATCTACTACCTTTGCCAGAAACAGCAAAGATAAGGTACGAAAGTTAGAAGCTAAATTTGGGTATTAGGTTTTTTATTTTTAATTTATTTTTATGCTTGGTTTCAAATTTCTTTGATAAAATATGTTGTGATCTGTATAGCAACTTGTTCTAATTTTTCAATTAGTTCCTGCATAGAAGGAAAAGTAGGATCAAATTAAAAATCTAATATTAACAATCTTAAAACCTTAGATGAATCTGAATTTGGTTCTCTACCATCTCTAATTCAGCTATGCTTCCATAGGTGGGAATAATAAATTTGATGTTGGTTAGAATTCTATGACGTAGAGAAAACCCAGATGTTAGAAAGATGTTCCAAGACGGCATGTTTGAGTTGGAAGGCATATTTATTTGCCTTCGATTTGAGTAATGTTTCATTGATTGCTCCTGAAACTCTGCTTTAACCAAATTTTGGCCTTACCTGGACTTAAATTGCCTTTCATTTTTATCTTTTGTCTCTTAGGCCCTATTTCATCATTTACTATCAAGTTGCTCGTGATTTTTTTTTTAAAATTCCCATCCATAAGCTGAGACTTTCAATGTTGAAATAGAAAAAAAGGTGTCTAAAGCAGCCATTAGATATCACTTGAACTTTTATTCCATCTATCTTGATCTTAGATACTATATTTGGCTCTCTATCTCTATAAGACAATAGCAGGACTTGCCAATAAACTTTCCGTCCTCATATGAGAATGGAAAACTGGAGCATTTTCTGCATCGGTGGATGAAGAATCGCAAACATAATAATTTTTGAGAATATGCCTGTTTGTCGCTTGCGGCTTGGGCTTCAGCCTCTATCCTGGCTGCAGCTCTTCTCCTCTGTAATCTTCTCTTCTGACAGATCAGCAAACTTCTTCCTTTATTCATTTGATGGGAGCTCTGGATTGCTAGAAAAAAATTGAAATATGATGGGGAATCTGTCAATGCTCAATCTGTCTAACGCAGTCCTTAGGCCGAAAAAGTCATTCCATTACCAGTCGTAAGGCCGACAGTAGTGGTGATGTATATAGTCTTTATTTGATACAAAGTAATTGTGAAATTTTAAATAACAACAAAAATTATGAAAATGAACTCTCATATTTTAATTTTTCAACAAATTATTCATATTTAAATGTAACTTATTTATAAATTTGAAGGATTTGCTTAATAAAAGAACCTTAATTTATAACAACAAATAATCATTAGTTGATGATAATCTAATTTGAAATAAAAAATAATTCAAATTAAGAATAGATTGATAATTGTAAGAATTTGATCAAATGGAATCCAAAACGTCCAGGAGGACGGACAATCTCAATAACACGGTTCAAGGATGTATCCAAAGATAGACCTTCGAGTAATAGTGGCGGGCGGAAGTGGTGCATTTTATTGGTGGATTCAACGCTAATCAAGATACATGCGAGTTGTCTGGCAACCACTGCTTCCACAGAGGTTCCTATGTTATTGCTTTCTAGCCAAATCAAAGAACCTCTTTTAATTTTGTTGCTTTTCCTCATTCGTATTTCAATTGTCGAAACACATGAAAAATCCAGAGTTTGTTACTTGCTTTCTAGCCAAATCAAAGAGGTTCCTATGTTGTTGCTTTCCAGCGCTCTCTGCTCTGTTTCTGCATTTCACTTGTTTGCGCAGCAGGTTGTTGAGTCAGAGCTTAATGCTACTCATCAGCTGCTTGCATCTATGGCGATGATACTCATTGAACAGAAGGAATTAAGTACAACTTTGTGTAATAGCGGTAAAACCCGAGACTCATAATAGTTTTACTCGGATCGGGAATGAAATGAGAGTATTTTGGTGGACACTCTGGTATCAATTCAGCAAAATTACCGGGTATCCAACGAAGCGGGTACTATACGTTGGATGAAGTTTTTAATTTTTTTCTAAGTTTAATATTTATTGGCTTTTATTAAAAATGGTATATCTTAACAAAAGGTAAATCCTTATTGGCTTTTTTAAAATTCCATATTAAATTATCCACTAATGAAAGCATAGATAATTTGTGGCCAATTACCTTGATTGATTTGAAATAGATGGAAAAAAAATCAATATTCAGTAGTTAGCTTCTATATCCATTTGATCGGAAGGACTATTAAATTTAAGTTACAATATAAAAGGCCTGGTTGATTGCTTAAAAACTAAACTCAAGCTAATAGACTCACACCAGCATAGTTAGTATTTGAGTCCCTCCCAATCTGTCAAGTGGTCCTCTTTTTCGGCTTAATTGTTCCACTAGTTTTAGTACATTATTTAACTATTTAATTAGGCTATCAGAGTATGATAATTATCTGTTACCAGAACAATTACATATTTGCTTATACAGTACACTGCCATCCTTCTTATAGGTTGAAGATGGAGATTGATGACAATGAATGGAATGAAATGGAGCATGAAACACTGCATGCTGAGGTGGGAGGCATGCTTGATGCTTCAGGCAGTAGAGGTACTGGGGAGGACCGCACAGATGCTAATAGAAATGAAAGGAATAGCGAAGCTCACCTGACTAACAACAACATAATGCAACTACAGTTTGATTCACATGAGGCAGCGTTAGAATGGTATATGAAATATGCAAAGTGTATCGGATTTGGGGTGAGAAAGGATGACTATGGACATGATAGTAAGGGTGACATAATATGGCGACAATTTGTTTGTAATAAAGAGGGAAAAAGAGCATGAAGACACATAGAAAGGGTTGATAGGCAGCGAGAGCCCCGACCGGATATAAGAACTAATTGTAGGGCTTGTATTAGAGTCAAGATCAACAAAGATACGAAGAAGTGGTTAGTCACAAAGGTATCTGTAGATCATAATCATGATTTAACTCCCACCAAGCATGTCCATTTGATTCCTTGCCATCGATCGTTGAATGATACAGATAGGGCACAAGTAGACAGCATGCGTTCATATGGCATAAAGATTGCACACATAATGGATTTCATGTGTGGGCAATCTGGAGGTCCTTCGGGAGTTAGTTTTTGTAGGAAGGATTTATACAATTATTTGGACAAGCAAAAACGTTTGCTAATAGCTGATGGTGATGCCTTTGCCGCCCTTAGTTACTTACAAGCGAAAGCCAATAGTGATCCCATGATGTTTATTAGGTTCACAACTGATAGTGACGACCGACTTCAGAACATGTTCTAGTGCGATGGCATGAGCCGGTTGGATTATGAGGTTTTTGGTGACGTTGTGGCATTTGACACTACATATAGGAAGAATAGATATAATAAACCATTAGTCATATTCTCTGGAGTAAATCACCATTTTATGACAATCATGTTTGGGTGTGCATTGTTGTGTGATAAAACAGTTAATACATACAAGTGGGTGTTGGAGGCTCTATTGGAAGCTATGGAAGGTAAAGAGCCGAATGTTGTTGTAACAGATGGAGATAAAGCTATGAGGAAGGCCATAAAAGAAGTTTTTTCCTGGATCCATTCATAGGTTATGCGCGTGGCACCTACAGAGGAATGCAAAATCCAACATAAAGGACAAAGGTTTTTCTGAGGATATGAAGAAATGCTTGTATGTCAATTTGAGCATAGAGCAGTGGGAGAGGGAATGGGAGAGTTTAGTGGTAAAGTACGATGCTCATGAGCACAAATGGGTGAAGAAGATGTATAAAAGACGAGCAATGTGGGCTACTGCATGGTTGAAAGGAAAGTTCTTCGCGGGTATACAAACAACATCTCTATGTGAGGGCATAAACTCTTTCATCAAGATCTATGTGGAGTCCAAACACAGCTTGATCGAGTTCCTCCATCACTTTGATCGAGCAATTTGTCATTATCACAACAATGAATTGAATGCTGACTTTGCATCATCGTATGGAGCTCCTGTGTTGAATTCACCCCTACGTGGTATTGAGAGTAGTGCTGCAAAGGTATATACCAAAGAAATATTTGTGAGGTTCAAGAAGCAATTAAATCACATAGTTGCTTTAATGGGTAGAGTCCACGACATGGTGAACACAACTGTCACATATGCTGTGAGTGACTACTGTTAACCAGAGAGGGAATGGCTTGTGCAATGCGATAGAAATGGAAAGCTCCTTCAATGCTCATGCTTCCTATTTGAATCGTGTGGGATACCATGCTCGCACATGTTTCCTATTTGAATCATGTGGGATACCATGCTTACACATCCTTTGCGTGATGAAACATGAGCATATGGAGTCAATTCCTTCAAGTTTAATTTGTAATAGGTGGATAAATGAGTGCAAGTCCATCGATGTTGGCCCCTGCCCAAGCAGTTCTGGAGGTGGGGAAAGGTTAATCCATCTGAGATATGCATCCTTGGTAGGCAGTGCAAACCGTATGTGTTACTTAGCTGCACAATCTAGCCAATCTTTCAAAGAGGCAAGGGAAAGGTTATTTGTGCTGACAGCCAAGTTTGAGGGATTGCTGGAGCGTGGTTCAATGGACTTTCAGTCTGAGAAGGCTAATTTCCATGTTGTGGTGGAGGACCCTACACAAGTGAAGACAAAGGGTGGGCCTAAGAAAGGTGGAAAGACAAAGAAGTGCACTCAATGTAGAGGTATCGGGCACAATATTAGAAGATGTCCTCAGCTGGTTGACCATTTATGCAATAAAGCTCAAGTGACATCATCTGATTCTGAGGATGATGAATCTGCAGAGGCCAAATTAGCAAACCCTGAGGTATAATTCGTACATAAAATAAATTTTAACAAAAATTTTGTGGGCATCATAAGTAATAATCTTACATTGGCCATCATAGATGTGATCCAATTACGTGAACTGCCATTCGTTATTTGCAGCTTTCCCAGTGTTTCAATTTTAGGGAGAAGGATCACGCATCAATGGCGGATGAAATCAAGAAGGAACATGTGAGGGCCTACTTCCTCCAATTTTTCCTCATTTATTTGTTTGCTGTCTTCTGTTACTTAGTCAAAATTTTGCCATGATTTAAAACAGCTCCATTTATTCTCTGCAGTCTTTGTTCCCGACCTAGGAGTCAGGCAATTGTGGATCCTGTTCAGAATGGTTCAACGCTTGATGTGTTGTGGAGTTGGAAGTCGACAATATCACTGGGGATGGATATGGCAAGTGTTGCACTGGTGAGCATCATACCATTCCCCCTTAACCGTTGCAATTATATTATTGTTGGACAGTAATTTACTTAGTCTTTTTGTGCACCTGTTGATGAATTCAAACTTGGGCATGCTTTGAATGTTCCATCACACACAGGAATGTAATTCGATGGAAGATTCCTGGATTTTATTGATAAAAATACACCAGTTCCTATGCCTCTAATTTCTGTGGTGTGTCACTAGTCCATTGGCTGTCAATTTTGCTCCTGGGGTCCTATTGGGCATCACTCACTGTGCGGCGATCTTGGCAATCAATACCCATGGATATGTAGTGTGTGAGGAATTCTGGTTGAAAGAATTAAGCCAGGATAGATTGCCAAATATCCGCATCACAAATCCAGCAAAAGCCTGCGAGCCAGTTAAGGCTGTGTTGGACTATGTTAGCCCTGTAACTGTGAATCGTAACGGTGCCCACAAGTTAGGTTTCTAATCTTCGCACCATTTTCATAGTATAGAATTCTGCTCCCAATACTCAGTGGCTTCCGTCTGAGTGTGTCAGTGCCTAAAATATTTGTATGGAAATCCAGAGTGAGTATGTAAGTTGAACTTTGTTGTTCGGAGAGCCAAGTCAATAATTAGTTTTGTTTCATGCACTATGCGGTGCAAGATGAGTTTCTATCTGCCTTTGTTTGACGTGTTGATCAATCAACAGATATATTGTCCCCGTGTAATAAGTGGGCAAACTTGGCTCCACTAAAGCCACAGGACAGTGCATGCGTGTCATAATGTAAATATAGCTCTGCTTAAGTTTCAGGACAGCTAGTGAAAAATGGCAAACCACAGGACATGAAAATGGTTTACCGCAGGACACGTGCAAAAGGCTCCAATTGAATGCATTTCACTCATCGTTTATTCACAAGTATACTACTTGACCATGTTAGACTTGGAACCCCTGTAATCAACTTTACGTTCAATGGAATTTCCTACTTTTTACTATATCCGGAGATAGCGATGTGCACAAAAAAAATTATTAATGATACAATCTAAATAAATTACATATTTTATTAAATCTTTGTAGTTGAGGGTACAATATGTTAAATTTTCCTCACCTAACGCATACTGAGTCAAGCAATATTTTTCTTCCTCCTATTTACTGTGATAGGAAAGTGTTTTATCGTGGACATTATTCACCGGTAATGACTGGATTTCAAATGCTAATAAACGTAGGTTGTCCAACTTTATCGTTCTATACTCTGTACTGTACATATGTGAAGTTTAAATGAGGAATTTCAGATAATTAATCTACTCATAATCATGATCAGTAGTAGGACTGAAAATATTAGCGTCCATATTACGCCCTTCGTGTTTAGAAGACGTGTGAATTTTTTTGGCAAAATTCATTCGCCGTCCTAAGTATTTCAGGGCTGCACGATATATTATTGTACACATTGCAATATTTGTTATTTGATTTGTAAAGAAAATAAGCTTTCAAGTTGGTCCCACTAACAAGAATTTTGGCATTTCTTAATTGAAATCTCAAATTTGAATCTTGTAACTAGATAAAATAAATGTAAAAAGAGCTTCTTTCTAGCATAGTGGTCTGATCCAGCTTGATTTAAATTATTTAATTGACAACAAAAAATTAAGAATTCATAGAAATTAATTTTTCATATTTTATTTAGTTTGGTTTTGAGAGTTTGAGGAAATATAATTAAAATAATTATGTACCCTTTAAAACTATAATAGAATGAATTAGAAATAGAAATGTCAATGAATTTCAATTTAACATATTTTTTAAATTGTTATTTATTATAAAAAATAGAACTATATAAAAAATTAGAATTATCAATTTTCTTTCTTTGAAAGCATGTCTTTATTCTCCTTTTTCTATCATATATTTTTTGAAATTTACAATTTCTTAATTTCAAATTTAGTATCAAAAATTAAAATTGATTTACATAAAAAATTAAAATGGCATATATATATATTTTCAAATTCATGGGAAGGATAAGATGGTGTGGAAGTCATTAATTAATGGAGTAGATGCTGGAAATTTTTGATAATATAAGCTCAGATGTTTGACACATCATAATTCATAAATATAATTTAGCAAACCTAAAAGTATACATGAAGAGCAAAGGTTAGAGCACAATTGGCACTTCAACTTTGAAAGTTCTACAAAATATAATTAAAATCATTATTTTACCCTTTAAAACTATAATTGAATAGATTAGAAATAGAAATGTCAATGAATTTCAATTTAACATGATTTTTTCCAAAGTTGTAATTTATTATAAAAATTAGAACTACATGCAAAAAAATTAATTTCTAATTTAGTACAAAAATTAAAATTGACTAACATAAAAAAATTAAAATGACTTACATATATAAATATATATTCAAATTCATGAGAAGGAAAATTTTGCTAATATAAACTCGGATATTTGGCATATCATAATTCATAAATATAATAAAAAAAATTTAGAAGCACACAATTGAGAACAGGGTTAGAACATAATTGATACTTGAGCTTGTGATGAGTGGAAAGAGTAACTAAAAGCCCTTTATATAAAACTTTAATTGATTACACCCATTAGAAAGTCATGTCTCTTTAACTTTCTTAATTAGTTTAAGAAGTGCTTGTTTAATATAATAATTAGAAATCACAATTAATAATTATAAATTAAATAATTGATTAATGCCTTTTGAAAGGTATTTGATTACATGCACTTTTAAAAGTTTTCAATAATCAATGATAGAAAATAATCCTAATTAGAATATAAGATACTTTAAGTAGCTCATTTTTCAATCATGATTATAGTTAAAAAAATTATAAATTTTATATCTAAGCTGACCTCATTTTTTTATTCTTTTAACTTTACTACCCTTCTTCTAACACTAGACTTTAAATTTTATACTTATATTATACCCTTATTTTTATTTTAAATTTATAAATGACTCTTAATATTTTATAATTTAATTATTTATAATTTTTTAAGTTAGTGAATATCCAAATAAGTATAAATTCTGTTTTGATTATAAAATATTAAAATTTCTTATGTATGAAAATAATTTAAATAAATGAGACTATATATTAAATAAGAATATACATAAATTAAATAACATATATTATTTATTTGAATCTTGAATATATATTAATTAATATTATATATTTTTATTTTATAAAAATATTATCAAAAAGATGAGAAAATTAATAATTTTGATGTATTCATGTGTATTTTATTATTTTTCTAGTAATTTAACACTAAAAGTGGTTATTTTATACATAATCCAAATAAGAACAAATTACGTATAATTTTGATATTATCAAATATATAATAGATTATGTATAATCGATTATTTTAAAATCAAATATTATAATTAATTATCCTAATAATTAATTATTTTTATCATTATACCAAACAAGCCCAAAATTTCATTCATTTATTAATTTTAATAGTAAGAGTAGTTTTGTATTTTTTATTCATTTCTATAGAGTGTGAGCAAATAACTTCTCATATTTTAATATAAATAATTAAAAGACAACATTTATTTTATTTTTCTCAAAAAATTATACTTTGCACCTTTCTGACAATTAAACGAGTTCTAAATAGTCTCTGATTTCATGTTAATGATGTTTAAATTTTTAATTTTTCCTTAAAATATCTTTATTCCATTATTACAGATAGGTGGCCTCTTATTTACTTTCTCCCCCCCCCCCCCCCCCCCCGGCGCCTATTTGACTAAGCCAGTGCAGCTTGCTCTTGATATACCATGATTCGCCTAGTGGGTTATAAAGTAACTACAAGGTGACCAGAAATTGAGGACGAAAAATCTTCATAGAATGATAACAGGAAAATGGTCACCTAATCATCATTGTCTGTAACCCAATTAAAGCACATAAAAATTGTATCTTGTTCTTAAGGCCATTTGGAATTATTGATACATGATGACATCAAGAGGTCATGGCCCCACTCGGCACGCAATTCAATCATTCATGTGGCGTTTTCTTCTTCATAAAGGGACCATAGCCAGTTCAAGAAAGACTTGACCTACCTGGGCACTCCAAACAGCCACATATTGCATGGCTCTTCTCACAAGTAACATACAGCAACTTCAAAACCCTAAATAATCAGCATTTCCTATATTAAAAAGACGAATCGTATGGGATTTTAATTTGCCTAATTAATCCTCATTATCTGTTGCTCTGTCGTTCACGGTTTCATATCTTCTCTCCTATATTTAGGGGCTCCATTTGTCCAACATATGCTTTAACCCAAGCAATCCAAAACTTCTGGCCTCTTAGTTTAACAATTAAGATGGCTCTGAGATGGCTTCTTCATTCTGCTTGCCATGTTATGGGGCACCCAAAGGAAGGTGCAGAAGTGCAGTATAACAAGGTTGTTGGCTACCCAAATGGAGAAGCACAAGATCATGCGGAGGTCAGAGCTTGAAGGGGCTGTCTCAGAAGAACCCCCACAACATTGCTAAGGATGTGGAGGATTACCCTTCAGGGTTTCAAATGCCTCTTCACTATCCTCGCTACAGAAAAGCTGATTACGAGAAGATGGAAGAGTGGAAGATTGACTTGCTTCTCAAGGAATATGGCGTCAGCTTTGAGGGGACCCTCGATGAGAAGAGGGCTTTTGCTATGGGAGCATTCTTGTGGCCTGATCAGTATTAATCAGCATGCAGTGGCGATGGCTTTGTGATGGCTTTCAACGTGGGAAATTGTTAGTCGCACAACTCAACTTTTCCATAATTTGAACATATGGTACGGTTTGTTTAAAATCAATTCTGCTAGTTTAAAGCAGGGATAATTCTAGACAGATTGTACCGTACGTGCAAAGTGTGAGGAGTTATGAAAAGAACAGTTATATTAATGAAATAAATCTATATTATACGCTAAATAAAATGCTCAATTTTCCAAATGTTTCAAGTTTTAAACTTGACTATTGTATAATATGGTATGTGAGGATGTATTTATTATAAGGTTATATATGCTTTGATATTCATCATATAATGCTGCTGTTGTCATTGGGCTCTACAGTTTTATTTTTAAAAAAAAAAAAGTAATAGTAAGAGTGATTAAATTATTAAATATATATACAAAAAATAATACCTTCAAATTAACATCATATATTATTTAAGTTAAAAATACTACTTTTTGTAGATTATATGTATGTATTATAACTAGTCTTGCAACTCTCCATATAAGATTTGCTTCATAGCTTCCCAGGAACTTTTATTCTGGTTGATAAAGATTCTGTCTCCCCCAGAAAGCGTTGTTAGTGGCCTGACGCAAAGCGTGTGGATAGTAGAAAGTTGTGGGAATTGGGTTGATAACTTTTTTTTTTGGATTAAGTCAAGTGAATGATTACAAATTTTCTTGTTTCAATTATGCCACATATTTATTATTAGCTATGATTAATAATTAAAACATATTTATTAATTTTATAAATTCATATTTTATTAACAATATATATCTTATAATTTTTAAAATATATTTACGGTTTAGGATTTAATATCTTCTAATATTTTAATAATTTTTATTAATTTTTAAAATATATATCTTTTAATTTTTAATTTTTATAATTTTTAATATTTTAAAAATTAAAAGATATATATTATTAATAAAATATGAATTTATAAAATATGAATTTATAAAAATATGAATTTTGTAGTTCGCAAGTGGGGAGTATCGTATATTAATTACATCAGTGTATTAATAATTTAAGTTATTAAATCTTACTTGCTTATATAATAAGATATAGTATAAACAAAATGTATTAATCAAATTTTATCCATGTATTAATTTAATTGAGACATTGTTATCTCTTTTTCATAAGAGGATCATGAGAACATATACATATAAAAATTGAATGGAAAGTGTCATTTGCACCGTAGTTAGATCCTAAATCAAAGTCCCGATGCAATATTAATGGGTTAATCTTCAATTTTCATATAGGGCCTTCACAGTACTCTTCCCTTTTTCTTACTGCTTTTTCGCTCGTAATATAACATTCAATGGAAAAATGATCCAACTATAATCGTTTCGCTCAAATTGTAATGCATGTACTAACCAGGGTCTAATTTCTTTCTAATATTCTTAAATTGGACTGAATACACCACACAAAAATGGTCCCATTTAGCAACTTATGAAATGGTTCGGCCACTACCGTTTACATGATTGCTAGTAAAGCAATTTTGGCATCCTGCAGTGGCGGATTTCCGTGTTGTGGTGTAGTTGTCCCTTGAACATGAATAACCTGTAAAACTAACTGGGTTCGCTGGAGAACATGTAACATATATCTAGCCACTCCCATCCTAATTGATGGGTCACAATGCGCAACTCATTTCATACAAAAAGATTTCGTGGTAGTGCATACAAAAGGCTACACCTATTTGGGAATGTTGTCCAATTTAACTACAAATAAACAAGCAAGCAATACATGCTTACCAGAATACGACCAGCATATCAAAACCACCCCACACTAAAGTGGAAAACTGTGGAGCTTCTGACCCCACCTTCAAAAAATGATGCCCCCACCGCACAGTCTTAGTTTGGGGAGTACGGGTGACGCCTTTTGGCCTCTTGCATGAAATTCATAGCTCGGGACGTAATTTGTTCATGCTTCCCATTGTCTAGGTGGCAAATTACGTCAACCAACAACCTCACCCATGCATAATCGTCAACCGGCTGCACAGACATTAAGGATAGTTCTCAAAGCCTCATGTCAACGTGTCTAGGCCATAATAGAATTTAGGCTAACCAAGGTTTATATTACTTACACCAAGTTTGAAAGACCTCCAGTTCTCCGACAGCTGCATCCACCTACATACATATATGCCGCAATCAACCCTGCAGTAGAGGAACAACCGTTAGCACTTGCTGTTGCAGTCTAGGTGATTACAATAAACCTACAGCAACCAATCCTACCCATTTGATTGCTCTTCCATGCCATCCGGAGATACAACTGGATAAGAGGACACAGGTGGCACTCTACAATCAGCCTTTTTGCAATACACCTTCTCCTCTAGCATCTCTTCCAAAAACACACTAACCCTTCGAATTTGTCGTTCTCGGATTGTTCTCCTATTCTTGGATGGCATTGAGTCAAGATACACCAGTTCCATCCGCAATAAATCTACCACTAGTAGAAACCAGTGCTTCACTTCGTAATTAAACATTGGTACGAACACTTGAAACATAATATACAGTTAATCAATCCTTTTCAATTTAGTCTACTAGTAAAGAAGTTCGGTTTGGATAGTATGGAACACTCTGAAACCTTCATAAGTGAGTCGACATGTCCCATAAAGGCACTCCGGTAGTATCCTCCAACTATCACAGGGTCCTTCTGCCATTTTAGTGCATATTCCTGCATAAACATTCATCAAATCTTAGCACCACTGTGATGGGATGTTCCTCATCTATTGATATCTTATTCTCAACAGTCCTCTGCTTCATAGTCTTCGTGGGTTATATTTGACTACTTTAAAAAGGAAAATATTTAGGATAGTGATAGTTTTGTGCCTACCGAAAAGGCTGGAGGTAGCCACCATCTGAGGGCTACACTTGGGAGTGATTGTTCTCCCGCAGTCATCATACATGTCACCATGGTAATAATGTCCGCACTTAGCAATCCTCCCGGAGCAATGCACTGTAACCTTTCTCTAGTTCCATCAATGAATGTGTTGTGGACAAGAACCTCACTAACATCACACACTCAGACATAAGGACACAACATCAACACTCGACACAGCAATCATGCTTTACGAAATTAATGAGGGAGTGCACAATACCTTGGATAAAGCTTCATCTGCTCCACTGACAGAGCATAAGCGACAACAGCGACCTCCTCTTCCCGGAGATTCATTCGTTTTGGTGGGTTAAAGGTTACCAATATCCACTTCTCATACAAAATTAGAGATAACAATTTAGGAGTTATTGTCTTATGCTATATGTGCCAACAACTTAACCCCTCGTATTACATTGTTGTTCCAAACTTTATGTGCGTTATTCATAAAAGTATAAAAAATAGACATGCATGAGGTTAACAGTACTTACTGTTAGAATTTCTAGACGGCTTCCATCCCCTGTCTCACCGTTGGCCTGTTCAGTTTATCTGTGAGAGAAAAGCCGTCTTTGTCCCGTCCTCACTCGACTTTGGCCACTACTCTGTAGTCACAACAAAGAAAACGGAGGATGACGTTAGACTTGGTGTTGCAAGGTTCACACAACAATACAACTTTCAAGTTTGTCATTGGCATATGAACCCATATTTCCAGGTGTCTTAGGCCCGCGCAGTTGCCGTTTACGTGTAACAGCCATTAACCCTCCTTCTCCAGAGACTTCCATCAACAAATCTCTTGTCATGCAATCCCTGTCCGGTTGTCCCAGTGGGGTGCCTTTATCTCCTCTGCACGGGGTTTTCTAACTATTACTTGGCTCTATCTTCTGTGTGTGGCTGGACCTTGGTGCTAGTATCTTCAGCATCTCATCCATCCGTGCCTTCAGTCTAATCTCCATGCAAGTTACTTAGGCCATTACTTGGTCTAGCAGAGCAGTGATCTTCTCCTGCAGAATATCCACAACCGCTTCGAGTTTTGTGATCTTCAATGTTAGATTCTGCAACAGCATGCCAAGTCAGTGTTTTCATGATACGCCTTTAATGAATTAAAGCAAATTTAATGTTTGAACTTCTCAGATGCACTTCCCCCACTCCAAGCACCTGTTGAAGGGTTCGTCTTGCATTTGCGCAATCTTTTTAAGGCTAACAGAAAGATATCAACAGCAAAAGTCAGTGGTGCAACATTAATGATGTATACAAATGTGTACAATCAATTAGTAATAGAAATGAAATGTGTCCCAAGCAACCGGCTAGGACATCGGTAGGTCAACATTGTAATCCATTGAAACTTTGGTTTCATTAACTCTCATATCCTCATCCAAACACAATTTGGCAGAGCCCGGCGTGTTGTCTACTGAGGTGGGCAAGTACAACGTAGTTACATGTAGTGACCAACGTTGGGGAAGGAACCTCACCTCGAAGAAATATCTATAATGCATGGAATCTCCTCTCTAGCGCATGGCATCCTTGTCGCATCCCTTGTGCCAGATACACAATCTGCCATAGGGGGTTCAACCTCTTGATCTGGTCTGGTGCGGCGGGCATCATCGCCAGTGGTAGGAGTTGTTATAGCATTCTCAGTCATTTCATCCCTCTTTGATGGTCACAACATGCTCACGCTAATAGGGATGGGTGAGTTTTAAGGCCACCACTATATGGAAGCTTCTGTGGCACCAGCATCTAACGATCATTGTTTAACTATCAAGATCTAACGGTGTCTAGTGACGTTCTAATACTACTAACCATCACCCCCGAGAATGGCCTGCTGATAGTACCAACTGGCCTGATGGGGCAAATTTCGATAGGTTGATTAATTTCATTAAATGCAAATGGTACGAACGCCGCTTCTCCCAAGTAAAATGCGAAGAAAGCGTGGGTTACAACGATGAAGGCCGGGTCACTATCGCCAATACAGCGAACTAGCACTGGCTCCACACCCTTGTCTGCAACGCATACAACGCAATGTAGATGGTGTGGTTATTCCTGTCTAGTTATGCCTTCACTTGTTTAGCAACATCGGACACTTGTTAAGGTTTAACTGTAACCAGATCGTACCATTTCGGTGACGTCCTTCATGGAGTAATTGTTGCTTGTTCATCCTTCTATCTTAAGAATGAGATCTTAAGGGAAAATCAGGGCATCCATCCATCGCCTGTTATACCGTAATGTTCATACTGGAGACGTGTTCATTTAGAAACCACAATGCTATTCCAAAAAATCGCAGTGTGAGCTAAGAGATACATGTTGCCATACCATGGACAGTCGTTACAAAATTAGAAGAAATCACGTAACAGCCTACACGTAATGATATTTAACCACGTACACTGGGTTCTTATGTTTAGGCCCACTGTGTTAAATAGAGGAATGCATTTTCTAGTATTTCACACTCATACCAATGTGTGATGTAAATTTTGTAACCAGAAAATCTTTCGAGGTTCCAAGATTCAACTAATTGCCCTGAACAATTTTATGGCTGTACGTTGGTTTCGATATATTTATATAAAAGTGACGCCAGACTTTTCAGGGAATGGGAGTGAAGGCGAATGGAGTGAAGGAGAGGGGGTCAACGAAGGCCTTGGACAAATCGAGGAAAAAATAAAGAGCGGCAGTGCTTATTATGCGCTTACATATCAATCAGGCGCGCGCACGAATCAAAAAAATTGAAATGGCTGCCAGTTTTTTATGTCAAAGTTCCTATGAGAAGTGGGGAAAAAAATATGAACCCCTCGCCCAAATTGTGTATACAAGGGGAGCTCGTGACCCTCTTTTAAATGTAGCGCTAAAGAGAAGAAACTGTAGTATATACTAAAATCCAAACAAAGGATCGCACCACCTGCTAAATATTAGGGTCTGCTAATAGTGGAAGGTGAACGCAATATGGACCAGCTACCCATAGTGACTTTTGTTGGCTAATTTCGATCTTCTATGCTGAATCATTTATTTTCAAGCACAACTCGAAAGCAAAGGAATTATTATGTGATAAAGTTATCTCAATCAGCTGAGTCATGAACAGTACTCATGTAACTTTCATGAAGCACAAAGCCAAAAAAAATCCTTACTCCGTATGATTCTAAAATCTAAATATATATAATATGTGATTTTATGCATATGCCACTCAACAATATCGGAATAGGGCTTAGAACTAACAAAAGTGCAGACTATAAAAAACATCGTCTCATCTTGGAGTAGATTAAATAATGCGTAAAGAAATACGATTATGGTCACAGAACAATCAAAGTTGATGCCCAGGTGTGTGAGGGATTAATTTAATTGAATACCCTCAACATTAAAAACTCTGAGATAGTTTTAACAAAGAGATGGAAATTTGCCATCACCGCACCACACTGTCCAGTGCTAGATAAATTGTAAACAATGTAAGATATCAACACAATAAAAACTAATTGTTTGCAGTAGTGCATGGGCATGTATAGACCCCCGCAAAAAACTTGGGTTATGTAGATTCGAGATGGTTTGAAGTAGTTACAATTTAGCTACATCAGATAGACACGTGATTTTAGATAAGGTTCTTCTACCCTAAAAAGATCATACAATGTTAAGTTTATAATATGACATAGTTCCTACATTAGAGATTTCCCATAATTCTTGCATTAAGAGGAGATTCAAATGCGAAGTTAATTTTACGACGACGTGGCAACATTCCCACCGTCCTCCTCACATCGCACACAAATCTTTGGTTAGGTCGGATTCCAGAAGGGAAGGAGGAGTGTGATGCAGCGTCGTGGGAAAAAAAAATATCGCCGCCACAGTGTAGCGAAGAAAACAGAAAATTCAAATTTTCTCACAACTTTATATCTAGCTTACTGAAACTAGGGATGTACGGACCTCTGCCAGATACCTTCCCGCATTGTAGAATACATACAATGTAAAGGAAAAAACAAGATCCCTAGATCTATGGTGCAAGCTGTTACCCCAAACTTGGGCAGCATATTCTGTCATCATAATTTTTGTACAAACTGTGGAAACTAATTAACTTAGCGTAATCGTTGTTGTGAATGGACGTCCTGGGAGGACCGATCCAATATGTGTGTCTCCGAGACCGGCGTCAGGTCCATTCATTCAACGCATTTTGCAATGCATATTGTCCATGCCTTCTTCGTTGTGGCCCTTAGGCGCTCACATGACCAAGCAAGGCATCCTTTGCAGCCCACTTCATTGTTGGCGGGCGGGTCCTGGGGATGGTCTCGTCTGAATGCAGTCTCCGCTTCAGAGACCGTGGGATATGACCTATACCTCGCCTCTTCAAATCCACGGACTTGTGAAACGCAAGCTGCGCAATTCATGTACACACCTGGTACACGGCCGACAAACACAACATACACCTTGTTCTCCATAGCTCCCTCGCGTGGACAAGTTGAAAGCGTAGTCTATAGTATCCAATGCCTAGACCTCTCTCCCCTGCTTATATGCACATGGAGGTAATAGCTTACCGCTGCCCCTTGTGTCCAAAGAAGCCAAATAAAATAGGCTTCACCGGGGAAGAGGAACTGGTTGAAAGCGACGTGAGACTGCATGCTGGTAATTCAGATAGGAAGTACGGCCATGCGACTACACGACTTCCACTCAGGGAATCGTCCGGAGCGAATAATGTACTCCCTTGTGCTCAGGTATTGTTGACCGTAGTTTTCCGATGCCCTCTTCATTCAGAGTGCGCTCCATAGATATCTCACACACCTATCCCATCCCTCACTAACATGCACCTATGAGAGGACCTTCAAATCGTGCAAGGCTCCCCATTCATAGGAAGCACATCCATCGTCACCCCTTGTGCACGTTTCCTGTTGCCATACAGTGTTGGTTTCAGACCTTTGGATGCATCCACCCCATTCTTGATTCCGCTAAGTGCACATTGTATGATGCCTGCATTAGTTGAACCCTTTGACAAAAACATAGCTCTTGACGTTGGCATGGAAAGAAGACTCAGATGCATGTCACTGGTACAATAATAAGAAAAAAATATAAAGCAGACATGTGGTCTAACCGTAGATGAGGTTAAAATTTTTGGGGGACATTTCTTCGGTTGGGAGCATAAATCTTCTCCAGCAGTGCTGTCATTGTGTGACCGAAGTATAAAATAATAACCGAACCTTATGTCGTCTACTCATTATTATCATTTTCATGCCATTACCACTCACAGATCAGATGAAATTATATCAGTTCCAAATGAACTTGCATAAGTCAACTTATCTTCACACATCCACACGTAAGGTGGAGACCCACGACCTGGAAACCCGCATTGATAGAGGGATGACAATGCAATGAATGGCAGGGACCTGTACGCAGAAGATCCATATTTCTTGGCACAGTTAGAAAAGGGTGGTATGTTTGACGAAGGTAGAAGGTTTGAGAACACTAGTGGTGTAGAAGCTAAAATAAGGGAAGTAAATGACCCAAGACGTCACAATCTGTGGAAGTGAATATTTTTAATTAGCTGTAATATTTAATAATATACAATATTACTACAAGATGGTTGTATTATTGTAGGTAGAATTGAATATTCAATAATAAACAATATTTTTGCTTGAATGGAGCATAATCTATATCTGAAACTACAACTTTGGTATGACGTTGATAACTATAACTCTATAGCAGCTAACCTTATTTAAAATTGTTTTAATAATCCTTACTATGTAATATATAATAAATTGTTAATATTACTCTTGACTGGAACACAACCCCAAATCCTAAACAAAAATTGGTAACAAAAAAAAAATATTCACGTTATATTGGCATCATTTGGCAATCTTAATATTAACTTTACAAATAACATGAGTGAATTCAAAAAATAAAACAAATCAGATTTATAAACGAGATATAATTAATGTGCAATGTTATAATAAGAGTTGAAAGTGTAATATACAATAAATCAATTCAATTATGTAGAAATAATGACACGTGAAAAGTTTTTGAGGGTCATCCAAAAAAATAAACCGCAATATATCTATAGCATTCAATTCAATATACTACATTTGAATTTCAAATAGTAGGGGTGAACATGAAAGGAGAAGAAATACATGCAATTGATTTGATGAAATGAGGGAAAAAAAATGTGTACATGAATTCAACGTTGACAGAATACTAACCAAATTATGTAGGTAAAAAGCTTGGCCAAACTCATGACTAAGAAACATTTATATCTATATATGTAAATACTTTTTTTTTGAAACAACAACGTATATAATTTAAATTCAAAAGCGATGATGTAGGTAAAATATTTTGATAAATTTTCTTGCTCCTTTATTTTATAATTTTTTTTCATTTTTATATTGATGAATTCATATATCGGCTCTGTAAAGGCAAAATAATTTTGGGTTATTAATAATGCTTTTCTAACAAAGGTATGTACGCATCATGTTTAGATTAATAAAAAACTCAATTTTCATACAAGATTGAATGACTCCCGTCTTATAGGATATAAGTTGGTCAGTTGAGGTACTTATTACACCTCAATATACGTGACTTAATATAATGTCTAAAATACCCTTAAGGTTAATTCGGTTGGGGTTTATTGTTCAAATCAAAAGCTTATAAATAATCTTATCTATTTTGTTACACGAAATATTGCTAATATGTAAAATGTCCTTGGTACGATAAGGTGGAGTTGCAAGGCTTCCTAAAATTTTAACTAACTTAGGAATATTTTATAGTAGAAATGAAATATGTTGTAATATCTAAGGTAATCAATGAGACCAGTTTCTTAAAAAACAATGCTAGGACTAGAATTGAACAAAATAAAATAAAAACAATCTGATTTGTGAACCTTGCATACCTCCTAATCAAAATTTTTAATCCAAGTGCTTAAATAAGAAGCCTCGCATAATTTTATAAGAAAGTTACCGTGCTCGCATTGGTATTCACCGCTTCCAACGAAAAGTCAAACACAGCACTTTAATCCGTGGGGAAATCCTAATAAACAATTTCTTTTCGTACTCATAGTACCAATAGATATTAGTCATAGATGGAGTGACAAGTGGGCATAATAGTACCAACAGCAGGTCATCGTAACTGAAGAATTATCTGGTAATTAGTCACCGAATGGCTGAACGAATATGTAAAGATCAGTTAACAAGAGGAACATCTCATCCATCCATTTGAGAGAAGATGATGAAGGTCTGGCGCAGGTGGAGGGTTAGATTGCTAGTTACTTTTGCACGTTAACCCTAAACCATGCAAGGAGACCTTGTTCAATACTCTGTACATCATCAGCACCAGCGTGTTCATTTATATACCCCATATATGTATATATATCAAAATATTAAAAAGAATTTGATGGGAAAATATAGCCTAGATAATTAACTGTATGAATCATTTAATTAAAATTAAGTAGATATTTTATATAATTGTTATGCTTTAATTTACAGTGAATTGTACTTTTCAATACTCGTTGCATACTGGCATCTCCATTATTAGCATTGTCCCCTTGTTGTTTTTGTTTCATGTTCTGTAAGTGAGACTTAGTTCACGCGTAATATTCACTTTTTAAATACTAACATTTATAGGAATTCTGAATACACCTCAATTTATATTACTCAATAATATTACGGGGGATACGAGGATACCAGGAGATACGAGGATACCAGGAGAAAGCTTGATATAAATAATATTACTCAATAATATTAATATTTAAGCTTTAAATGATATAAATGGACATGAAAAATAAAAAAAATGAAAAAGAATGAACAAAAAAATGAGAAACAATGCTTAAGTATAAAACAATTAGAGTTCAAAAATAAAATATATAATAAAGTAGAATAATACAATAAAATAAAAATTTTAACATAATTGAAATATTTCTACCATACCCTATTGTATTAAATTTATATTAATCAACAATAATTTGGTTGTAAATAATATGGGTGAAAAAAACACGTCAATTAGCACATGAAATATAAAGTTTTGATAAAATTTTAATTAATATATATTTATTTTGACATATAGAAATGGTACTTAAAAATTAATACCAAAGAAATAATGATAAATTTTAAATAAATAAATTTAATTTTAATCTTTAAGTATTGTTATTAATTTCTACATTATAAAAAATGCAAGAGGATATGAAAAATAAACAAACATGAAACAAAACAAATAAAAAGAAGAGAAATAATGCTTAAACTATATACTCAATAATACTTGAATTCTAAATAGAATAAGCAACATAAATAAAATGGCACAAAAACATTAAGAAAATAGTGAAACTAAAATGGGTAGGAAAATTTTTGACTTCAAACCAACGCGTGTAGAAAAGAAAATTATAAATTCTTCCACCAAAAACTCTCCTCTAAAAATATGAAGATTCCTTGAAAAAAAACTTTAATTTTATAATTAGAAGGCTTCATTAATATATATTTGATTTTAAGTATTGTACTTGAAATTTAATATAAAAATATTAATAAAATTTAAATAAACAAAATTAAATTTTTAAATATTTTTACTAAAAATAGGATGTATGAATAATTAATTCAATTAATACTTTTTATATTTTTAAACTTATTTAAAATATTTTTTAGTAAAAATAAAATATATTATATTTATACTATTTAACAATCTTAATATCTAAATTGTAAATAATATGAACAAATATAAAAGAAAGAAATATGTCACAAAAAATTGAAAGAAAAGAAATAATGCATAAAATGTAAAACCAGAAAGATTTGAAAAATAAATATGTAATAAATTAATTCAATTAAGTAAAATGTTAGACTTATTAAAAATAATTTTATGATAAAAAACTTTATTATATCTAAATTATTCAATATATTGCATTTAAACTTTAAATAGTATGAGTAAACATAAGAAAGAAGAAGAGCATAAAATGAAGTAGTTGAAATAAGGAAAATATTATGTGGATTGTAAACTTTTGATAAAATATTTATAAAATATTTATAACCTGTTTAATTTAGTTAAAATATTTATAAAATTTAAAAATAAAATGCATAATATTATATTTATATTATTCAATGATATTAGTATCCAGTTATAACCAATATAAGTAGATTAAAAATGAAAAAAATGAACAAAATACTAATAAATGATAAGAGTTAGAAATAAAATATATAAACAAATAAATTAATTTAATTAAAAAAAATTTAACTTATTTAAATTACTTTTATCACAAAATTATATTGTGATAAATTTATATTATTCAATAATATTTGAATTATAAATAATACAAATGAAAAAAATGAAAAAAATAGTATATGAAGTGTGGAGCTTTGCCCGAATTTCAATTGATATATATGTTTAATTTAATCTGTAGTACATAAACTTGATGTCAGAAAAATATCAACAAAATTTAAATAAAAAAAAATTATTTTCAAGTATTGCTTTTAAAAAATAGAATATGTAGTTAATTAATTAATTTATTAATTTGTATGATAAAACTTGAATTTATTTAAAATATTTATTAAAATTTAAATATATAATATTATACATATACTAAAAGTGGATATAGTTGAGTTAAAAATAATAAAAGTGGATATAAAGATAAAAAATTTTAAAATAATACAAAAAAGGAGAAACTATGCTTGAATTATAAGATAGTAAGGGTCAAAAATAAAAAATGAATAATAAAATAAATTAATTTAATTAAATAACAATTTTAAATTATTTAAAATAATTTATTCTAAAAATTGTATTATATTAAAATTATAATATTTAATAGTATTTAAATTATGTTATAATATTATAATAATATGAATGAAAAGAAAAAAACATGTAAAAAAAGAAATTTGGGACAATGTTGGGCGGGAAAAAATTTTTCCATAGCCCAACACATGCCCCAATAAAAAGGCCAAAAGATCCTGTTATCTCAATGCAGTTTAGATTCATAATAAGAAATTCAAGGACAAAAAGGGAAGGAAAAAATGGAAACAATTAGCAAGAAAATATGCAATGTGAAGGTGACACGTGTAATGGACAAAAAAAAACTACAGTGGCCTAAAAACCTTAAATTCATAGTACGATAGTGATATGAGTTGAAGGTAAGGGTGGAAATTTTTTTGATTAAATTGGATGGGGATATAAAAAGATATAATTTTCAAATAAAATTTAGTAAAGATAAAAATAAAATGACTTTCAAATTTCAAAGTATGAAATGTTGCATTTGTCAACATCAATTTTTTGCTTCAAATCTAAAATAATAAAAAGATGACTTATTTATGTCTAATGTTATTTATAAATTTGCATGTTTGTAAAGTTCCCAGTATTTCACACTTTCCTATGAGATTATGCTTTTTATACTAAACAGTATGAGACCACCAAAATATTTACTTAATGAAATAGACTATGTAAAAGACTCATGTTTTTATGGGTTTACACATGAACAATCCAAACATTTAACAATTCCTTGAAAATTATGTTGCATATCTTTTTTCTTAATATCTATTTCTATTTCATGTATCTTTTATAGCATATTTTAATTTTCTCACTCCTATTCCTTCTAATTTACACAATGACACCATTAAGTAGTATGAATACCATACAAAATATATTTAATTACAGAATTATTCTAAATAAATTAAAGATATGGTTAAATTAAATATATTATATATATTTTTAATTTTGATATTACAATTCATAAAATTATTATTTACAAATTTAAATATATAATTTTATAATAATTATATTAAGTTAAATTTTATTTTGTTAATTTTATTTATATGTATTAATTTTTCATAGAAAATAATTATATACCCGTGCAAAGCATGGTTTAAAATACTAGTTTTTGTATTGAAAGGGGCGTTTGAAATTTATGATTTGGGACTCTGGCGCAAACTTTATTTAGTTCCCTCCTTAATTTTCATATCAAGAAGTGGCAGGTAGTTCAAATTTTGGGAAACATGCATCTAAAAGATGGAAAGCACATAACTAGCAGCTCCTTATTCCGTTCTTTTCTTGATTTTTGCAAAACCCTTGTCGTCCTCTCCTCTTGTTCAATCCCATATGCTTCTCGATTGATACCTGCTGAAACTTTGTATTACCATCTATTATTATCTTTGTATATGCAACTACAAATCTATTCTATAACATGGCTATTGATGGGGGCCGTACACTGCTTGCAAACTTGAGCCAAGGGAACGCTATCAAGATCTCTAACGGACTCCATGCCTACAGATCCAGAGACAAGGCACGAATAGCTCACAGCATCATTCCTAGCATCGTGGTGATTTACTTATTTATTTAATAAACCCTATATTTTCATTGAGCCTAGTTTTCCTAACTCACGGCAATACATCTGTGTAACTTTTTCCCAGCCTTAAATCCATGAAATCTGATCCATATCTGTGTGGGATTTTGCAGTCTATGTAACATTTCAATGCAACCGCTTACATCTAATCTTCACTAAAGAGGACTATAGATTTTAGGAATCTCGTATTACTTAGACAACTTTTCAATCCATTTAATGACCTTTTATGGACGGATATGTTTGCCTTGAAATATTTTAGAATTCTTAGCCATTTGTATCATATATCGTACTATATATGCCCATTTTTTTAGGTTATTTATGTCATTTCTCTACTTGGCCGTTCTAAAGGCTAGAATTTGCATATATTTTGATAAAGGTTATATAGGGAGGTTTTTCAGTTGGATGCTAATGAATTTGGTGTATACGAGAGATTGAATTTCTAACATGCATTTCTAAAATCTCCTGAAACTAAAAATGTAGTTTGTTTTTCTGCATGCCAAATTGATTCAGCATCATATATTATCTCATTCCTATGTTTGCAATTTGCATTTGACTATTGTTGTTCTGACGGATATCATTCTCTTTACATTATGCTGTGAGAGAGTGGTTTCAGAATTATAGCTGTTAGTTTTATGAAGCTATGTGTTAAGTCAAACAACATCTTTTGGTTATGCTTGGCTGTCACTATGCTTCCTTCATATATCTTGGTGCTTTCTGACTTCACATTCTTAATGTGTAGTCCTGTCAATGTTATGAAACCATGCAAAATGCTATTAAAAAAATGGCATATATTCTGTTCATGCCTCCCGAAGACCATATATTAGTCCAAGTAAGGCCCCATTCATGGTTCTTTTTACCCTATTTCTTGAAAAGTTGAATTCCATATGAAGCATCATGCATAATTTTATATTTGATTTAAACCATGTTTTGGATATGTGGTTAAAAGTCCTTGAAATTTAATCTTAAGGGCTGGCTCTCCAGAAGGGAATATTCTCTTCTCTGTACGTGCTTGATTTCTCTCCACACTTTTCCAAATTTTTTTTGAAAAATTTCTATTGATCAAGGTTATATACTCTACTATGATACTTTGTTTCATTAACTACTGATTAGGGATGACTCAGAATTGTGCAATCATATTTTCTTAGCAAATGCAGGGGAGGACTTTGATATTTGTGAAAACAAGTATTCAATAGTTGGCTTACATAGTGAACATATGCCTAAGAGGGATTGAAGGCTAATGAATAGAGGCACCAAATTTCTTATTTAAGATACTGTTACCTTGTATGATGCTGTCATCATAGTCCTCTTTTTATTTAAAAAAAAAAATTTGGGTGCACTTATACATGAAGTATATCAACTTTACTCAACTTTTTGAGATGGAACAAGCCAAAGTTTGGTATTTGCAATCATGGATGTTGAGCCGAGGCTATTTTTACGTTAAATAAGGAAGTAACATTTAGGACTAGGTGTATTTTGGGTCCAATACTATTCACTTATTTAGGTTTCTCATCTTTCCATATTAATTAGATGCACGGGGACCTAAAGCTAGATATAATGTCAGCATCTATTCTCACTGGAGGTTAACTTACATAGTTTGACTAACTTGATTATAACCGAAATGCCTAATTCCAGGATAACCACTCAGGGCTTGGAATTCATGTATGATGATAACTCGAATCTCATATTTAGTTAGTTTTTTTTTTCTTTTTTTCTTGGGGGGGGGGGTTTGGTAATATCTATAGGTTTACCTTTCACTCATGTTGAAACTTGTTATGCAAGTTAAATGAAAAGCTAGCTACTTTGTGGAAATTTTTCATGTTTTACCATTTGTATAGTTTGCATCTTTGATTCCGTATTTAATTTTCTCTTTTATATTTTTTTAGGAATTAATATGTTAGTCTTATTGTATTTGTGGTTTCAATCCTTCAGAATTAAGAATGACAACATACATTGTAATATCAGAGCTCAATTAAATAGGTGATTACAATCACTGTTATGATTATATACTATCCAATGTGGAGGTGTTTCATGATATGCCGAACAAATGTAAAATTTGAACTACTTCGGATAGGAATTTTTTATACACGATGTGTTGGTAGAAAGGTGGTTGCAGAGTTTATTCACTTGAGAAAGTGCTAGTTTTTGGTTCAATTACTCGAGGTGCAAAATGCACATAACTCGCTGCATTTACTGGTTTTTAGTTTAATTATTTTCATTTTTGTGCATTGGTTTGGCTGGATAGGATTCATGTTATGAGTTTTGTGGTGGTATTGGCAATTTGGCAGTAATTAAATGTTTAAATCATTTTGTATAAGATGTAAAGCAAAATAAGATTAATTTGTCATTATTGGGTGATATCAGGTGCTTTTTCCTTGAAATATATATCACTTTTGCTCACGCGCCCAGATCATTAGTGACTATAAAGGTGATAAACTACCATCGCAATTGGATGCTTTGGAAAGAATGTGTGGCCATCTAACAGCCACTGTAGTTCCAAATGATCCCCTCTCTGTTCAGGTAAAAGAAAACGGATGTTCTGGTTTTGTTTATTTGTCTGAAATATTCTTCATGTCTAAAATATAGAGTATGGTCATGCGTCAATTTGCAACAAGTCATCAGGAATATAGTAAATGGGACTACATATGATGCTCTAAGCTCCAAGACCATTTGTAAGTAGTGTAAACAAAGATTTATTTTCCTTAACTATGCAAGACAATGGCTTATATATGCTAAAGTTTGTCTAAAAAAAGTGATGTTGCAGGTTTGGATCTGTTGGGGTTTCAAGAGGAGTGGGCATTGGGAGATCAGAAGTAATAAGGCTTGTTTGGTCTTACCAGAGAGATCGTACATGATTCTTGCCTTATGCCAAATCAATGGGAACTTCCACCATCAGCTTGGAAATTTTCTTGTTTTTGTAGGTTTGAATGGAATTGTAGAGAGAAGGCTAGTATGATTCAAGTCATTGAGTTTCATACCTTATAGTAGATACTTGATAAGATAATCACAAGTTAATAATTTAGTTGATTGTTGATAACTAGTAAGTTAGTTAATTACATAGATAGATTTTATAAAACTAATTAATAAATTAGCTAAAGTTATAAAATCATATTAAATGGCATGTTAATGTAAACTCAAAATATATAGACGGCCTAAAGAAATGTAAAGTATTTTACATAATTAGTTATAGATAAGATTAACCACTCATAATTTCACCTTTTTACACTTGAAATAAACCTTTAAATTAAAATTAAGTATATTAAGTCTAAATTTTTTTTTTGTGTATCTTTATATGTAATCAATGAACTTTAAATATTTTCATATTTGAGTAAGATAAAATTTATCTTTTTCAATTGAAGTAAAACAAAATTATAGGAGCAAATTTGCTTATATTTTAGGGGAAATATATTTCATTAGTTCATATTTATGCATAAAAATAATAATATTTAAGGGGTAGTAGTATGTTATAAACATTTTGAGTTGGCATTACTTGACTAAATAGCAATCAACAGCTATAAATCTTACATGTTTTATGAGGTGGACACTTTATTATATGTTGTATCTTTTAAAGTGTTGTTTTCTAAAGTAAAATTTGAAGTTGGATATCTAATGTGCTAAATTTGTCCATGTTCCCCATGTTCCAAAATCTTGAGATACCTTAAATTCTACCCTTTTTCTATTAGTTGTTAGAAGGTGAAGGTTATAGTATCTTCAAGACATCTTGGGTTTCAAAACCCTAGGCACCTAGTGGATAATTATTCAACCATGTGTTAATGTGGTTAGTAAATAAATGACTTTCAATTACCACATTTACTTAGGTAGAATTGCAAAAATGCTCTCAAATTTGGAATGAAAGGAAAATGATTGTCAACCCACGTTTTACATACCATGGTCTGTTTTTTTTCAAGATATGTTCAGTAATTTTCAAAATTATCATAAATAAAATGATAATTAATTATAAAATTTTAAATAAATGATTACAAATATAAATTCATCCACTTCTTTTCCCTTTATACTATAAATCTTTTATAAAATATAAATATCTATGAACCAAAATTTCAATTAAGTATAAGTTTAACTTAATCTTAATATTAAATAGTAGAGCCAAATGCACTAATATTTTATTGTTCTTAGCGAAATTATGAAGACTTTTTTTCTAATTTCAAAACTTACATAAATCTCTTTTAAATTACAAAATAACGTAGTACTTAAATCTAAATTTAAACTACTTCTTAATAAAATAATGAGATGATTATAGATTCAAATAAAATAATATATACTAATGTAAAATATTAATTTTAAGTATTTTGTGATAAAAGCATATATTTTAATTAGGTTCAAACAACTAAAGTGTAATAAATGAAAAAGTCAAATTTTAGTGTAAAAGTAATAGATTTTTAGTCATTTGAATTTAATCAAAGCATATCTTTAATGATAAAATATTTAAATTATTGTATATTATTTATTTTGGACTTATAATTATGGTTTCATTATTTTATTAAAGAAAGTTTGAATTTATTTAAATATAGTATTAAAAGTCATTTGATTCATAAAATGTAAATTTTCATACACAGTCAAGTTTCCTAGGAACAAAATTCTTGTGAACTTCTCATAAAAGTTTTTCTTTTTACAAAGTTTTTTTGGAAGTGTTCAAAGTTGTTTAGTTAATAATAAAAAATTGACTTATATTTTTTTTATTCAACTTTAAAATTTTTAGAAAATATAATTGAAATAACTAATATACTCTTCAAAGTTATATTATTAGAAAAATAAAAATGTTACTAAATTTTAATTATCTCTAGTTATCTTTTTCTCTTGAACTATATTTATAATTCCTCTTATCATAATTTTTTTAAATTAGTAATTTCTTATTTTTAATTTTTGATAAATAAGTAAATTAAATTTATATAAAAAATGAAGATGTCTTATATATACATCTTAAATTATTTTAATATATTTGAAATGATGAAAAATATTACTTAAATAATTTATTTTATTAAATTTTCTAAAATAGATAAGAAAATTATTTATAGTTGATAGATGTTTTTACGCTAAAGACTATAACAAATACTACATTATAATTATTAATGTGATCCACTTTATAACACTTTGTAATTTTAATATACTTTATTATCACTATTTTTTGAAAGAAAATTTCATTATATTGAATAATAAATTTTGGAATGTGTGTATGTTTGCATATATAAGTGTATAACATAGAAAAATACAATTATTTCTTAATAGCAATACTTCACAAGATAAAATAAATTGAATTCAATCCTAACCATTCATTTATTTTCTAAAAATCCATTTTCATAAAAATAAATGGTGGTTAGCTAAAATCTCACCAATGGTTCAAAATTCTATGCCTGTAAAAGTATTTTTTGTATGCAAGAAGATTAACTAAAACCTGGTTGGGCCTTTCAATATATGAGCGTGAACTAATGACAGAATTCATTTTGCTAACTAAAAAATTTTTTAAGTTATCTATAAATTCCATTTTCATTTGGATAGTATGTATATGGTTCTAAATTAGATTAATGTCTTCGACGTTTTATTGGCATTACAACTGTTTCCAAAACTAAATAGAACTTATCTAACCAATTTTTCAAGGTTATACTCGTCACATCAAACTCAAGTAAATAACTTAAAAAAACCCTAGTGTTTGCTTATTAAAGCAAATATTAAAATTTGATAACCAGCTTGGTTGCCCTTTTGTATCCTTGCTGCCCTGCCATCAAGCATTACGTTCCATTTTTTATTAATCATATTTTTAAAACCACCTACTTGTGTAATACAATTCTGTATTCATTTGAGAATTCGAATGGAATACAGAACTAACATCTGAGAAGTCAAACAAGTCATCAAAGTTTTCGTTGAAGCAATTTCCATTTCTAGTGATATCCTGCCTTCTGGTTCCAATTGCTACACAAATTTATTGTCAAAAAGGTATTATAATATTGCCAATATCATGTCTTTGGTTGCTTCTAGGCACCTAATGGGCCACAGTCTCCTTCTATTCATGGCCTGCACAGCCCTCCCTCAAAGTCTTTAGCTTGGCATCCAGTATAATAGATTAATTGGGGTCCACATCCTCCATAACTATTATAGGATTCCACAATATTAGTGCCACCTCAAGGAACTTCTAAAGCCGTCACACTTTTCCTATACTCCTCATCCACGAACTCAGATTGCTCTTTTTTTAATATGAATCCAACATCTCAAATTAGATCAACTAACAGCGAAGTTCGGCTACAACTAACAATAATACCCAAAAATGGCAAGAGTATATGTAGGAGTAAATACAAAATATAGAAATGTAGTAATGGTAATTAAAATGAACAAAAATTTGCCTCAATACTTAGCTACACAAGAGAACAGAGCAGGAACTTGGAAGCCTTCAACAAACCCCACGATTTACGCCAGCCTAGAAGCTTATTTCTGAGTGTGAACAAGATAGAAGAATCAAAGTATAAGGATGGCGATGGCCTTACTACACCCAAGGTTCCAGGCTCTGTCGACGAGGTTCTGCGAGGTGTTGCATTGAAATCCAACCAAACTTCTTTGCCTGCATCCATTTTCTCCCAATATGATGGCAACCCTAAAGGCTTAAATTATGCTTAACTACTATTACAGATGACTCCTTCCACATTTGTGTAGCAGCTTGGTCAACCATTCTAGAAACTTCCCACAAAGCACCAAATAGATTCTTTGAGCTTGATTACACTTGTTGCATGCATCCCATAGAAACCATAAGCGTAGTCAAAACCTCAGTCAACTGAATTTCTAGGTTTTTCCCATGAATTTTCCATACCTTCTGGTAAGGCATTCAACGTCAAGACAAAAAGACAATTATTATTAGGACGAAAATTTCCGCAGTATGTGATAATTAGCACCAATTACTCACTGCAAAGGAAAAACCCACATGCCTAAAATATTGACAAACACCAGCTAGTTGACTTGCTAAATGCTTTGCTTCACACTCGAAAATTAAATGAATACTATGAAACCAAACCTTCCCACCTCTTACTCTATATATCCAGCATTCAAACATACAAAACTTTCCTAGTTAAGAAAAATTATTCACTATCGAGCTAAGCCAAAACATTGGCTTTCGGGGACATTAGAAAATCAAATGAAAACATTTCCTAACCATCAATGGGACAAACTTCCATTTAAGAAAACTTCCAAGAAAGCTCAATGACTGGTAACAGAAATAGAATTTATGAATACTTCAATTTGTGTAATATATTGAAATCATGGATACTTAATGGCCCTTGTAGAAACAAACCACTGAGATTTGGATTACAAATGACAATGATAGTGACCATTGCATTTTATCAAAACAGACCCTCTCGCTCCTAGAATCACGAAAGCTACATCCTAATCATTGAAATGGATCACCAAAGGTTGTAATTTGAGGATATAAGTGCTAACCCATCAAGTAATTACCCTCCTCTTAAAAGACACCTAAATCAATACTAACACAGCTTGCCAGGGAGAACATGCAACTTAAACTTCTTGATCTAAAGATTAATAATGTACAGACTACAGAATCTTATAACCATCTCGTATTAGTAAACTTCACCCAATAGAGATTTAACACTTTAGCAAGACTAGTACCCTCATTTAATCGCTCTTTGGACCTTTAGGAGTTAGTGCTGTAGCTGGATCTTGATTGCTTCTCTCTATCTTCGAAAGACTTTGCATTTATGGATGTTGATTTCTCATACACCAACAAGACTAAATTTGATGATCCAATTACTACATGCCAAAGGTGATGGATAGAAGAAAGATGATAACCTTGACTTCTGCCATCTCTTATTAACTACAATGATCCTTCCACTTGTCTCACTTCCTTCCACTCTAATCACAACTGTTTCATCGCACTTTTCAAGTTTTTATTTACCATCCATCTACATTGGATAGCTAAGTAGCACTATTTTCATTAAATCCATTTATAAGCATGATAAGAGATAAAAATTTAGAAAACAATTCACCCACCATTGTCATCAAATAGAACACAAGACATTCAAACCTCTAACAACTAATGAAAATGTATTTCAGGGCAACTAATTCACCTTTTCCCTTGTACAAATTTCTTCCTCTTTTAAATAAACCTAAAATATCATGCAGTGGTTCAGACACTTCAAACTATAAAACAATGTTTAGACCATGCTAACTATGCATTATTAACATGCATAATTTTAAATATTCTCCAGTCATCATCCTGCCTGAGTTCATTACTCAACATGGTTTCGCTCATGTAGTTTTCCCCCTTTCTATGCATGTTCAACCAACTTTCCTCAGACAGAATCCAATCCTCTAATTTCGTCTATAGTTTCCCAATGCAAGTCTGCTCTTAAATCATTAATGATCAATTCATTCTGCCACTCCAATGCTTCACTTCGTCATACTCTTATAAATTCTAGTGTAGTCGACAAGCAAGGCTACCAAACCACAGACAGAAAAGTGAAACTGGCAATTAAAAATTGAGTGCACTTGATTATCTTTAAATCAAAGCAGAACCCTTTCCCCAAGGCAAGATTGAAATCCAACTTCAATTCAGGCTATTTCCTAGCAGATGAGATGTCACAATAGACGTCAAATGGATCCCATGCGTCCACGTCACCCAGGGTTCCGAAGCACCTTGTGTGCCATAGCATATGCTGTATAATGCATATTATATTTGTATCAAACACATGTACAAGAACATATGCAAGAGTACAGGAACTAATATTCTCTGCCGCCTTGTAATAAAATTATATCACAACTACTGTGTTAAATTAAATGGGTACTAGAACATAATAGAGTGCAACTGCTTAGACAGATCATATAAATTTACACAAATTTGATACAATTCTACCTAATCCAAAGAAAAAATGTTTTGGGCCTTCAAAAGCAAAGGAATGTCATAATTATACAGGTACAGTTAGAAGAAAAAAACTCTGCTAAACTAGTATATGTTCATGATGTAACGTGTAAAACTACCGGGAAAAAACTTCCAAAGCTTACCTGCTTGTCTTGCATGCCTTTCTCAATATCAGCGGTAATTAAATAATATTAACGAAAATCCTCTGCCTACATACACAGCAAGAACAAAATAGGCCATCAAACTAACCCTTTTCCTTTGGGTGCCAAGAAGAATAGAGAGAATTTAACCATGAAATTAAACCCACAAACCCACATAGATTCACAAAGGGATTCATCCTTACAGATATTTCTATATATGCTGTTAACTTGCTCTGACATTTGTTGGAACGTCCCATGGGCCACTCTACTTGTGGCAAATGGGAAGCTTTAAGCTAAGGCAAGGTTTAATTCCACCTGCAATCCAAGCTATTTTTCAAACGAAGTTGTAGCATAAAGAATATAAACACCACTATATAAATAAAGTGGCTGGATATGTCTAAAACACACCAAGATACCTCATCATTATCTACAAGCATTAAATCATGTATAAACAACAATAAGAGGTTCAGAATTTCTTTGTATCTTCAATCTTAACTATTTGGACATATTCTTATCATCTCTCAGTAGCTATGAGGTCAAAAATAGATTTATTATTGCATTTAATTTGACTAAATTCAACATGTCTTTACAAAGTTCATCGCACAAGTTATCTCAGGACCATGCCTGCTTGATAATAGAATTGACATGCAGAGACTATATGTAAGTTGGACAGTAGATTTAACATCACCATGTGATAATAGACTTCACAGAACTCATGCCAATTTGATTATAGAATTAACAACCTTTTCCTCCCTCTTCTTCACCAGTAATGGTCAACACCTGGGTAGTTGTCACGAAGCAATTGAGAAGATGCCCTGCACAAAACATGACACAAACACTCACCCTATCATTCCCTGGTATCATACCGCAACATACTGCAATTGATACTTACAAAACCATGCATTCACAATTTCACAGATTTGCATTGTGCATGACATACTCTGTTCTGCCCTGTAATTGAAAATTAACTTAGGACCGAGAATCAAAATATACTAACTCATCCATTTCCGTCAGAAGATAATCAAACAATCAGATGTCTCCGATTTTCGATTGGTCTGAGCACGAACATAAACAACAATAAAAAAAATTATAAAAAAAACAGTGCTTCAAGCAAATTATTCCAAATTAGTCATTTTGTCCCAATTAGGGATCCACAACGAGTGACTTAAATCAACATGGTTCACACGAGAAAATCAATTTCAAAAAACAAAGACTCATAGTTGACAGCTCTTGTGCTTTGGAAAAAAAAATCGAATCAACGTGTGAAGGTCACATTGTACAAATTTAGTGTAGTCGCAGACTTTTGGCCATCCACCGTCGTCCGCCGCACTTCCCTTCTTTCAAACCTTACCTAGTTTCGATCTCACTTCGCGCTTCTTTTTCAATTTCCTTTGAAATTTTCTACTTCATTACCACGTCAGCAATGACATGGATTACCCCTATTTCACTTATTGGCTTTCATCTGCGATTTTCATTAATTATTATCTCCTTTCAGAAATTTCCCCCATCGAATTACAGAAATTTTTTAAATAGAGGTTCTGATTATACAACCTCAAATGAATGGCCATTGTTGTAACACGTCACCTGGGGTGCCAAACCCCCCGGGTGCCGTAGAATGCGCCTTAAAAATAATATTTCTTATAGAAAAATGTTAAATGGGATAATTTGTAAGTTTTAAAAATAGAGGTAAGGTTTGTGTAAGTTTTTAATACTTTAAGAGAAATTAAATATTTTTTTCAAAAATTGAAAGCTTTATATAAAAAAATTACAAAAGATCATCAATGCTTCCTGTTTCAAAGTGCATGCTATAGTGAACATTTTCAAATAAAACTTTCATGGTTAGCGCATCTTACACTTCATGAGAGTCAGCAAATACCACTAGCTCAAATTTGCAGAAGTCAATTAGCTTCCTTACGAATTTGACAAACATGGGCGATGGGAAACTATGACTATTTCCAATCCTAACTAAATTATTGTCAATGACTATTTCGATATCACGGCTAATTCGGGTAGCTAATCCTTATGACACAGGCCTTGTGACATTTTTTGATATATATATATATATTGCCTAATTAGTGTAGAAAATGGAAGTTAAGGAAAATAGAAATTCTAAAAGAAAAAATTAGGATTTAGTGCAGACTTCAGTATCAAGTTGGCAAACTTGCTCCCGGTAGCACAATATGGACACCGTCCATTTGGCTATATGAAAATGCAACGTCTATTTTCATTGACCGGCAATCTTGAAAATGGGCAATAAAAGAGGTTGCCTTTAAATCTACACTAATTATTAAATTTGTGAACATTTCACTCTAGCGCCGTGAAGCAGCTTTCGTCCGGGATGTGTTGACATTTCTCAGCCACAATTGAACTTCATAATTTGTTCAAGTAAGTGTATTACATTTTCAGCAGAAAACCAAGATCAATTTCCATATTAAAACTATATGAAATAACACAACCTAGTAAAAAATACACTAGAATGCTAATATCATGCTTCTAGACAAATTTACAAATGGAGAGAAATTTTGGTATACCATTTTTCCCATACATCAATAGATTTAACGATTTAGATTTGATGATTCATGCAATATTATACAGATTAAATAAAATTTAACAATTTAAAATCATTATACACCTTAAAATAGTGTATCCTAGCCTACGTCTTGATATAAAATGTGTGGTCTAAAATAAAAACACAAATACTAACAATAAGGCTTGAAACCTCAATACCCTGTGGGCCAATTACACTAGTTGCCGCCGGCCAGTAATGGTCACTAAGCACAAGATTTAATCAGACAGCAAATATCTCCTCCTTCCCCATGACTATTTGCTCCAATTCCATCATGGCCGTACACTCCAGGTTTTCACCTATAACCATTCTAGCACGGAGTTCGACGGCCAAGCACCCAATGATGGCAACGCCGCCTACTACGACCGTGGTCTGGTGATTTCAGGCTAAAATAATTCAACAAGTGTCGAATCCAGATGCAATTTCGTGCGGAAAAACATAAAAGAAATCGATTAAAATTCATCTTTCAAAACACCTTTGATTCAACCAATTTATTTCAAAACTTTAATAGATGAATTATTTCCAATAAATTCCATGAAAATCATACATTAAAATAAAGTGATCATGTTAAATTAAAAATCCTAATTTAACAATCTTAAGAACCCTGATGTGGTTAGACATTTGATATCGAACTATCCTTAGCTACTCATTTTCAAAATTCATGGATTCACGGGTGCAACCATGCCCTTTTTCTGCATCACTAGCTCCTATTTATTTTAGAATGGTTGATGTTACATTTCAATTTCAATTTCCAATAATTCCGATCCACACTGAAAATTAACCTAATAAAATAAACTAAAATGTTTTGTCGGTAAGCATTTCACATAGAGAAATGAGAGCCGTCCGATCGCCGTGCTATGGGTAGCACAATCCGGCCATTTCCACCGAAGTCTTGGCCATTAGGATTTTTGATGTTTTAGAGTTCTGAATGAAAGATAAGTCTGATAAAAATTGGGCTCAGGAGAACTTTTCTGGAAATAAGTCCATGAGATTAGAAGTAATGAGCTATGTAATACTTAAATCAACAGACAAATCCAATAGAAACTTTAATTTAGAAAAGGACAAGTCCAATGGAGGAATGTGACTTGAAAAATAAGAAGAACTAGGTACAAAATATAGAACTCTTGGGTTGGGTTCATGAGAAGAGGCAAGAGGGGTTAGGGGATGGTTGGGCGTCTTTACGAAAAACCCAATTGTGATCCAATCTTTTTTTGCCATATTGTGATCCACTCTTTCAAACAGGGGCTGTTGATCTTTTTCCATCAAGCAAGGGGTATCTCGGTCCAAACCGAGTGAAGTCAAGGGATAGGTAGGTCAAAAAGGAAAAACCACCGAGAACCTAGCTCAGATGGCACATCTATCGTGCTCTCTGTAAGGTGTTGTACAGAGGGGTAAGATTCGATCCTTCACTACCCCCTACCCCCTTCTCAGATTAAAAAAAAAAAGTAGGTAAAAAAAAAAAAGGAGAAATTTCGGTGTACCAATTATATAGTGCACCAATCTTTTTTAAAGATCTAGATTTTTTATATTGTGCAGTACTGCTAAATGAAATCTAATAATTTTTAAACTCTAGTATATCTTAGAACTTTTCCAAAAAACAAAAGAAAGAAAAGAGAATGTGGGATAGGCTTGCACATACCACCGCGTTTCTGGTGCACTGATGCTTCATTTATTTAACGGCATAGATATAATGGAAACTCTTGCTTGACGTAGCGAGACCGTCTGTTGTAAGGATTTTTGAAATTACGAGATGACCCCCCAATTTCATTAATTAACATAATATAAGTGGGGAAGAGAGATTGGGCCGGAATTTGTTGGGTTGATTGAATGGGTGGAATTTAATGTCATTGTACGGTGCCATAACAATCTTCGGTTAATGAAAACAAATATAGTCGTCGGCCAAAAAAAAAAAATACAAATAAAGTTGCATGAATATTTACTGTGAGTTTTAAATTTATTTCATATTTTCTTAACGATTCACACAATCTTTCTTGTTTTTATTTATCGTAATTTTTAATTCATATTACTTAACAAGTTATGCACTATATTTTTAACTTTTATTTACTTTAATATATTTTTTCTTTTATGTAAATCCCTATTATTTAGAACTGAAATTCTAATATCATTAACAAATATAAATATAGCATGATATATTTTTTGTTCATAATGAAATATTACAAATGAATTAAATATTTAATTTAATTATATTTTCTACTTTAAACTTATATTTCTTACTAACTCACACAATATAATTATTATTTTTCATTTATTTTGTTATATATTTTTATGATTCGATTTCTTATTGTTTACACTTAAAATATTAACGTTATTAATAAATATAAATATGATATGATATATTTTTATTTTATTGTAAAAAATATTATAAATAAATTAAATATTTAATTAAATTAAATCACTTAACTAAATTTTCTATTTTTAACTCTTATTATTTTAAAATTTACAAAATTATTTCTTTTTTTCAGTTATATATATTTTTAATTTTTTATTTAGCTTTCACACTTGTATTTATTTATATGCTATTAATTAAATATGTAATTATTAGTGTAAATAATAACTAATAGCATAAATATACTAGTAAATAATAACTATTATTTTATTAAATAATATTGCAATGAGCATGGAAAAAAAGGAAAATAGTATGTGACTTATAAAATAATATAAAAGTTAAAAATATAATATGTAATTAAATAATTTAATCAAATTAAAGTAATAACTTATTAATGAAATTTTATAATAAAATAAAATAACTAATTATTAGTTTAAATTATAATTGAAATGAGTATAAAAATAAGAAATAGTATTTATGTGACATATAAATATATAAAGACTAAATTAAGAATTTATTTATAATATTTTATAATAGAATAAAACATGTAGTTATTAGTGTAACTATAGCAGCAAATGATATCTATTATTTTATTAAATAATTACTGAAATGAACACAAAAAATAAGAGGAATAGTACGTGACTTATAAAATAATATATGATTAAATAATTCAAATAAATTAAATAAATAATCTATTTTCAATATTTTATATTGTGTTGTATCTATTATATTTAATAATATTAACATTCAAACCGTAAACAATAATAATACTTGAATTACAAACCCTTATCAAAATCTTAGTTAATGTATGTATAGTTTAAATTGAAATATAATACTTGAAAATTGATATAAAAACATTCATAAATTTAAATAAACTTAATTTTTATATATTTTTATTAATAAATATAATATTAATAAACTAATTTAGATATCAATATATATCTTATATTAAATTTTTAACTTACTTAAATTATTTTCATGATAAAGAAATGATATATTTTTATCATAGTAATAATTTGACATAAAAATAATAATATTATAATTATTATACTATTAAAAAAATTTATATTTATGTTCTTAAAAAATTGGTATATATCCATACGAATGCACTAATCTCTTGACTAGTTTTATACCGAATACCATGAGGTCAAGAGAAATATTTCTGGTGTAATGCGAACTTGCACAGGCGTGAATGGCAATGGGCTGTAGCGGTCAGAACCATGCTTCAGGGAATTGTACATAAGTTGACATTTCGACTAGGCTTCAGCCATTTGGTCTCCGCCGCTCCGGACCTATATCCCATATCTGGCTTGATTCATCAATTAAAAATCCTTATTTTGTTGGGGCCGTTTTCTAAATATTTGGAACCAATAACTCATTCCTTTACCTGGCAGTACAATGCATTTTGAGATTTCATTTCAGCCACATGTTAGTTGATGCGCCAATGCACCACTTGACAACGGTGCGTCTTAGTCGTGGTAAACTTACGAGGCATGGCCTCTCTTGGGAAAGGGTGAGTTCATTTAGAAAGGTGTCTAAGAGTATGTTTGGGGTAAGTATAAATATAGAAAAAATTAACGTTGCTTTATTAATAGAATAATATATCAATATGCATAATTGAATTTAATAGTGTATTGATATATTATATTAGTGATATATTATAAACTCTCTTATAAATATATTGCAATTATATTGGCATTATATTAAAAAATATTTTATTCCTCTTTTTTTACCAAAAGAACATATATATATATATATATATATATATATATATATATATATATATATATATATATGTATGTACCTTTTTAGCACATAAAATTGGAAAAAATGCAAAATGCTTCATCAACTTTGACGTGATTAGATTTTACTCTTTTCTATTTTAAAAACATAAAAATTACCTTTTTAAATTATATAAAATTTGAAATTAACATTCATTACCAACTTATTTCACTATTTTATCAAATTAGATTTTTTTATTAATATTTTTAAACAAGAATTATAATATTATAAGTATTTTAGTTTATTTTGTTATCTTTTTATAAATAATTTCTATATTATATAATTAATAAGAATTGAATTAGATATATAGAGTTTTAATTAAATTATAAAAATAGATTGTAAAATTATATGTGAAAATGGATGAAATAAACTAATATATTATAATATTACGATTATTGTTAAAAAGCTTCTAAAAGTTCATTAATTAAATTCAAGTTTTATGAAATTTTAAGAGGTGAATTCTAAGATTTCAAAATAAAAAGGAGTAAAATCCAATCATTCCAAAATTAAAGGGAATATTTTGCAATTTCTTCTAATAAAATTCATCAGTACTTGGAAAAAATATAAAGGCAGTGGAACTTAAACAACATTTGAAAATGTTAGTGTAGAAATTACACTAAAGGGCCGTTTTGTTCAATTAAGGAAAGAAAAAGGAATTAATAAAAGGAATCAAAAGGAAGGGAATGAATATCTTATGATTGCTTATTTTGTTTGGTTCAAATAAAAAAGAAAATCAAGTTCTTTTAATTTATTTTGTCGACAATTAGCATGAATGGAATTATTAATTTTTTATAATTATTTATTATTTTAACATTATTAATTATTATTATTATTGTTATCATCATCATCATTTTTATTACTTTCATTATTTATTTATTACTATTATTTCATAATTATTATATTATTATTAGTATTTGATATTGTTATTTATTACTATTATTAATTATTTTATTTTTAACTTTTTTATTATCTTTTTATCTTCTTTTAACTAATACTAGTGTTATTACATGTAGTTTAGAGTGTCTTTAGAGGCTTTTATCTCTAAGGAAAATAAAAATTTTAAATATTATCATTCATTCTTATGCAAACAATATTTATAGTAAATATTTACTAATAATGTTAGTGTTTTCAAATTCTTGAAAAAAAATAAGACATTTGAATTGGCGAATTCAACCTTTTTTATATGATATAACACTTATTCCTTGAATATTAAGTATTTTCCCTCTCTAAATACACTCATTAGATTAATTTGACATAAGACATATATCAATGAAATATTACCTTTAAATAGTATTATGTACAGTACAATGTACATGAGAGTTCATATTTTATTTTTTTTAGGCTTAATTACAATTTTGGTTCTTAAATTAGGTGCGAAAAATTGGATAGGTTATAATAGATTTAGATTCTATCAAAAATAGATGACTTATAACTTTTAGGTAGTATTTGATTCACAAAACTATACATTTTTGGAAATCCTAATATTTCTAGCAATATAATTTTCAAAAATTTAATTATTAGGAATATGATATTTTCATATTTAGTTTAATTAAAAATATTCCTAGAAATATTATAATATCATATTTAAATTATTTTGAATATTTTTAAAAATATTATTTTACTATAAAAAATATTATCTTTAAAAATTAACTAGTTACTAATGATTGGTAATAGAGTTTAGGGTTTAGGATGATTTAAAGTTACCAATTGTTAGTAATAACCAACAATGATCATCGATGATAAATAATAGTAGATAATAATTATCGATCATAAGTAGTCGTTAACAATAATCACTTATGATGAATGATGGCTAATAGTAGTTATTAGAAATGAATAGTAGCTAGTAATAATCACTAAGGATGGATGGTGGCCAATGGTAATCAGTGATGATAGGGGTGGCTAGTAGTAATTACTTCCAATTGGCAGTGGCTGGTGTAGTTATTAACAATAAGTGTTGGCCAGCAATGGCCACCAGTAATAGGCTATGACTGATAATGATTATTATGATGAGTGGTAGTCAACAATAGGTTATGATGAACGACAATTATCGTGGCAGGTAGTGGCTAATAATGGTTATTAGTAACGAATAGTAATCAACAATAATTATTAGTAATGAAGCGATAGTAAATGGTAGTTACTAGTAGTAGGTAATAGTGAACAGTGATCATTGGTAGTAAATGATTACCAATAATGGTTATTGAAAATCGGTGGTAGTCAATGACAGTCACAAATGATGAATAATAATGGGCAATGGCCACTAATGATAAGTGGTACTTAATTACAATGAGTGGCGAGATGGATAAAATAGTATTTTATATTTATTAAACATTCCTATATCATAGGAATGTAGGATATTCATCTCTTCCTATGAAAATATTTAAAAAAATATTAAATTAAAGATATTTTTGGCAATGTTCATATTCCCTGAGATATTATTCTAAAATTTGAACTTAATATAGAATCCCACATTCCCTTAACATATTCTCAGGAATGTGAGAAAGATTCTATAAATTAAACATTACCTTAGATATATGATTAACTTAACCGGTTACTTTATCCATCAAATTATTTATGTTTTATATCTTATTATTTTTATTGATATTTTTATCACTATCTTATATTTATTGCCACCATTTCAAAACAAATTTGTACAATTAAAATTTTTAAATTATATTTCCACTACTTTCCTTTTAAAACGTTAATTCTATTTATCCTTAAAAATATAAATAATTATTTCCCAATAATATATTTCTTAAAAGTGTTTTAATATCAAATATAGTTAAATAGATATTTTAAGATTTATATACTTTAATGGAGAGACTTTAGTATATCACTAACATAGTGATATACCAGTGTAGCACTTGATTTGACTACCAATTAAATATAATTGTTCTAAAGTTAAATTTTGCATGCCACTATAATAGCCTAGCAATAGTCAGATATAGTGATTCATCAAAATATTATTGTTTCAATAGTATGTCATAAAATTTTTCATACTTTAGATAAAAATCATTTAATTCAAAATTGATATTACAATAAAATTAAAAATATTTTAAATATTAAACTGCATATATCATTAACATTAATAGTATTTGATATTACTTTTTAAAACTATTCAAAATAGTGAATTTGAACATGTACTTTCCACTGCATTAGAAGCAACTAATGCAGTACTAGCACGAATCCTGAAGTATAGATCTTGCATGTGTTATGTCATTCCATGTATATATTTTGATTCGTGTGTTGTACAATTACAGATGCATTTATTTTGTTCAATTCTGTAGTGTTATAACTGAATTTGTCTTTACAAAAATTTATTCAAAATAAATAATTTTTAAAATATTTAAATTTATATTAATTATAAAAATAACTTGTATAAATTAATTTTTTATTTAGAAAGGCACTAATGCGATGAATTAAAAAATGAACTTAAAAAATAAACATAAAAAATTAAGATATTACATATCCATCTAAAAATGTTTTATCTGTTGTTTGTTAAGGATAGATCTTTGTAATTTGCTTTGCTCTGCATATTATGTAATTGCACTTGGATTCTCCTATTAGACTTTGTAGATATAACTAATTAAAAGTAAATCAAAAAATAAAAAATAAATAGTGTTAGAAGATGAAGTAATATGCTTGTAAAAAGACAAATGAAGAAGAAAAACATGTTTACATTAGATTTTTTTAAACCCAGTGTCACTGCAGCTAAAATGTGAACCACTCGATTTATATTTAGGGGATGATATCTATTAAATGCCTTTGATGATGTTCATTAATTTTTTCAAATTATCAATTATTGTTTAAGAAGTTAATAATTATCAAATTTAACACTCAAATTTAATATTTAAGAAATAATACTCAAATTTGACTTTTCATTTATCATTATAATATTCAATGAGAAACAATAGGAAATGATAGGTAATTATTACCAAATTTAATTCTTATATTTAATATTGAAAAAGATAATAATAATCATTTAATAATTACGTAATATGTTTAATTTTTTTGTATATAAAGTAAAAAAAACTTTTATTTTAGGAACCTCGATTTGATTTAAAAATTGAATATTAATATTTTATACAAAAGAATATGAATATCTAATTTAAATAATTTTACAAATTTATTTAAATTTATAAAAATTTATTCAATTAAAAATAATATAAACTAAAAAATATATAATTAATTACCTTGGATTATGTTCATTAATTTTTTAATTACTAATTATTATTTAAGAATTTAATAATTAACAAATTTAATCTTTAAGAAATAATTATATATAACTTTTCATTTATCATTGTGATATTTAATGACAAACAACAGATTTGATAACAGAATTAAATATTTATATTTTATACAAAAGAATATAAATCTTTAATTTAAATAATTTTTTAATTTTTTTTAAATTTATAGAAATTTATTCAATTGTAAGTTACTATAAACTAAATAAAATATATCTATGAATGTTTTGGATCAAATATTAGATCACAAACAATAGAGAAATAAAAGAACTAAAACTAATTTAATTCAAAATAAATAAAAAATAGAAATTCAATTGTTCAAATAAAATTATGTAAATTATCAAATAAAAAATAATGTGAACAATAAAACTCTTGCTTTTTCAATATTAATAATAATTAAAATTTTCATATAAAAAAGAAGAAAAGAGATTGAAAATGAAAATCCAAATCTAAAACATATCAACTCTTAATATTTTTTCTTTTTTGAAAACAGATTAATATAATTATAAAAGAGCTACCTTTGATGAAATAAAAACTTTAGAATGACTCCACGAAACACATCTATGCAGAGAAAGTGAGAGAACTAAGGTGATAACATAAATAAGAACTAATGAGATTAATAAAAGGAAAGAAAGTAACTAATAAAAAAAAATTTATAAAATAAGTTATCATGAACTTTTATAAAAATTAGAAAGTGGATACTAAACCTTCTAATCCCTTTTATATAGCAGTATAGATTATTATTTTTATAATTATTTATTATTTTAGTATTGAAAGTTATTAATATTTTATTTTTTAATTTTATTATTTTTATTAATATTTTCTAATTATTATTATATTATTAATATTTATTACCTTTTATTTTATCAATATTATTAATTATTTTATTATCTTTATCATTTTAATTATTATTTTATTATTTATTATTATTTTCTTATTAATATTATTATCAATATTATTTTTAATTTTATTATTTATTTATTATTTTAATATTATATTATTATTTAACATTATAATTTTCTTAATATTATTAATTATTTTTAATTAAATATTTTATTATCTTTGTTATCATTACTACTACTGCTATTATTATTATTATTATTATTATTATTATTATTATTATTATTATTATTATTATTATTGGAGATGATAAATCTAAAATTTAGAATGAAAGAATTCGATTCCCTAAAATATTGAGAGGAATTACTATTACTTTATTTAGAGTAATCCTATTAAGAGAAAATGAAAAAAAGAAATCAAAATTTTTTAAACCAAATACATATAAAAGGAATGAAAGTTTTTAATTCCCTTTTCCTTTCATATTTGCCCTAAAATTTAGAATGAAAGAATTTGATTCCCTAAAATATTGAGAGGAATTACTATTACTTTATTTAGAGTAATCCTATTAAGAGAAAATGAAAAAAGGAAATCAAATTTTTCTAAGCCAAATACATATAAAAGGAATGAAAGTCTTTAATTCCCTTTTCCTTTCATATTTGCCCTAAAAGATTTGGATTTTAATCACTACTTAATTGTTCCGGTATGCTTAAATTTGTATGATCTTGTTTTTTATAAAATTTGTTAGAAAAAAGATCCTAGTATCTATCACCTAGTACAATTAAAGCTAGCTTTTATGTGATTTTTTCCTTTTTTTGTAAAAATTTATCTAAAGATTTGTGTGGTTTAAATAGAATTTACAAATAAAGTTGAAATTTCAATAATAGTTAAAGGATTAAAAACACTTTTTTATTATAAAAATATGAAAATAAGCTCAATGCCATATAAGTATTTTCTTTGAAAATGCCTTATGGCATTAGACTATTGGATAATATTATATATTTTTTTAAATTAGAAGGTAAATTTATTCTAAATAAAACTTAAAGAACATGAATGAAATATTCATAAAACTTAGGGATCAAAATGTCTTTTTACCTTTTCTTTTTTAATCCCACGTTACCAAAAAAAATGCATAAATAATTTATACATTGTATTAAATTTGTGTATATGGCTAAAGCAGGTTAGTTTAATTGATTTGAGGATCCAGATAAGATAATCATAACTTTCCTTAGTTATAAATTCAAATCTCCTTCAATTCTAGTTTTCTCATCTAGTAGGCCACCCTTCTTAGAAATATCTCATATCTCTAACGTTTAGGAATTAGTTAAATTGTATTTATTTCAATTGAACTTAATAATAATTTCTAAATGAGTTTCTACTAGAAACCCTAACATGCCATTGCTGCTCTGTCTAATAAAATTGAAAAAAATCTCTTTTTTTAGCATTTTTATGCTAATAAAATTTAAAGTGATGAAAATTACACCAATTACAAAATTTAAATACTCAATTGCCCTTTTTCAAATATTAAAGAGATTTTTTGTGTAAGAAATAAAATATAAAGAGATAATATATATTTTACCCATTCCTTCATGAAAAGGATTGCCTCATTAATTCAAAGCTCATCTCAAGGAAAATTATCTCTCCAAATCCTCCTTATAATCTCATTTCTCCCCTCAGATGAAAGAAAGCAATCAAATTTGTTCTCATTTTCTCACTTGGATCACAATTACCTTGTCTCTTCACACCAAAATTTTTTCTCATTTCCCTCACTTTAAAACATAACTACTCAAAGTTACTATCCCTTCTACTATTTATTTTCTACCATCTTTTATCACACAAAGCTCTCAATTTTGTCTTAGAGACTATATTTTATAGATTTATTTTGCTCTTGTAAAAATCATAGTATGTTAAGATTCGATGTATTGTTGTTAATTTGTATTTATACTCTTATTATAGTTTGTTATTATTTGTGTTATATTTTAGGGAGAGCAATATGCCTTTGAAGTGAATGAATTGTTTTAAATTAATTTATGATTTACTAAATAATATGTCTTTTATTTCTTTAATTTGGTATCTAAGATCATGTAATGTTGTGACTCATGAGGCAATACAATGAATAGATTGTATTATTAGAGGTGGACACGGTAATCTGAGTTAGGTTCGACTTGTAATTAAGAATATTATACTTTTTAATATTGCCCATTTTTCTTATTAATAAAAGTTTGATATTTTGTTAAAAAAAGATTATTTGTGTTATATTTGTGAAATTTTGAAAGAAAAATAGAAAAAGTAGCTTAAGGGAGTTTCAACCACTCTTAGCACAATAAGAAGAAAATTTTGTTGGAGAACCAAAGAAAGGGCCATGAGTTAGTATGGATCTAAAAATGAGAAGCAATTAATATTAAATACTCTTCCTAAATATTATAAGAAGGGTGCTTATTCATTATAGAATATTCGATTTGAATTATAATTACTGCCCAACATGTGAACTTATCACCATAATCTCATCAAAGTGTTAATGATTCCAATAGTCTCCCACCTCTTTATTGATCACAAATTAACGCTCTTTTCTGTCAAACTTGTGACCTCTTAATTAAAGTAACAACCCTATACTACTAGACTAATCACTTTGGTGGTCAAGAGTCCTTCTCACCTAAAAACTTGATTCTATTTCTTAAAGCTCAAGATTTTGTTAGAAAAAAGGAAGAAAATTTTTTGTAATAATATATTATCTTTTAAATAGAATAATAAGGTTGTGTGTACACTTTCATATGTCAAAGTGGTTTGCCAATTCAAGCTTATGCTGGTGAAATGATTACTTTATTTTCTAGGGCAAGATGGTAATTATGTTTGTGAGATTCAAATAAAAGGAAACAGATCTACATTCTCTTAAAATGAACTCATGACCATAACCATAAAGATAAAATCATGACTTGCAACTCTAAACCAACCATCTTGGTGGTCCTTGTAACTTAATATGATTAACATGCCAAACTACTTCACGATTCATTTTGCAAAACAATTTTTTTTGAATTAGTTTTATTTCATTTCAATTAAAATAATTTAATTTATTTATAAATAAATTTTATTATTTAAAAATTTTGTTAAAATAATAATTTCAATCCATTGGCAAATAAATCATTTTTATTTCAAATGTATCAAAAAATACATGGAATTTAACTAAAAAGTAAAATTTGAAAGTACTATAGCAAATACAATATTAGAAACAAGATAAATTCTTTATATAATATATTTTAGATCCAATGAAATGAATTTTAGTGAAATCGTTACTAAATTTGATGCATTTTATAATGGTATAAATATAATTAAAATAAAAATTATAAATGAAATAAAATCTTATTTTTAATTATGCCAAATAAGTGATTAATTACAATTTTATAATTTTTAATACAATAAATAATAAATAATTACTTTTGTTGAAATGTTATATTTATTAAATAATATTAATAAATAATAATTTAAATTTCAATCTTATTTCAATTGACAAAAAAAATTCAATCTCAATCTCATTTTAATATATGAAAATAATATATATATTTATAATGATTGATAATACATAATAAAAGGATAATGTAAATTATGATTTGATATTTATAGTATTAAGCTAATTATCCAATAATTTAATATTCATAAAATAATTCTATAATGATTAATTATATAATATTAATATTAATTTACAATATTTATTGACTCTATACATAGCAAGGGATCTTGCTAGTTATATAAATATAATGACTTAAATAAAAAAATTAAAATTAGAAAGGTATTCTAAAAGGAAAAAAATTGGATCGATGTCGTTTGTTATAATTTATTGTAGCAAGATACCTGAAGTCTACTTTCTTTCATTTAAGTATACTCGTATACGAAAATTTATCATGATACTCAGAAGACAAAATAACACATTTACAACATATTTTAAGAAGATAAAAAATACCAAAACAAAAACCTTTTTGCCACATATTAAGATTGAAGAATTTTTTATTTAATACAAATAAAAAAAAGACTAAAAACTTATAAGAATTAAAATTAGAGAATTTTTAACTTTATAAAAATGAAATCAATATAAAATTTTAATTATAAATTAAATTAAAAAAATTCAATTTTTTATCAATTAAAATAAATTTTTAGTAAGATAAAAATAAAAATAAATAAAAACTTAAAGATACATATTATTATTTGATAATTTAATTATTAATTAGACTTCATCTATCTATTTATTTGAAGTTTTTCATTAATGTTATTATTTTGAAAAGAAACAGTAATATATTACTGTCTGGAGAATAAATAGTAACATGCTATTATTTGACAATTTGATTATTAATTGAACTTGATTTATCTATTTATTTAAAATTTTTTATTAGTGTTACTATTTTGAAATAAGATAGTGACATCCTCTTTTTTGATATTTTAATTATTAATTAGATTTGATTTATCCATTTATTTAAAATTTTTTATTGATATTACTATTTCATGCAATTATTTGATAGTTTAGTTATTAATGAGACTTAATTTATCTATTTATTTAAAATTTTTTATTGGTATCACTATTTTGAAATAAGATAGTAACATTCTCTTCTTTGATATTTTGATTATTAATTAGATTTAATTTATCCATTTATTTAGAGTTTTTAATTGATATTACTGCTTCGTGCAATTATTTAGTAGTTTAGTTATTAATTAGACTTAATTTATCTATTTATTTAGAATTTTTTATTAATGTTACTATTTTGAAATGAAATAGTGACATGCACTTCTTTGACAGTTTGGTTGTTAATTTGACTTAATTTATTCACTTATTTAGGATTCTTTATTGGTGTTACTATTTGGAATTAAACATAACATTTTATTATTTGAAGAACAAACAGTAACATGCTGTTATTTAGCAATTTGATTGTTATTTGAACTTAATTTATTCATTTATTTAGAATTTTTAGTTGATGTTATTATTTTACAATGAAATAGTAACATCTTCTTCTATAGTAGTTTAGTTGTTAATTAGACTTGATTTATTCATTTATTTGAGATTTTTGATTGGTGTTACTATTTTGAAATGAAATAATAAATGTCTAGAGAACAAACAGTAACATATTGTTATTTGGCCTTTATTTATTAATTAGACTCTGTTTATCTATTTATTTGAAATTTTTAATTATTATTACCATTTTGAAACAAAATAGTAATATGTTACTATTTATATATTATTGTTTAGAGAATAAATAGTAACATACTGTTATTTAATAATTTAGTTGTTAATTAGATTTAACTTATCTATTTATTTAGTATTTTTAGTTAATGTTACTATTTTCAAACGAAATAGTAATATTTTCTTCTTTGACAGTTTGATTGTTAATTAAACTTAATTTATTCATTTATTTAAAATTTTTTATTAATGTTACTGTTATAAAACGAAATAGTAATATGTTACTATTTGAAAAATAAATAGTAATATGTTATTATTTGGCCATTTAGTTGTTAATTAGACTTGATTTATCTAATCATTTAAGATTTTTTATTAATATTACTATTTTGAACTGAAATAGTAATATGTTATTTATATTACTATTTAGAGAACAAATAATAACATACACTTTTTTAGTAATTTGATTATTAATTAGACTTGATTTATTCATTTATTTAGAATTTTTAACATGTTATTATCTGGAGAACAAATAGTAATGTGCTTGATTATTAATTAGATTTGATTTATCCATTTATTTGAGATTTTTTATTAGTGTTATTATTTTAGAATAAAATAGTAACATGTTACTGTTTGAAAAATAAATAATAATATATTGTTATTTAGTAATTTAGTTGTTAATTAGATTTAATTTTTTTTCATTTATTAAGGCTTTTTAGTTGTGTTACTGTTTTGAAACAAAATAATAACATATTATTATCTGGAGAATAAATAGTAATATGTTGTTATTTAACAATTTGATTGTTAATTGCATTTAATTTTTTTCATTTATTTAGGTTTTTTAGTTGTGTTGATGTTTTGAAACGAAACAGTAATATTCTCTTCTTTGACAGTTTGATTATTAATTAGACTTGATTTATCTATTTATTTGAGGTTTCTAGTTAGTGTTACTATTTTATAATGAAACAATAGTATCCTTTTCTTTGATATTTTGATTATTGATTAAACTTGATTTGTTTATTTATTTAAGTTTTTTAGTTGGTGTTACTATTTTAGAATGAAATAGTAATATGTTATTGTTTGTTCTCCAAATAGTTTGGTTATTAATTAGACTTGATTTATCCATTTATTTAGAATTTTTTATTGATATTACTATTTTGGAATAAAATAGTAACACATTGCTGCCTGAGGAATAAATAATAATATACTGTTATTTGACAGTTTGATTATTAATTAAACTTGATTTATCTATTTATTTATAATTTTTAGTATTACTATTTTAAAATGAAATAGTAATATATTATTATTTAACAATTTGATTGTTAATTAGACTTGATTTATCTATTTATTTAAGATTTTTAGTTGATATTACTATTTTGAAATGAAAAAATAACATATTATTGTCTGAAAAATAAATAATAACAAGTTATTATTTAAAAATTTAATTATTAATTAGACTTGATTTATTCATTTATTTAAAATTTTTTGTTGATGTTACTATTTTGACACAAAATAGTAATATGGTACTATTTAGTTTATAAATAATAATATATTATTCTTTGATAATTTTATTTATTAAAAAAATTATTATGACACTACTAGACACCAAAAGAGTTAGGGAGCAAAAGTTCAATATGGGATTCGAATGAATTTAAATTGACAAAAATAAAATTAAAGCTAGAAAACTAACAAAAAAATAAAAAAAATTAAGAAAAGTTATTGAAAAAGTTCTTTTTTCATCAACCAGAGTGGGCAAAATGCCAAAGGCATTCTGCAAGTATGTAGATTTTGAAAAGTTACATGAAATAAAAGAAATTCCCCAAAAATAGATAACCAAGCAAAAAGTTATAGTAATTCAAAATTTTGAGCTCAATGCATACATTTCTACTAGATAGATTTCGCCAAATCCAAATTTTCTTATTTTCTATCGAAAGATTATGGGAAGACGAATGAAAATAAGTGATTATATGCATAAATTAGTTAATTAATCATGAAATTATGCCTTTTCAAAATTCTTGATTTATAACTACATTCTTATGGTTAAAAAGTGATATTTTGAAAATATAATAGTAATAATTCATAAAAATGGTACTTATTTGAAATAAAAATTAGCACTAATATTTTTTTAAAAAGAAGTTTAAGAAATAACATTACGATATAATTTACAGTATTTTAAAATGAAAATCAAGAAGTTGGACCCGATTGAAAAGATGAATGAATTAGGCGTTTTTTTACCTGATCAGGGGAGGGGGAGTGGGGTTGGGGTTGGGGAAGGGGTTGGGCATTGTACCACATTTTGGGCAGCGTTACACTTACAAGATTGTGCCACAGGATCCAGGCCTCCGGTGGTGAATGAATTAGGCCTTGTACAATGAGAATTTACTGATACCGGCCTTGGTTTTGTAACCTGTGAAATGGACCTCGGACTTTAGGCTTTGAAAATTGTCAATAGCATGAATGGTATTTCTTCACCTTACTGGCCCAATATTATCTTACTACATACTAAGCCCAGGGGACTAAAATGACCAACCTGAAATGTGCTGGGGAAGAGAAGGAAAAAAAAGAAAAGGCTCAGCGCCATTCTTTTTGGGAGGTCATGATGGAATGGATATAGGAAGGCTGGAGTTTTTATATAGTTGCTTTTGAAGATGTTTTGGATAATTATATATTTATTATAATATTTAAATCATCAATTATTTACTTTATAAATAGTAATTCATTACATTTTCTCAATTTGCACTATAGATAGTGCTATGGAGTGCTCCCCATAGATCTACCCTAAAAAAAAGTAGCATTACCCTACCCAAAAGATAAAAAAAGGAAGAAACGTTAGGACTGTAATATCTTTCCCTTCCTCAAACAAAATCGAAAAAAGAAAATAATCCATCACCCTCAGCTCTCCTTATTTGATTCCTTCTTATTTTCCATTTGGATAGAATCAACTAAACACCCCTAAATTACTACAGAATTGATTAACAGAGAGAGTAAAGAAAATCCTTATACCTCCGCAGTGTAATATCATTTTCCACCTTATTTTCCATTGGCATTATCCTCAGCTCTCCCTGTTTGATTCCATCTTATTTTCCATTTGGACAAGTTCAACTAAACACCCCCTAGATTACTACATAATTGATTAACGGATGGGTTTTTTTCTTTAAAAAAAATTCAAAACCGGTACCCGACTTCTAAATATAATAGACATTCCGATTTTAGAGTACTTACCAAATACACATTTGGCCATTCATTTGCTCATGTTCATTCCATCAACCAAACGTGCTCTTAAAAGATTTTCCTTGTGAATATTAGTTATAGAAGGATAACACCACTGTAGGTTCATACCATGCGACAGAAAAAATTGTCAAATTAGGCACTATTGCTAGGGTATGTATATTATCGAGTTTCACTTTAACATATAATATGCACACAACCCAGCCATTGAATTTGCCCAAAACGACGAGTTTCATGCCTGATAAAAATTACATGGTGAAATCCAATATCAAAATCATCAAAAACTTGCTGCAACTATAGACAAAATGCTCCTATAGTAATGATGAACGCAAAACAACTGACCAACTTCAAAGAACTGCAACACTACACACATTTTTACGTTACAAGATTACATTTTCTTAAGTCATACAGCAACACCAATGCATCACCTGACTGCTGCTCATGCACGAGCATTGACAGTTCATGATAGGATCCCTCAGTCAGATGAGAAACAATTTTTTTGTAAAGATTAAGGATTATCTGCTGACTTTGCTGTACAACCTGTTCAAAAAGCATGCAAGAATACAGAACCAGTGGTTAACCCTCGTTGAGGCTGATCAACAGAACTGGAAAATGAACTTTTGTCGCTGCCAGGAAATTCTAAATAAAAAATATACCAAAGCTTTTTGTGTTCCAGACAAGGCAATCAGAATCAGAAATGCTGTCAAAAAGGGGTTGATAAATCAATGCCTAACTATTTTCAAACTCATAAATGAACAAATAGCTTCCTCCTCATACCCTCCCAACACAAGAAGGGGTTGACCCTATCTTCATTGAGTACATTTCCGCACAAAATAAAGCCCTTGCTCCTTCTTTTCCAGAAAAATTTCGTTCTGAAGACATATTTTTTTCTTTTTAAATAAACTTTGATTCTCTATTGACACAACTAAGCTCATCAATCCTGAAAAGAACTACAGAACAATATAGGATATCATGATACAAGCATTTTAGCTGTGTTCATCTAAGTTCCTGTATGGGACCACACTCTGCCAATCACAATTTGAGACACCACTTTTGCCAAGTTTAATGGAACAAATTTGGATTTTTACCTATTTGAAGAAATTAATATTGACACAACAGGTGAGGATCACCAAAAGCACCGGTACCTGTACATAACGAGCATCATTAGAGGCTTAAAGAGCACCTGGTGCATCTCTCATGCTCAAATTCACACTGTTACGCATAGTCCTCCTTCCAATTCCAGCATTTCCTTTTTGCATCATGGCAACAAATTCACCATAATCAATCCTTCCATCCTACAACAGAAGAAATAACCAAAACACAGTTCAAATGAAATAGGAACAAGTGCAATAACTTGGTTCAGAGGATTAAAACAACATGCAACAGATATAAACAATCTGCATTGCTACTAACTGCATATAAGGCTGCACTGCGTGCTATCACATATCATCACTAGCAAAAGTATATGGTTTAAAAAACTTAGCCAGAATAAGATAGCTTTAATAAACAGCAGCATCATAATGAATTAGCAGCACAACATAAGTTCTAGAAACAAAAATACTGCCCCATATTTGTCTTAATAGTCAACATGCCTGTGTAAGTTACAATTCCAAGGATAGAATGAAAATTAATGACTATGACAGGTGGCAACAACTGTTACTTTTCTTCTTTTTTTTTTTTTCAATCACAATCACTACAATAAAAACTATTTACTGTCACAATATTTTGCTGAAACACAGTCCTAAGGAGATAAAACTTAAAAAGAGTAGATTATATAAATCACCCCTCAGGTTTGGCAAAATTGCATGCAGCTCCTTGTTTTCAAAACTACATGCAACCTTAGTTTGAATTCTAACACAAACAAACCTCCCATTATACTTGACCTAGCATATTCCTGTATTGTTTTAAAACAAAACAAGCTACTACCAAATTTTGCCAGCGCCTGTTGCAAGACTCCAAATTTATGACATTGAATCCATTTCAAAACAATACAATGTTATATTAGTATGCAAACTTTCCAGTAACCATAATGAACAACTGGTGATAACACATTAGTTTCAATTTATAAATGAAAAAAAGTACTAAGGACCTGAATTCAATCAGATTAAAAAGTTTAAAGTATATATCTTATAAGATTCTGAAAATCTTTTGTATTTGCATGGATTAGACCATAGACACCAGTACAATAGAAGAATAAAACAAAATGGATAAAAAAAAAAGGAGAAACCAAATTGTAGCTAATAAGAACGGAAAATGTTTAAATTAGAAGTTCAATCTTTGAGAATGGACTAAATCACAAGGCTTTTCAATAATGACTTTCAAGCCTATAAAGATCTCCTATTCAAATTATAAAAAGGTAAAATTTTAAATGACTTACATTATCTTGATCCACTTCCCTAATAATATCTTCAAGAAAAACATCAGTCATGTTATGCTCTGCACAAGCTTGTTGAAGTTCATCAACTGTAATATAACCACTTCCATCCTTGTCAAAATATTGGAATGCTGCAATGAGATGTTCCTCACGCTCTAGTTTGTTAAGATGAACAGTGGCAGCAATAAACTCCCCATAATCTATAGTCCCACTGTTATCCACATCAGCCTGAAAGTAACATTTCAGTGAAATGAACACAACCAACAAATATTTAACATACAAACAAGCTGCAGTTCAGGCAGGAAAGAAGCAGTCAATGTATTTTAAAGGATGACCATGTAGTACCCCGATTTTATACTGTAACATGAGATTTTAATGTGTTTCATCAATAAGCAATGTCAACCCTGCCATCAGAACAAGTAGTTACCAAGCAAACAATAGACTCAGTAACCTAAATATGGAGACATCATCCTTTCACAAACCAATTCTACCTTTACTGAATAAACCAACCACTTTTTCATCTAGTAATCCCATCCTTGATGTAAATCAACCAATAACTAATTAATAGCCCATACTTAATGAAAATTCAAATGTCTGAGTACTTTAATCAATGGTAATTATGTGCATGTTACTCCTCTACAGTTTCACCCAGGGCCTTAGGTTAGCCAAACTTTGGCGAATTAATAATTTACTACACCTATAATTGAAAATTTGAAGCATTGCCCATATATATATATATATATATATGACCTCTTCCAGATACCAAATAAGCCCAGACATACACAAATATTTAGTTACATTACATAACCAAAGTCAAAAATTCCTTTCAATACTTGATCTGTAAAATATCAAATATGCATTCAACTTCTAATAAAGGAATCATGCAAACGTATTGAACTTCTAATGTGGAAGAGTCATGCAACTCATCTACAGTGAGAGACAGAGTGTTGACTACAAATAGAACAAAAACATGAGATTTAAAAGATTTTTTCTTTTTAAATTAAAAATATATATATTTTGAGGGAGAATTTTTAAATAAATGCATGAAATTATTGGAATTAACATCCTACCGCTTCCATAAGATCACGTATTTCTGTATCCTTGAGGGTAGACCCATATCTTCTTAAACCAGCTTTGAGCTCATCAAAAGTGATTGCACCACTATTGTCAGTATCCATAGACTTAAACATTTCTCTCAAACCAGCAATCTCCTCCTCAGATAGACTTTCAGCAATTACCTAAGAAAAAAGGACAACAAGAAATTATGATAACAAATCACATTCAGCCCAAAATGATTCATGCTCAATGTTAACAATGTGTATCACAGTAATCTTCAAATAGAACAATCAGGAAACAAGCTTGTTTATCAAAACAAAAGGCTAATTAATGAAAAGAAAACATACGAGACAAATAGGAAGTACAGAAATGTAATATCCTGAGGTTCAAATGGTATCCAAGATATGCACAAACATGCGTTCACTGGCATGCCAACAACAAACATTCATTCAAGATGCAAGAGTAAGCATTTTTCTCCCTTCTTTATAAGAATGTATGACAGCAGTCTGACATCGATACAAAAATATAGATTTGTATCCTGGGTTCATTTTATACACTTGTGAGCTTCCATGTATGCATATGGATGAAAATACAATTATTTGCCCATCATTTATCTTTTCTTACCCGCAAAGCCATCTTCTTTAACTTATTCATTGCAGAGAACTGTTTAAGACGAGAGAGAACAGCAGGGTCCAGTGCCCTATCAGGGGCAACTCCATTTTCACATATCCAAGGATGACCTAAACAGAAACCATAATTAATATCCTTTATAGGTTTATAAGAATATATGAAATTATGCAGAAAACTGTAATAGTAACAAGAAGAAGGTGGTGAAATTATTAATTTTTGTAAAACTCAATCTATTCCTCTGGTTCATCAATCTGGGAAAACATTTAAGTCCACAAACTGTAGTAAGATGTCAAGGAAACAGCCCCACAAAGGAGGACTACTTATGCCTAGTGTTAGTGAACACTCCCATAGATAAGGCCATCCAAGAAAAGTGGTACTTGTTGCATCCTAATTCAACCTGAAACCCATTCCAAATGCTTGAATAGCATAGAAATAGCCAAATTTCCTTTTCCGCCACTTCCTACCAACATTTATCATAGAGTATGAAGCAGTTATTAGTCAAAAAGGAGACATTATCTATTCCTATCATATCTCCTCTTTTGAAAAAAGATCAATAATATAATTATAGAATGATGTACATACATAGCACTTCATGAGCACTGAGCCGTTCTGAGGGCTGAGAACATAGCATCTTCCGAATTAAATCTTTTGCACTATCAGATATTAGAGGCCATGGATCTGAATCAAAATCAATATGTCCCTTCAACACCGCATCGAATATACCCTGCTGGGTTTCTGAACTCCAAAAAGTTCAACGAATCAGTGACAGAACAGGGTAAGGAGAGAGGAGGTGATAATTCGCAGACACACATACCCGCCCAAAATGGTGGTACACCACTAAGCAATATGTACAAGATGACACCTGCCGTCCACACATCTGCTTCTGGGCCATAATGCTTGAGGAGAACCTCAGGAGCAACGTAATAGGGGCTGCCAACTACATCAGTGAATACTTGACCTGAGACAGTTAATGGCACAAATCAATAAAAGAAACACCAACTAAAAATGGCATGGTCTTTTCAATAAGAATAAGCCTATTCAATGTGAATCTAAGTTTACCTCAAGAAAAGGATTCAAATTAAGTGGTATTAAAAGACAGCAGCACTAACTCCAGAATGACAGTTTTGCAAATATAGAAGCACTAAAATAAAGTAAAATATACAATTTATGACATACACATCTAAGAAACAAAATGAATGCAATAAAGGTAAATTTCACCTGTAAGTTTGTCATAGTTTGTCCCTTGGATATGAAACTAAAGACAAATGCACACCAAAGAATACTTGTTACCTGGCTTAAAGAAAACAGAAAGGCCAAAATCAATCGCTTTAAGAGATAGATCATCATCCTTGTTGACCAATAAAAAGTTTTCAGGTTTGAGATCTCTATGCATAACCCCAAGGGAATGGCATGCTTCAACAACTCCTACAATAATCTTGGTCAACTCTGCAGCCTTCCTCTCACTGTAGTGGCCCCTCTGGATGATGCGATCAAACAACTCTCCCCCAGAACAAAGCTCCATGACAATATGGACATATAACGGATCCTCAAAAGCACCCTTAATGGTGACAATATTCTTATGACCAGATAAATGGTGCATTATCTGAATTTCCCTCCTAACGTCCTCCACATCTTCCTTGGAGATCAACTTCCTCTTAGAGATAGACTTACAAGCATATTCAATGCCAGTGGAATTATCAGTGCATAAATAAGTGGTCCCAAATTGTCCCTGTCCCAATTTACGGCCTAGAGTGTAGTGATCACGAATGTTAGGAGTCTTGTGACCCAATACATAATATGCTTGGTTATCAATATTTCGCCTCATGATGGAGTCTTTCTTGGCTGGAAGGACAAAAGGTAAGTTATTACTGTTGGAATGAGAGCTGTTAGTTGTATCTTTAGAGTTCAAGCTGGTGGAGGAATAGTTAGAGTTGGGGCGATCAGAAGTGTTGCGCTTGGAGTGGGAAGTGGAATGTTCTTCGGGCTGGCTGAAGCCCTGAAAATATTTTCCTCTGAAAGATCCGCGGCATGTGTTGCCCATGAAACAATCACAGTCACACTAATTTAAGCCCTTTTCCTCATCCAACAATCTCTATCATCTGTATGATTTGAAAATTCACAAAAGAAAATAGCAAACAAAAAAAATCAAAATTACAACAAAATCTCGCTTGGAAAGAGATTGGGATGAGCTCCCTCACGTAAGATTATCAAACATATGGCTCAGAAACAATTGTTCATTTCAAGAGAGCCAAATACATAAAATTGAAGATGAAAAAGAAAGAAATTTTCTCACTAACAGAATCACAAAAGAAAAGAATTAATCATTATGTAGCATATACGAACAGATATCCATCCCAACAACCATTGAAAAAATCTATTAGGAAGAAGAGAATATTTTTATAGCGGTAAAATGGGAAATTTGAATCCTCAAAGTAAAGAACTAGAACCAACACAAATACTAAGACAGACAAAGGTAAGCAAACCAGATAGCTTGAATGTAGGCAATGGAAAGAAATAGACCTAGCAGGAAAAAATAAAATAAAATAAAAGATGTTATCAGGCTGATATGCAATTAATTAAATGGTAATGTATTGATTCTTGCTTTCTATAGAATTCAAACTTGGCTTTCTCTTCGTTGGTCTGATAGATATTAGTTCATTTCCTTAACTTATAGTTTTGTTAATATTAGGATTAGGATTAGGATAGGATGGTTGATAACTAGTTCATTTTCTTAAATATCAGGAACATTTTTCAATTTCATCAAAGTAATCCTTATGTGATATAATCAACTAAAATCCCTGAAATACAAAACCTGAAACTTAATATTAAAATAACAAGAAATATGGTTAAAACCTAAATATTAAAACCTATGAAATAGAACACAACTACACCATAAGTTGATTAATTTTGCTAAAGGTTAACACTTAAAGAAAAAAGTGTACAAGATCCAGAAATGTCTAAACAAGAAAGACAACCTATGTGTGTCTTGTACACCAAACTCTTGAATGTATTACAAAATGCTAATCCCACGGTTTACATTCACAATCATTTTTAAAGCTCCTACAAAGTGCAATTTCAGTGAAATAGACCCATGTAGGGCCAGTTTGAATTCAGATTCTGCAATTTCAGCTCTTGTAAAATGATCGTGAATATAAGTTTAAAAAGTCATTTACAACTGTTCAATTAAGGAAACTAATTCTTTACTCTTTTAAGCTGTCAGTCTGTCATTAACTTAAAAATATACCATACTATGATAAGTACATGTAATCTACATCTACATTAGTACTCAATTAAGTAGAGAGAAGTTTAGGAATTCAACCATAAAGCAGGCAACAAACCACTAGCAAATCTAAACGACAAAACCAAGAAAATGTAGATTATTGAAGAGGAACTACTTATGATCAACTAGACACTAACTCATTATTATATAATCAGCATCAATAAAAGGTACCAATTATCATAGTGATGAAAGAAACTAAAGTATCAATATCCTTGTCAATCAAGGTACAATAAGATAAGGAAATCTGCATCAAGTACATTAGGAAAAAGTAACCAAAGAATAGACTATATTGCATTATATAATTACCAAAATTAGAACATAGGTAACCACTAAAGATGGAAAGTGAGGGGCAAGTAAGAAGGGAAGGGGCAGAGAAGCAAGTAAGAAGAAATTGAAGGTTTCTCAGCCAAAAGACAAAAAGGGAAAAAAGAAAGAAGAAGAAGAAGAAATTGAAGGTTGACTAATATGATTTACAAAAATACATTTAAAATGTTTTATCTCCATAAAAAGTATACCATTTAAACCTCAAATGCAACTCTTTGATTATGTAAACAAAGATAAAAAGAAATGTTTGAATGTTTAAACGGTCATAAAATATCAATTATCAAATGCACTTGTCCTTCAAGCTATACTAGGGATAGCAGAGAGAACTAAGCAGTCTATAAGGGGGGAAAATTAAACAATCAAACAACAAAAATTAAGCAAAATGCATGAAACACAAATTTGGAAATTTGAGAATGGCATAAACAACAAACCTTTATTCAGCACTCACTTTTTCTGACAAAAACCAACTTTACAAATTTTAATCTTATTCTCACTCACTTTCATACATTTTTCACTTGTGACATTGATTTCACAAAAACTAAGAACAGTCCAGTGATAAAGAATGCACAAAAGTCACATACAAACATCATTGTTCAACATGGATCACTCTCAAAACAAGGATAATAACAGGACAAATAAACAAAGAAAAAGAAAACACCTTAATTTTACTAAAAATGTTCAATCCTCTTGCTTCGCCAGGTCTTATCTTCCATCAAATTATAAGCCATTTGTTTTATTTTTAAAAAGAGATTTTTATGTAGTTTGTCATTTGTTTCTGCCCTTTCAATAGCCTGGGCTAGACATAATATAGGACGATTTTTTTTTAACTATAATTTTTAAATGATATCAACTCCAAAGAAACCAAGGAACTTCTCATTTTGGGTAAAAGAAGAAACTGATGAACTTACTATCTTACATTTTCATTAAAGCTCCACATAAACCCATGAAGAAATTTATTATCCTACTATCGTAATTTCAATAGAAGCAAAACTTACGCAAACTTCCCAAAACAAGCACTAAACATAAGACAAAATCCCAACTAAAAATAGCAAAATATACGAAACAAATCCAGAAAGAAACGGATGTTAAATGCTAAAAAGGATCTTGATTCAATAAGAAGAGACATCATTCATAACTTTTCATATGCCCAGCTCAGGAGCTGAAAAGTGGAAACCATAAATTAATCTCGAACATATATATATATATATATTAAATTAATGGTGCAAAAAAACATCATCATCATCTGCATATAGTGACAAAGAAAGACGAACATTTTCTTTATTAAAAATTCTCAACTCAGGTATCTGCCAACGTCAAATGGTCTATCCACTCAATTTCTTGATCGTAACTAGCTCAATTCCATTCAAATCCAGAGCATACCTGAAAACCCAACGACATCTAATCTGATCCGTGCATGAAAATGATGAGGAAATGAGATAAGTTTTGGTCAACGGTGTGTCCTTCTCTTTTTCCCGAATGCCAACAGTGAAATCTGGAAAAGCAAACCATGAAAGCAGATCAAAAAATTAAGCCATTGCAGATAATGTAAACATAATGATTGATTGTTTAGGGAAGACTGACAAATTCAGAGATGAATCCGCTCAGATCTATCTTCCCTTTCTCTCTCTTGATTTTGGTTGGATCGGCTGCTTCTCTCTCCGTTGATGTGAGCTTCCTCGAATGCGCTTTTCCTTTTTCTGGAGTTCAGGGTTCTACAGAGGCCGTCAATATGGGATGGAGGCTTATTTTATCGACGGTCCACTTCCATAATTGTCCAAAACCAGAGGATTCAGCACACCAATTATCTGGCCGAGAAAAAAAAAATCCCCACTAATTAAAAATAGGGTAATAGTTCGGTAATCTATTTTTTTCAATTTTTTTAAAAAAATTATGAAACCTTTTAGAATCAATTGCATAAAAAAGTTGCTTTAAAAATTGAAACTTTTTGTATATAAAAATGAACATTTAAAAAAAAAGCGTAAAACTACGTGTAAGTTTTAGATAATGAGTGTAAAAGTTTATAACTTCTTTGGTAAAAGTTGCATACAAAAATATATTTTAGAAAAGTATGTATTTTCAGGGAAAAAAAAACGTAGGTGCAAAGAAAATATACATAAGCAGTTGGATCTTAAGATAAACTTGTGGGAGGGATCCATTTTGGCATGTGATGTAAGATTAAATAATATTTTTTAAACTCCACCTGTACTCCCTTTCTTTTTTTAAAAAAAATTCATTTGAAAATATTTTTAATCCTGAAGTTTCAATATTAATTCCACTTGATAAATAGAATATTTTCATATTATAATTAAGTGATCGTTAAAATTTAAAAGATAATATTCTATTTATCAAAATATAAATAAAAGCAATATTAAAATTTTTAATATTATAGTAAGATTAAAAATATTTACTATTGACAAATAAAAAATTACACTAAATAGTTTTGAATAAAATGGTTTTAAACCATTGTAAAAATTTAGTTCACTCATTCGTATAATATTGTGGCATCATTAGAAAATTATTAAGTCCTTTAATATTAAGAAAAATCTGTAACTATTCTCAAATTTTAAACGGCATGACATATTTTAATTTATTGTATTACTAGTTTAAAATATTTTATATTTATAACAAATTAAATTTTAACTCTTTAATATTTACCCATTAAGTTTGTTTATTGAATTACTAATTCAACAAAATTTTACAGTAAATTTAAAATAACAATGTTTTTAAGTCAAAATCAATTACTTTCTAGAGACAATAGAATTCAAAAGCTTTGAATCTACGTTATAAGTAAGAGAATAAAAAAATAGATACAGAGTAACTTACAAGTTACAAACCAGAACTAGGCTTTTTGAATCTTAACGCCGGTACTCAAATAGAAAGTTCTAAGTTCTATTCTACTAGACATCAAATGCGTTTTCCCACTATTTTTTATAACAACAAATGGCAATATTTTATTCGAATTATTTGGTTGGTTTAAAATTATTTGATATCAAAAGGCTGCATCTTAATTGTTATATTATGCTTTATATATTTTTTTTTACCGTAAAAGTTAATAAATTATTAAACACATATCAAAATCAAAAATTAAATTCTGAAGGGAGAGAAAAATATAAAACTTTTATGAAATACCGAATATTAAAGAATTTCAATATATATATACTTACATATATGATCGACACCTTACTTATTTTTAAGATTTTTTTATCGATAATTTAAATTCATATTTAGAATGTTTTATTAAATGATTAGTTACTTCTACTGTTACATTAAAAACGTAGTGGACCAAAAAGGGAAAGTTTATTTATCAACTTAATTTTAATTTTATTTGAAGTAAATTTCATGACATAATAATATAAAATATAGAATCGAAGAAAATCTTCATCCAAAACTTGTCTTTGACAACATTAGTAATATATCATTAAATTTTATTGTAAGGGGCTTAAAAAGTAAATTTTATAAGCTCCTAAATCAAACTTTAAACACTTTTCTGAATAATAATTGTTTGATTTAATTAACATTTTTATTGTAATACAAATCAACAATATATGAAAATTTCAAAGTTTCTATATATCCAGAGTTTTGTTTGTTTCAAAAGAATATAATATCTGATATCAAATTGAAAATTTTGAAATGGAAAGTGTTTTTTTCCCTTTTTTTTCTTTTCCTCTTGATAACTTCACTTTAATGTACATGCATCATGAGAAGAAAACTTATCTAGATTTTGGTTTCTTACTATGAATTTGAATAATTTGATATGTAAGATAGGGTTACAGGCCCCATTAGCTGGGGCTTTCTTTTAATGGAATCCTACTATATATATATATATATATACACGCACTTACTTTTTGAAATTAAGAATCAGGTTACTCTTAAATAAAAAATATATTGCAAGATGTATCTTAATGGTAAAGTGTAACATTATGACATTTAATAAAAAAATAAGAGAATAAATAATTATAATTTAGAATTTGTTTTTAATTTATTATAATTTATTAAATTTTGAATTATTTATTTTTTCATTAAGGGTTTTAATATTATATTTTACCCTCAAAAATATATCTTTCACTTTAAAGAATTTGACCTTTTATTTTTTTATTTACATTCAAATATCCCCACAAACTTTTTGTATGAGATTAATCACTATCCAAAGTGAGAGAAAATCCAATATCACTTTCAAAGACACTTTCAAATCACTCATTTTCATATATCCTAGGTTATGAGCATGGTTTTATTTTATTAAAGAAGTGTATGACATACTTTTATTTTCAGAGTGTATTAAAATTTTCACTTTAATTATTGTCTACCACAAAGAAAATACTAAAATTTGAAACTATAAATGTTGAACTTAATAATTATAAATATGATTAGAATTTTAATTGCGTTGAATCGAAATTTGTTTGTACTTAACGCAATTAATCAATCTTAAGATAAGCCAAAGACAACTTATTTGTCTTTAATTTGGAGAATATACCCGAGAAGTTTTTTTAAGATTTATTGAGTTTTGGGTCATAGGAAATTGTTGAATGGTAGATAGATACTTAACTGTCTAAATATACATAAATATTAGCATTAAAATAATGAGATGTCTGACTTTTTTTTATTGTATTTTCTCTACAGAAAAAAATGTCATCCACAACTTCAAATTCAATAATCCTAGAGAAATTGGAATATATAAGTTGCAAAATCGAAGTTGGGTTAACTTGGTTTGTTGTTATTCTTTCTTCGACGTCCAAGTCATCCCATGGCTGCCCGAGAAGAATAGTCCAAAGTCCAAACGTCAACACGCTTTGACCACTCTTCTGATCTAAATCTTCGGATGCGAATGTCAATGCGAATGGATAAGGTTCATCCCTCCCTCTATTTACATGAGAAATTGGCGAGGTAAATTTAAAAAACAAATAAATACAGAGTTTTCTTTATTAAGATTTAAAAGTTTGTAGTTCAAATAATATTTAATATTTTTTAAAAATTTATGCACCTTCTGTTATATTCAGAATTTAATGTTTAATTTTTGTATGTATATATTTATTAATTTAATCACTTCTACTATTATAAAAATAATAACGAATTTTAATAAAGAATTATGAATTTTAAAATAGAAGATTTAAATAGAAAAAATGATCCAAATCCGTAAGCGATGGGGATGACCATCTCCCTTTAATTTTGTTTAAGTCGTGTTATTACGATGTAATTATGTGTGAAAATTTTGATGAGTTATTCAGTCCTCGAAGTAATTTATTTCTTGTTCACTTAAAATTTATAAAGTCAGTAAAGTTTAACAGGACATAATCCATTAAATTTGAAATGAGTTTTCCACTTGAGTTGTGAAATAACTCCGAAATATAAGGCGCAACTACATACTCAACCCCCAAAAAAAAAACGAAAATTATAATAATCTACGTATTCAACAATACAAAAGAGAGAAAAATACATTGATTTTCATAAGTTCTACTCAAATTATACGAAAATGAAGAATATAAAATAATATTATACTTAAATTCAAATTTAAACTTTTTCTATAAAATAATAAGAAAAAGTATGTATCATCAAAGATATATTATGATTAAACTGAAATAATTAAAAATCTCTTAAAGTTGTATTAAAATTTGATTTTTTTAATCAATCATATTTTAGCTATTTAAGCTTAAATTAACATTCATATTTTATCACAAAATGCTTAAAATATCTCATATTATTTTTTTATTTGAATCTATAATTTTTTTCTCAACATTTTATTAAGAAAAGCTCAAATTTAAGTTTAAATATAATATTATTTTATATTTCAAAAAAATTATGTGTAAATTTTAAAATTAGAAGAAATATGCATATAATTTCATTGAAATGCAATAGAGCCGATGTATTTTCTTTTTTGTAAAAAAAAAAAAGATATAATTATCTTTGCTATTATCCTTGCAAATGAAATCATTGAAGAGGCTATTCTAGCCAAATGATATTGGAGCGGTTAGCAAGCATCTGAGAAGATCCAATGGTTGCCTGCACTATGGCATGAACAACCACTACAACTTATGATACAAGCTCACTTCAATGAAGGAGGAAGTTGACAAGTTAAATGGATAATATAATTATTGAATTTAATTCAAATTTAAATTATTATCAATTAATAATTATTTTTTTGGTTGAATTGTTTACCTATTTAAGTCAAATCTTTGTGTCTAAGTTGAATAGAGATTTATTGTCAAATAAGTATTTTTGAATTATAAATATTCATAATGGTCAAAAGCTTGAAATATGAGAAAAAATGTGATATAAGTGCCTATGAGAGTTATGTGAAAATCCACATAGAAGTTTGAGGAATATGTAAAGATAATGATTAAGAAATTATGAGGTTATAGCAAAGAACTTTCACATGTATTTGTACACCTATTTGTATTAAAAATATATTATTTTGAAATTAGTACATGTAATTTCACTTATATATATATGTATAAAGATGTTATTATCCTGGCAAATGAAACCGATTAAAAGGTTGTTACTACCTAATGATATTGGATGGGTTAGCAAGCTTCTAAGAAGGACCAATGGCTACCCCTATAAGGCATGAACGACCATTACCACTTACAATATAAGCTCACTTTAATGAAAGATGAGGTTTACAAGCTAAATGGATAACAAAATTGTTAAGTTTGATCCAAAATTTTGTTTGCTATCAATTAGTGATTATTTTCTATTATGTGATGTCTTCCTATTCAAGTAGGATTTTTAAACTAGAGTTAGATTAAGATTCATTGCCAAATAAGTATTTTTAGATTATAAATATTTATGATGCTCAAAAGTTTAAAATATAAGAGAAATGTAATGTGAATGCCTATGAAAGTTATACAAAAACCCATGTAGAGGTTTGAGAGAGATGTAAATGGTGGCTAGGAAATTGTAAGGCTATGGTTGAAAACCTTCATATGTATTTGTTAAACTTGTCAGGATTAAAATTATATTATTTAAAATTGTTTAATTAATTTCAATTAAGATGTGGATAAAAGCTATTGCTAGAAATGATTGATGAATGAGTAAGTGAAAAGTGTTTTAAAAATCAAATGTAATCAGAGGGTAAGTATATGAATATGAAGAAAACTCTAGAAACTTTTTTCCATTTTGCCCATAGAGCTTTTATCCCTTTATTTCCTTCAACCTCAACTAACCTTTTCCCTCACTCTTCCTTTATAACTTAAAAACCCTTTCTTATTTCCCTCTCCTTGCAAGATAAGAGTTCAATCCACTTTATCAATCTCTTATCCTCTCTAATCTCAATAAGTTAAAGATTTTCACACTTTAATATTTGTAAAAATTTCACTTCTACTCACTAATTAGATTTTTTATAATTGAAGGTTTATGATTTCAAGGGCAATTTGATGCCTCAACATCAAATTTATGATGATAGATGATTAAAAGAAAATTAGTCCTTAATCCCACTACCTATATCCTAGTACCTATTGTCTCCTCCATTAGTGGTAAGTAACTATTCCAACTAATCTTGTATGAATCTAAATGATTTAGGCTAGTTTAGGTTAGGTTTTTCCTATATTTGCATAATTTGAGGATAAAAGTGATATAGAATGATGTTTGGCATAAATTTTAGTCCAAGTTTTGTAAATATGATGTTATTTTTATGTTTTACGGTGGTTGAATTACATGATGTTGCATAAAGAATGAGATTTGGGAGGATTTCTTTACATATAGATAGTTTTTTTATTGTAAATTCATGTATGAATTGATTAATAATTAATCAATTCATCAACATCATTATGCAGAAATATCTACCCTGAAGCAATTTGCCTCTTGTGAAATCAAATCTAGCATATGTGAATCAATTTAATGGGGTCACAAGCAACCTTTCTTACATTGAATTAATTGATGAATCAATTTAGGTCTTTTAAAATTATGCAAGATAGTTTGAATTAATTCCTAAATTTATTTAGTCTTCATAAAATGTTATTAGATGCCCTAAATTAATTCATAAAGCCCAATTTCCAATATTTACTATAAGGTTAATAAAAAAAGAATATTCATGATGTAGTTATTTAATATATATATATAAATTGGAAAGGCTACGAAGGAGTTATAATTCCATTTTTTATGCATAGATTATTGTTGTGGCATGATTTAATTGAAGTATAATTATTATTATGTTGTACAACTATAATCAAGGGCTAGAGCCAATTCATTGTTACTCTCGTACATATATTCATGCATATTATGTGGAAATTTAGTTTATTTTAGATTGATATGACAAATATGGCCATACAAAAAGGTATAGAAGTGTTGTGACTTGTGACATGCTATGGTTTGATATTGTGGCAAAAAAAAAAAACTTATTCACCCTTTTGTACATGTATATACACATATATATTATGTTGTATTTAATCTATTTTCATATTGACATGCTAAATGAGGCTTTGGCTTATATAAATTTCTAGATGATATTGTTGTTATGGCTTTGAATTAAAGTGCTAGTTAAGTTATTTATTTATACTCTGTTAAATTGTACTATAAATGAGATTTGATAATGTTGAGGAGATAATATTCATGTTATGATTATATGCATTAGATTCATGTGCCTATTTGTGAGGGGATAAAATGGACTCTAGAAGAACAACGATGTTAGGGGATAAAGATGATTAAGAGTCATAAGAAGGTTCAATTATTTTATATGCATTTATTAAATAATAATTTTATGATGAATTTTATGCTAATGCCATTAATAAGTTTTAATATTGTACCTAGTAGTCAGGATATGTTTCTTATAGTATTCTAGCCAGTAATATTATGTGAATGTTCTTATGCAAATCTATTTAGTATTTTCTATTATATCTGATTATTTTCTTAAAATAACTTGTTAAGTAAAGTTCTTTGTGATCAAATGATGAGTTAACCAGTAAAGAAACTTTAAAAGGATATGGATTCACGTGCACAAGCTAACCTTTGCCTATGTGGAGCATTAAGCCTTTTATATGTTTTAATTCTTCCCCATCAATGTATACAAATATGTTTTAATTCTTCAACAAGAATATGATTAGTTTTCTTTAGGTTAAATTGCGAGTGGAAATTAGTATAACTTTAATTGTCATCTTTCTTTTAAATTGGTTACTCATCAAGTTCCCTAGTAATCACTATCTAATTTATCTTTCTTTTCTTAAGGTTCTCAATTATTACTGAGTGAGATAAGAGTAGGCCCATATGAGAACTTTGGCATTAATGTGAGTCCTGGGATGATTAGGTTAACTAATTATGAGTGTAGACTGTTGCATGTAAAATTGCATTTCATTTATAATAATTTCCACATTTACACTTCTTTGAGGGAGGCATGTCAATGCATATAGAATATTGCATTAATTGAATCTTGGAAAAGTTTGTAGGCAATTCATAACAACTCTCTACTGTCAATCAAGTCTAAGGCATAATGACTCATTTTGTTTTAAAGCATAGTCTAGAGTTCTTCAACTATCCTAATAAATAGTTTATGATGTCAAGTTCCAAATAGTAAGGTGCTAACTATAAAAAGGCATAGTTAGATTTGTTGTTGTCTTCAAATATTCCCTAACCTTCTAAAGGCCACTTCACTTAAGAGTAGCTGAGAACAAGTAGTGCAAGTATCCTTTTATGTTCAATATTATTACGAATTTCCAAATTACTAATGACCTTTAATATAAGTAACAGTTGTGCTTAAATTGATATAAAAAGAGGTTTGATTGATAGTTTAATTAAAATAATGAATTAGATAATTATTTTTAATCATATGTTTATGTTTTAGGAGGATTTTGTTGAATACACGTTGCTTTATGTATAAACTTGCTTTAGTAATTCTAATTTGAAATTAACAATAAGGATCAAAGTGTTACAACTATTTTATTTCCTAATAGTGACATAAATCATAGTTCAAATCAAACATTGGCACATTAAGTCAATTTACTCTTGATATACTTAAGAGAAATGGGGTTTATATAGTTAAGAAGTCCTATATAGAGGTATAATCTATTATGCATTAGTTAAACCCTTAGGTTAGTGCATGGGCTTTATAGTATCAAAACATGTGATATTATTTTGATTCCCATTCCAATCAAATAAAATCTTATTTGATAAAAGACTTCAAAGTTTTTATTCCTAAAAGATAGCAATGGTATTGTAATTTTGGTTAATTCATATATATATTTGGTTATCTTATTCATCACTAGGAGATTTCTAAATGACAAACTTATCTAAAGAAAGCATAATTCAATCTTTACACTTAACCTCAAGAGCCAAAGGTTACTTTAAAGATTTCTTTCAAAGCAAAACTTCACATAAGTCTACCTAACAATCAAAAGACAAACACTAAGTTTTATAAAATCATTTTTCAATCCATAAGATACTTTTTCACTTGCCATACTTCTAGAACTATAGGTATGAAGTTAATATGAAGTAGTCAAGTCATGCCTCTTTTTATTTAAAATTTTTATATGAAATTAATTAATTATTATGATGAAAGTTGAAATAAGAAATTAGTGTGAAATAATTAAGAAAATAGTAAATTAAAATGTTTAAGAATCAAGTATAATTAGAAGTGAGTATGAAAGAGATATAAGAAACATTTCTTATCTTGCCTTTGGTCTTATATACCTTTACTTTCCATATTTTTCGATAACCATCTCCCTTTTCCCAAAAAAAAATCCCTTAATTTTCATACCCATCTCCTTCTCCTATATCTTTTCTTCTTCCTAACAAGTAAAAGGCATTAATTCCTTATCAAATCATACCATCTCTTTAATCTGAGCAAGATAAAGCTCTCTAAAACTTAATCTTTATAAAATTGTTCTTTATTTTCTTTAGGTTTAAAAAAATTGGAAGAATTTTATCAAAAAGGGATTTTAGGATCCCTAACTTCAAATCATTACGTTTTAAATGATTATGAGTAAGTAACTTACAATTTCTTTCATTTAATATGTCCTCTATACAAGGTAAGTGGACATTCTAGCTAAAACTAAATGATGTGAATGATTATGATTGATAAATATTATGTTTTCTAGTTTTTCCTAAATTTTGAAGAAGTTAATGAAATTAAAAGTTTTAATTTAAGTTTTTAATTAGATCTAGTTTGTAAGATGATGATAAAATAATATTTGATAATACGATGGTGTTTAATAGCTTCAAATGTGAATTCAAAATAAAGATATCTTAAGTATATAATGATTTCATATGAAATTCTATAAGGACCAAGCTATAATCAACTATGCCCTCGAAAATATGCTTTATAAGCAAGCATAGTTAACATATAGTTGATTATACCTCTAAAAAACTACCTTCTAGCAACCTATAGGTGACTATATAGTGATTATGCCCTTAAAAAGTTGCTCTTGAGGACTAAATGTTGACTATATGCCTAATACCTTGCCTTTTGTAGCCTATAGTCAACTATATAGTCAATTATATCTTTGAAGAGTTTCTTTCGAGGACTGTATAGTCAACTATATGACCTATAAAGTCCTATTCACTATTTTAAATAAGGGTTCAAGGTATTTTAATTGTTTATAATATTACTTTGAATTATTATGCATTAGAAAATGATAAATGGATGAAGTGAAGTTATGCAAAGAAACATGATAATGTTATGATCTTATGCATGTAATGTAAATATAGTTTAAGCTTGTATTTGATTTTTATCATGGATAATTACCATTATAGTCTTGTTCATATATGGATATTTATGTTTTAGCTATGTAATAGAAGTTCTAAAAACACATTGTTATGAAATGTACTATTATGGAATTTATAATATTGTTAATGATTGGGCAATGATATATATATCTTATGGCTATTTGGGTTGGATCAACGTGCTTATTTATGAAAGAATAAGGTTAATCTTAAAGGAATAAGGTTATATTTATGAATAAATAAAAGTGATTGGGAGTTACAAGATTTAAATGCTTTCTCTATTCATATATTTTATGGTTTCCTATAAATGGTATTAAATGTATGATTGAATCTTTCCTTACAACTATAATGATGTAAAAATGAATGTTGTGACTTTGTTCATGATCTAATATTATGTATGTCCTTTAGTTGACTTTTAATAGATTCCTTGGCCAAGTGATGGAAATTTAATTAATTTTTTTTTTGGATAAAACCTAGAAGTTTTTCCTAAAATTTAATTATAACCTCTATATTATAGTATAAATATATTATAGTATTCTTCACTAATTATTATTTATTCATTGAGTTTATATAGAAACTTATTCTTTCTCTCTTTTTCCCTACTTTTCTTTGGGGACCTTTCTCTTTAAGTGTCCAACTATTGCTAGATGGTTTAGAAGTAGGCTTACTTGGGGTCTCTGGCATTAAGTATTAGGGATAGCTAGACTAGTTGCGTATAATAATTTATTTACACCTTCTATAATGGATTTTTGAAAAATCACATTCTTTTTTTGAAAAGTACAATGCATGTGAAATATGGTACTAGATGCATCTAGGAAAAGTTAATAAGTTATCATTCAAAATGACTCTGTACACTAGTCACATATGTTGAGATAGGTCATGACAAAAGTGATATCAAAGTATAGTTTAAGGCATAAAAATGCATTTTGTTTGAAATCATGGTTTAGAGGTTTCTAACTATCTAAATAAATGTTATGAAAATTAAGCCTATAATAATAAGCTACCAATTATTGAAGAGGAGCATAATTGAATTAGTCATTGCCCTTTAATATACCATAATCTCTATAAGCCACTTTCAACTACGAGAAGTTAAGGATAACTTGAGTAAGTATTCTTTCCATTTAAAATAGTTGTAGTATTTTAGCAAATAAGAATTGATTAATAGTTTGAAGTGATTGATGGTCACATGTGTTTCTTATAACTTGAGAAAATGATTCAATGCATACTAATATATATACAAATTATTTAAGGTAACATTGATCATATATTGATAACATAATACCTAAATTATATGACCTTTAAAATGTTATAATTATAGTTCAAATTAAATGTTAAGGTAGAAAGTTAGGTGAGCTAGTTAATTAACAAATAAAATAGTTTCTCAGTTTATTTGCATGCACTAAGATGGTATGGGAATGGTTTATCTTAAGTTATATAAGGTATTGTTAAATTACAGCTAATGCGAGTGAACTTTCATGCATTTCATTTAAGGGTTAATATATAAGGATCAAGCACTAAAGTAGAAAATGATAGAATTTAGACAATCCTAAATATTGTATGAAGGCATAGATCAAAACCCTAGAAAAAGTACTAGTACATAGAGTACTTTATATAGGTATGCATAAGAATAAAGACCTATGAACTTTAAAATTCTATAATCACATGTATGTTTGGCTTAAATGCCACAAGATGCCTTATCCTACAATTGTTCAACCTAAAGATAATAAGAATATGAGTCATAGTTTAATGAATTATTAGTTCATAGATAATACAGTTACAAGCACAAGTATAGAGGTTAATAACCTAATGATGATATGTGAGTGCCTAGAAATTGTAAAAGTGGCATATAAAGGTCACTAAATTAGCCTTTAAGAGAGTATATGAGGTTTACAGAGTACTAAAATGGCATGACTTAAGTGATAATATAGTTTAAAAGATTACACCTTTTAATATTGCGACAATAGATGAACATATTTAATAAACAAGTAGAAGATCTATAAGTGGGTGCTATCATAGGCTAAGATGAATTTAGTAAAGGAGATAACAAGTATGAACAAAAAACTATGAAATTCTCAGTAAAGTTTAATTATTTAAATGAATGTGCAATAGTTTAGCAATTAGATAAGTGATATTAGTTATAATGACATATGGGTAATCGAAAGTGTATATTAGTAAAGGGTACAATGTATAGAGCCATGAATTAAACCTTAGAAAGAGCTTGAGGACTTTAGTGGAATCAAGATTAGAAGAAAAGTAATTAGGAAGAGTGCATGAGTGCATTGTCAAAATGGGTACGAGTTTAAAGGATAAAGGTAGAACATGAATAAAAGAGTCCAAATCAAGGCATTAGTAGATAATGCATACAAATTCCTTATGTGTTAAAGACATAAGATCTCATTTTATAGGATTAGAAAATAAAGAAGGGGATTCATGATAGACTTGGCCAACTAAGAAAGGTGACTAATTGAGTTCTTTATGGTGCAACAACTAGAGAAGGAAATGTTTTCTTATGGTCAACAAAGTAAGAAAAAAATATTGGATGTTGAGACTATGATTTTAATGACTAGATAATAATAGGCTAAGAAAATTAGATTAACATATAGTTATAAGAATGAACATTTAGTATAAAGGGATATGAGGTTAAGAAAAGAAGGATTGATGTCTTTATAGGATTAAGGAATATTACATTTGGGAAATTTATGAATTAGAGTCAATTAAAGGTAATTAGGTAGTATGCATGGGAGCTAAGAATGAATAGTATATCTATGATGAATACAACCCTAAAATGATCTTGATTAAGATGTTATCAGTGGACTAGTTGGTGCAAAGGGAAATGAATTTGTAAACTTTAAAATTAGATGAATAAAAAATGTCTAAAGTTAATGAATTTTTGAGGATTGAACATTATATGAAGAAAATTTCACAATAAGGGTAGGAAGTAAGAGTTGGTAAGTTAATTGTTAGTATTTGATAAATAATGATCAAGCATGAAGCTAATTAATTAAGAATAAATATGATTGGATCAAAGTGTAAAAGTTTAAGGACAAACCTACTTATAGCCTAAAGATGGTTTTAATGTAAACAAGTGAGGTGATTAAGTAATAAAGTCTTAGTAATTTAGTATTTAAGAAAAATTGGCTTTATCTTAGATTGGAAATACATATGTTTAAGGTAATTATATAGTTACCTAAAAAATTTTAAATTTTTAGTGTATTAAAGAATTAATATGATTTATTGCAAGATTTACATTTGTTTAGAATTTCACATTGTTAAGATGATGATAATTGTTGATACAAAGGCAATTTTTTTCAAAGGAAAAAAAATCTAAGATATGTTGTAAGCAAAATAGAATTCCATTTAAGTTATCAATTATGATAATTGATTTTGAAGCAAGTGTGGTATAACAACGATGTTAAGTAGCCTATCTATTGTGTTCTTTATTGAACAAATGGAATTACAATTATATTTATTGCAAAGTAAGGAGTAAGGCCTAGGGAGGTTAAGTAACTATGATACAACTTCGAGACCCTTTTTTTTCATTCTCACTTACTCTGTTAAGAATTACAATGTTGCATCGTACATATACTTTAAGCTTGCTTATGTAATTGATGTCATTTAATTAAATTGCTCCATACTATGATGCATATCTTTGAAAATCCATTATAAAATTAAACTAGAAATAGCCTAATGAATTTGCAGGATGCACATATATAATATTAAGTAAAGTACTTTGATCAAAATGTTCTAGTAAAGCCATTTATTATGAAAGGATAAATGAGGATATGCCTCTATGCTGGTTTATAATTAAAAGGCAATTGAAATTACTTGTAGGCTCGCTATCTTTCTTATTATCACTTATTGTAATAAATAAGTCATTGCCTATATTCTAGTTACTTGTCCTAAAATATGTCATCACCTATATTTATTTTATAATAATAAATAAAATTATTTATTTTTCAATGATCTAAGGTATTATTGTTATTATTTTCAAACTAGTTCACATGTTGCAATTTATAAGAAACCTATATAAAGGAAATAACTCATATTCACAAGACTAAGCTAAATTTGCACTATATCAATATTTTTTCAACAAACTACTAGTATAAAGCAAGAAAAACATATATATGAAATCCCCATTGAATACTAGAAGTGAAAAATGAAGTTGTTTTTGTGCTAATATCCTCATCCTAATAAAAGTTTTAGGCTAACTTAATATTTAATTTATCATTTATAAACATTTTCTTAAATCTTTCAACCCATATATATGAGTTCTTATGTAACTCATTCAAAAACACACTTTAACACCATAATATGATGTCATTATCTTACCACCACTATAAACCACTAAATTGATGAAAATAATGAAGAAATATTACATGCCAAGCTTAATAAAAAAAATGATGAAAACAATAAACATCTCTACCTTGTTCAATTCACTATAACTTGATGTTTAATGTGGAAGAGTTAAAGAAACATACTTTTAAATCCCACTTGTATAGTTGATTCAAGTTTTAAAATACATAAAGTTAAAAGTAAAACTCGCAAAGTTTCAATATCCATTATTTCATTATGACATTTTTTCAAACACTTAGAGCTCAAAAAATTATAATAATCCAATATTATATATGAACGATTAAAAGTAAAACTAGCAATACCCATAAAATTAGACTTTGGAAAATTAGATTAGGAGTGATAATTAATAATGATAGAATATGAATTAACTTATAAATTAATGATGAAAAAGAATGAAATAAAAACTTCACAAGGGAAGGAAAGTATTTACCTTGAAATGCAATGTTGATGGATAAAATGAAAATAAGGCTTCAAAGTTGAAGCTAACCTTTTAGTTATTATAGCTTGAAGGGTGGATGGTGTTGTCATTGCACTTAAAGGCTTAAAGTTATAAAGAATGGTTGAAAGTATAGATTGCAACAATAAATATCTTTTAGCTTTTGAATAAATATAATTTAGCAATTAAAACCCTTAAAATGACATCATTTTAGTGCATTCTCAAAAAAATTGAAACCTTTTTAGACTATTTGAACCTTTATTGGTTCAAATAGTTTGCAACTGATTTTCTAGTTTTATGGCCATTTTTTTTATTAAAATGGATTAGTTAGGAGGTTGGTTCACCAATTTCTTGGTTGAACCAATGGGTCCAATCCCCTTTTTTCAACTTAGGAAGTGAGTATATAAGTATAGAGAAGATTTAAGAAATATTTCCCATCTTACCTTTGAACCTATATACCTATACCTTCTCCATTTTTTCAACTACCATTTCCTTTTTCCCCTATAATAATCTTTCAACTTTTATCCTTCTTTCCTTCCTTATCTTTCATTATTTTTTCTCCCTAACAAGTAAAAGGCATTGACTCCTCATCAAATAATATCATCTCTTTAATCTAAGCAAAGTAAGGCACTCCAAACCTTAATTTATTTAGAATCATTCTTTATTTTTATAGGGTTTAAAGAAGTTGGAAGATTTTAATCAAAAAAGAATTTTAGGAATCCTAACTTCAAATTGTTGCTTTTGAATTATTAAAAGAAAGTAACTTACAATTTGTTTCATTTGGTGTCTCCTCTATACAAGTTAACTAGACATTCTAGCTAGAACCAAATGATTTGAATGAGTATGATTAATAAATGTGAATTTTTCTATTTTTTCCTAAATATTGAAGAAGTTGATGAAATTTAAAAAATTTTATTTAAGCTTCTTACTAGATCTAATGGGTAGGATGATGATAAAGCAATATTTGATGATTTAGTTGTGTTTAGTGGCTTAAAATGTGAATTTAGAATGAAGAAATCTTGAGTTAATAGTGATTTCACATGAAATTTTGCAAGGGACCAAGTTATAGTTGATTATGCCATAGAATATGCTTTTTAGGCAAGCAAAATCAACACATAATTGACTATGCCTCTAGGAAACTACCTTTTAGGAACCTGTAGTTAACTATATAGTGGATTATAACCTTAAAGATTGGTTTACAGGGTTTGCATAGCTGACAATATGCCTAATATCTTGCCTTTTGGTAGTTAATAGTCAACTATACCCTTGAGGAGTTATTTTTAAGGGTTTCATGGTCAACTATATAGTTAACTATATAACTTATAATGTCCTATTTGCTATTTTAAATAAGGGTTCCAGTATACTAATTTTTTAAAATAATTTGAATTGTTATGTATTAGAAAATTATAAATAGATGATGTGAAGTCATGCAAAAAGACATAGTGATGTTATGATGCTTGTATGTAATCTAAATGTAGCTTGCAAAGGTCATATTTGAATTGTATCATGGATAATTTTCCTTAGGGTCTACAATCTTATTTGTATATCAATATTTATGTTTTATTTATGCATTAGAAATGCTAGTAATAAACTTGTTATAAACTTCACTATTATGGAATTTGTAAGATTGCTAATTATATATATATATATCTTATTGCTATTTTAGATGGATCGATATGCCCATTTTTTAAGGGGTAAGATTAACTCTAGAGGGACAAGGTTAGATATGTGAGAAAATAAAGATGATTAAAAGTTATAAAGGGATTTATATACTTTATTTCTACCTTTTAAGATTTCCTATGAATAGTATTAAATGTATGATTGAATCTTTCCTCATGACCATGATGAAGCAAAGATGAACAGTGTGACCATGTTTAGGATTTAATATTATGTATGCCTACAGTTAACTCTTGATAAATAGGTTACCCTTTAGAAAATTTTCCCACTTCTTTAGCAAAGGTATGGAAGTATAATTATTTTCCTTAGATAAACCTAAATACTTTACTTAAAATTTAATAGTGACCTATATATTATAATATAGGTATATTATAATAATTCATTATTAATTGTTGTTTTCTCATTAAGTTTCATAAAAACTCATTTTCCCTCTTTCTTATTTCTTTTCTTCAAGCATCTTTCACCTTAGGTGTCTAATTATTGTTAGATGATTCGAAAGTGGGCCTACTTAAAATCTCTAGCATTAAAACACATTGGAATAGTTGAAACAGACATATATGATAATTTATTTACTCTTTCATAATTTGAAAAAGAATTACATTTTTTTTAACATAAATGCATGTGACCTCTAAATCCTGCAAGTGCACAGGTTAAGTCTAGTTATAGTATAAAAGATTATCGTTCTCCACAGGGATTGTAGGTTGAGTACTAACTGAATTTCAAGTAAAATTATCTAGGCGGATCAATTGAGAGTGTGAATCAAGAACAAGTTGTAAAACAGAGCTTAACTATCAAAATAAGGTTTGATTCAATGGAATAAAAGCGTACTTAGCTTAAGGATCCCTTGTACACTTCATTATGGAATGAATTTACTTCTCTAACTTAGTTTACTGTTAATTATTATTGCTGGATTACCAAAATTAAGCTATACCTCATTGCAAGGTTACTAGCTACTAACCAAAGATTAAGTGCCTAGAATTACTCTAGTAATCACTCATCTAGGTTGCATTAACTTGCTTAGAATCCATTCTTGGACATTTCATCCTATGCAAAAGAATACAATCAGCTTAATTTCTAAGTCTAATTGATATTCCCAATGATCATGCAAGATCCGATTAATTAATTGGTCATTTCAACCTAGAATCAATTAATCCATAACACAAATTCAATATTCCGGATACATTGGCTTGTTCCAGACAAAACAGCAAGATCAAATCATAATTCAACAGTAAATCAAGCTAGATTATATAAAATTCAGTTCCATAACTCCATGAACAAGTTCACCTAAGCTAAGCACAAAGGTTTAGTGTGAAAACATCTCAAGATCAGAAGAAAACAAGAAAATAGAGAAGGAAGTCAAACAATCCATGAAGATCTACAAATTTCTTGCTTGATTCTTCAATTCCTTGCTTGAATCCGTGTTAGAAGGCACCTTTGGTGAGTTTGGGTCTCTCCCAGGGCTTCTCCTAGCAGCTCTCCTTGTTAATTCTCATATTCTCCTCCTCCCTGACAAGATCTCGCGCAAAAACTTATATTTTTTATGTACACGGGGTACAACAACCAACACGGCCCGTGTTGTACCCCGTGTTTCTCTGCGAAAGTTTGAGCAACAAGAAACACGTTGTGTGACACGCCCCGTGTTCTCCTACGAATTGTCAAACAGCAATGTACACAGGGTAGTACATGGCCCATGTTCTACCCCGTGTTCTTTAAAAAAGGCTGATCAGCATATTACATGGGGTGTGATACCCCCCGTGTTCTTCAGAAGCGAATGGCAGAAAGATACACGGTGTGTGACACGACCCATGTTCACACCCGTGTTCTTCTCTGGATGACTTAGTGAAGTCTCGAAGCAGTCCAGAACGAAACACGGCCATGAACACGGGGTTAAACACGGCCCGTGTTCTTTGCTGAGTGAACAATCTTGCTTCAATGCTTCATGATTTGAATGGTTTTGCCTCTGGATTCTTTTCTAATGCTCATATATGTCATTTCATGACCTGAAAACAAAATATAGAGCATCTAAGTGTCCTTTTCAATCAATTTGCACAAAATACTAAGTAAATAAGTGGATGAAACACATAGAATTTAGGTGTATTTGTGCACTTATCAGCATGTAACACTAGCATTAGATGTATTTAGGAAAGGATGGTAAGTTATTATCCAAATTGACTTTGTATGCCAATTACATGCCCTGGGATAAGTTATGACAAGTGAGTACCAGTCTAAAACTAAAATTTACCAACAAAAAAAAAAGAAAGACAATAAATTGGTTGAAATATAAATGCCTATTAAACATTGAAGGCACATACCAAAATTGCCAAACCACTAAACTTTTTAAATTTCTAATATCTCATATCCGTTAAGATTTTAATACAAATACATTTTAGTAGTGTGAAAGATCACAATGGCAAATGGTTGTCACTCTAGTTAGTGGGCAAGGTTGGTGTGTGAGGATGGTTTCCACTAAAAGATGTAGTCAAGAGAGTTCTAGAAAAATACTATTATGTGTTTACCTTTGTTTTTATTTTTGGTTAACAAATTTTACAAATTTAACTTTAAGATTCATATTTTTATCCACTTTTTGATATTAAAAAAATAAATTATTTATCAAAATATGAATATGCTATACATCTTAAAAAGTAAAGCTCTCCATAAAATTATCAATTTGGTATAAGTCTTGTTCATGACATTTTATTTGAGCAATTCTTACAAAAATTGCATTTACTAGTGATTTAAAGAAAGAGATAAACATAATATCAAAATATAAGTCCAAGTTGTTCGAAAAAAATATCCTTATCTAAATAATCAATTGATCAAGCATCAAACAATTAAATACGTTAGAGTAGTGGAATAATACATAAATAGATTTAACATGAAAAAATCATAAACTTTAGTGAAAAATACAATTGAGAAAAGATTCATTATTAATCAATATTATAAGATACTATGCGTGAAGATTCTTAGCATAATCATAATTTCTTAATCACTATTTCTACATCTTTCTTAAACCTTTTAACAGTTTTTGCATACTTCTCACAAGCATTCACATCATTATTTCTATCACAACTCAAGCCATTAGATAACTAAAATATTTATAGCTCATAATACTTGTTTAGCATGCAATCTTATTTCTACTCTCACACAAAAAATCTCACTCGAATGGAAAAATAACTTATAATAGGAAATAATTATTAATTAATAATAATAATTAAAATTTGACTCAAATTAGTATAATTATATTAGTAAATTGTACTAGTCTCTCATAAATCCATATTTTATACAAATATATATATTACTCTTTTTTTAAGAGTAACAGTGGAGGAAAATGTGACTAAGTCATTTTTTATGTCTAATTTTGTTCATAATTTAGCTTTATATTTTAAGATGAATTATCATTTGTGATATATTAATTATGCATATATATGATACGATTAATGGCATTATATATTATCTTTAATTTTTTTTCTTATTCTATTTTGTTAAGTTGCTAAACATTATTTTTATATGTTCTTAAAGCAATTACATTTTCAATAAAATATTTTATTGTTACAATTAATTTGAGTATAATGATCTAGTTGCAAATGAGCTTAATTTGAGCTAAACTTTATCTAAAAAAATTAAATTAAACTTCACCTGAGCCATGGCCTAAAAAAGTTTAAAGCAATTCAAGATTAATTTATGACTATCTCAACTTAATTTGATTTAATGTCAACCTTGTGCTTATCTATCTTCAACATAATAGAAAATTGACTAAAAGAAAATGAAAAGAATTTAGTTTAATTTACAGGAATGAAATCAAATAAAAAGGAGTAAGGGAAAAGGAAATTTTTTTTGGAAATATTTAGTTCAATCAATAAATAGAATTACATTATTTGCAATTCCTTTTCTTATTATTTGGTTTATTAATAAAGGAGTGGTAGTGGTAGTGGTTAAAGTAATAGTAGTGGCAACAGTAGTGGTGGCATTAATAATAATTATAATGGAAGCAATAGCAGTGGCAATGAGAAAGGTATGTTTTTTATTTCCATTAGATAACATAATTTGATACCTTAAGGAAAGGAAATGATTCAAATGGGATGAATTTATTAAGTTTTTAGTTTGATGTAAAAAAAAGAAAGAAAATGAGAAAAAAAGACAATAAAAGGGTAGAAAATAACAAGAATAGAGTTTTTTTTTCCATTTTTGCTTAGATGTACAAAAAAAAAAGAGCATTACTACAAGATAACAAATACATTTAGGGTATTTAAAAGCTTATACATTGATTTCATACCAATGTTTAACCAAGGGTCATTGTATGTTAGTTTTAATGTTGACTATTTAACCATTGTAAACAATAATAATATTGCTAGTTATTACATTAGTAAAAACCGATGTTGTTATACTTAAAGTAACTTAAGAAATAACATTAGATATCAATTATTTATAAATAACTGATGTTTAATATCAATTATACTACTTAGGTTTCTACTGAAAATTGATATGCTATGCTTAACCTCTTCCTCCTATTACCACCTATTGGATCCTCTCTATTCCTCCTTATAAAACACTCTAACTAAAAATAAATACCAATATCTCTTATGATATTATAAAGTCCTAATGCTAATAATTTTAAAGAATAAATTGAATAATAAAAGTTTAAAAATAATGAGTAGTTATTGAATAACAAAATTGTATATATATACATAATACCCCAATCAAAGATGGGTGTTGCGCTGAATCTATCTCAATACCCATTGCTTGATATAAAAGGTTTGCAATCCTTAAAAAAATACTCTTGAATCCAAAATCTACAAATGCAATAAGCATTAATACAACTAAATGTTAAATATATGATTGATTATAAAACTAGAAACTGAATATGTTCGATTATAAATCTAAAAAGAAAATATGAATGAAATTAAAATTTTCACCTGTATGAGCTTGTAAAAGTTACATACAAATGAAAAGGAACAAAATATATCAGAGATCTAAAATTAAATTCTAAGAACAAAAATAAAATTAAATAATTTTTACTTTTATATTTAATATTTTTTCAAGGAGTGCCCTAACCTCATATATTTAACAATAGACTAATAGTCCTTTAAATAAAGTTTAATAACTAAAAAAATAAAAAATAAAATTGAAGAAAATCATCTTAAGGTCGAAAGGAGTGCATAACTCATTGGATAGAGAATCATTTTAGGGTTGGAAGAACTTTAGAATGAACTTTATAAATAGCATCATGCTTTACTCTCTTTATTTTTAACTTCAGGCTAAAAGGTAAAAGCTATCAAAAGTTTAGACCTTAGATATTAACTTTAACTTAACATCTAAGTGATAATAACATCATCATCTTACTTTTAAACTATATAACATTAATTATTTATTTAATAACTAACATCTAATTATTAAAGACATTAGTTTTAAATAAATAATTGATATCTTTTATTGATGTAATTTTTTTAATAAAGCTTCTATTGCTAATAAGTAATTAACCATTGCAAAAATATAATCAAACACAACAAATTGACAACAACTATAGAATTATATAGCAATGAACAACAACATAATTATATTACAACTAAAAATAACTATGAAATCATATAGCTATTGACAATAGCAAAAAATGAATGTTAGAGCTTTTATATAATTTTTTTGAAATTTCATATACATCCAAAATATAATAAGTTACAATAAGTTACTTACAACCAAAGCACTATTATCAAATAATTTACAATAAGTTAATTACAATCAGTAAATACTTAGATTTACACCTAAAGCTATTTAAAAAAGGGTCTAACTTTGGTCCTTATGAAAATACCTTACCTAAAACTCTCTCATTTCATCATGCTTTTGTTGAGTATGGGTTAGTGCTGTTTATGAAGTACTATAACTTATACACATTTAAGATGTTATCATCATTAACAATTTAGTTAATTAAGCATGTAAGTAGTTGTAAATAAGTAAATGATTACTATATTTGAGTTTTGTCAATAACGTAGCATATTATGCATGTATCATATAACATAATAGTTACACTTTATATTATTGGTCTATGTCGAGCATTGCTAAAAAATAAGAGGTCAATTTCATCCTATTAAGACATAAGGTTTTATTTATAACATGTTATAATTTTACTTAAGAAACATACCTTCACTACTTCCTAGTATACTTGTTTGGTGCCTTTCCAATTTAGGTTGTATACCTCTATTATAGCATTCACCTAAAGTTCTATCCAAGTATTTCTTCAATATGGTTCACATTCTTCTTCACAAAGGATTAAATCAAAAGATAACCTTCTTTAATAAGCACACCATAGCAAGGATCCAATGATGATTATAGTATAATAACATAACAAAATATTAATCTTTGTTTTAAAAAAATCACAATTAACACATAAGTAAGATTTACCCCTTATGGTATGAGGTGAAGTATTAAGCTTTCTTGAGCTAATTGAGTAAGATGAAAGTATTAGGCTTTCTTGGGCCAATTAAGTAATGTCCTCAACAATGTGTTCCTCCATTTTCTTGTTATCTTGTTAGGGCTTAAGCATTGAATTAATATATTCTCTCTATATCCATACTTAGCTCTTGAAATTAAAGAAGACTAGTGGCGATAATAATACATACAAAAAGATTGAGGTGAGTTAAACTTCTACTCAGATAGTAGTTAAATTCATTCATATTTGTTCAAAAGAGATACCATAAATAATTCAAAACTAGATGCAAAGTGGCACTGAAACTCTTGGTTGGCAATCTTTTCAATGTACACCATAATACATTCTACCATATCCTCCTTTCTAACTAGAGGAAAGCCTAGGCCCCTTTGGCTTACTAAGCTATTAAGTTTAGTCCTACAATTCATTTCAACACAATTAGAAGATGTTTGAAATAAAAATAACTTAGAAATATGGGACTTATAAGAAAAAAAACACACATGTAAAAAAATTATATATGATTATTCTACAAATAAAGTTTTTTTAAAATTTATAACATAAAGCTATCCAAACTAAGTGCATATGCCAAGACCTCATCTTAAATGTTATTTTTTAATGTCAAAGGGACATTCTTCTCATAAGTATAACCCATTGATACTTTGGATCATGCTTTCTACCTAATATAACTATTATAAGTCACTCCATATTCTTATTATGCTTGCCTTTGCAATTAAACTGCACATGTAACTTTTCACCCTTAGCTTCATGCAATGACATTGGTTTTTCAATATTGTAGGACTCTTTATGGTTCTTTGGTTGGGAACAATTGCCTCTTTAAAAGGATTCATATTTTGGATGTTTCAAAAAAAATTATGTTAATAATGTATAATGGTATATAGATAAAGTTAATAGTTAACATTACTTAATTATAACAAAGTAGTAAATATACAATTTGTCCTCATAACAATGGCTATATGTTGGGCATGGAAAAACACATTATTTGCATGATAAGTAACTGAACTAAAATTACATCTGTCATCATACTTTATAGACTTCTTTACTAATTTACATAATTCAGTGGGTAAATAAGAATCATTCTATTACATAATATATTTGATTCCCTAAAAAGATATAATAGCAAACAATGACAAAGGTAATAAATTAAAATGATAAAAGCTATTACCACTACATAGAGCATGACAATAACCATATATTCCTAAGGGCAACTCAATCCTAAAAGCATCACTAAACAGTAATAGATAATATAATCATAAATTTAGCTATGAATGAGGATGTTACAATGTCACTATACATATATATATACATCCTAATTAGACAAAGTTAAATAATCTCTTAACATTAAAAAAACCTAATGAAAATAAGATAGGAAAATGTATCTAAACATCTTTGTGATGACTAAAATAAGCACAAATCTAATTTTGAGTGCAATTAAAAATGCAGGTAGAAACTTGTAAATCACCAGTAAAATGATGACAATAGAAATTATCGCTAAAGAAGTAGATTTTAAAAAGTATAAGTGATATGAAACATAGATAAAATGATAGTTATGTAGCTAAATTGTTCACACGTTGATTTTTAATTTGCAAAACTAACATCTTAAAGAAATGACAAAGGATTAATGTAAAGCAGGCATATAAACTTAAGATAATATTTACAAAAATACTAATCATTCTATTAATTTTGATGTTGGTTAATTAAAAAACTAACATCTTAAATTCATTTCCTGCTTTCAAACAAACAATTCACATTCATTTTTAATGCTGGTTAGATATAAAATTAACTTCTTAAGCTTTCTTGCATTCTGAAACATAAGGTTACCTCTTGATAATAACAATTACAAATCTACCCTTTAACATTATACCCACACATTATATATAGTACCACTTATTACTTCATCAATCTATCAAATACTCTTTTTTAGCTTTTACTTTTCTCTTACTTATATTGACTTAGGTATTATAATCCATTTATATTTTTTGTAGGTCTCCCACAAAGACCTAATTCTTCAAGATTTTATCATTGTCGTCATCTATGACTTATTTAACCACCATCTTTAATCGAATGATTTGAAAATTAAATCCCTTAAGAATGCCTTGCCCCATCATCAGTGATGGATGGAGATTCTTAAATAATTGAAATCACCATAACTGTGGAATTTGACACAAGCCTACAATGTTAAAGATGTTACCCTTCCTTTTTAGTACTCTGCCATAGTGACATGTTGAAGATGGTTTCGATGTTAGTGAATCTACGCTAGGCAATGGCCAAGCAGTGACTTCACAACATTTCTTTTCCATTGTAATTAAGATGTTCTTTAGGAAAAATTCTTTGATAGTTATAATCAAAGTAAAATGATTTTTTATAATTGAGCATTAGGTTTTTTTTTATAAAGATATGAAGTCAAATATTCCTTTTTCATAGACATCATCGCTTGCGATTGTATTTTCTCCTCGATATATAATGATCTTTAAAGAAGAAGTAAAGGAATTAATGGATAACAGAGTTTGTGGAACTCAAAATTACTAGCTCAAAGATGAGTCTCATCAAATTAGATGAATGCTATAGACATTAACATCAGAATTTGAAGCAAATTTCTTTAATAAAAAAATAATGGCCACTCATCTCAAAGCTCTTCATCACTTTAAATGCATTTCATAATAGTAACCTGAATAGACTAAAGCATTTTTTAGCCTTGTATTCATAAAGGCAAAGATATTTTTGTATTTTACTGCAAGTAGTCAAATAAGACATTAAATAGGGATAAGAAGATCTATCTCATTTTCTTGAAAAGAATTCATAAGGTGTGATTGAAAGCCCAAATAAAAATAATGAGTTTGATTCCAATCTTAAAATGTTCCTTCAACTAAAAATAGAAACCCAATCCATAATACATCTTCAAAGGTACAATCACTTCAACTCTCAATTTAGACATATTATATGAAATGCTTTACTATATGAATGTTATATAAGAATTGATTAGCTTTTGAAAAGCACAAAGAGGAAATGATACTTTTAATGTTTTTTACCTAAAATCATGTCATAATTATAAATTAATTATTTTCTTTTTATGAATGATTTTCTTATATCACGTTGAATTCTAGAACTTATATATGATTTTATTTTGTTTAAAAATCACATATGACTTTGATTATATGAAACCATGTTAATAAGCTTTCATATGTGAAATTTGCTATCTTTTATTTGTAATAGGATAACATGAAAAATATGTAATGGAAATCATGTTTTAAAGTTTTATATTGATTTCCTCATATAAGATTTTGTTTTAAAAAAAATATGGCTTCACTTTTTCATATATGGATATTATATCAATCAATTTTGCATATATAGATGCTTAAAGAACACATTTTCATAATGGCCAATGAGAAAGAAATTTAAAATTATTTCAAATAACATAATTCTTTCCATATTAAAAAGAATATGAAATCTAAAATTTGAAATTGTTTCAAATAACATAATTCTTTCCTTTTTTTTTGAAAAATTATAATTTGACACTTTCATATTGAAATTAGAAGTTGAAATTATATATGTATAGATAGCACATTTTAAAACCAATGAAATTAATAGAGATTTTAAATAAATATATATTTCAAATAAATATATATGCTTCTTTTTCACATCGTAGACAATTATATATATACTTATCATAATTTTTCACATACTTATCTTAAACTTGCTCCATATACTCATAAGCAAAATATTATCACATCTTATTCCCTACATTATAGTTCAAGTTTTCTATATTAGTTTTTCACAAGGCTAAGTTAGAACATAACAAGTACTCATAATTTTGATAATTAGCTTTAGATCTCTATTAATGACATCTATATGTCTTAGTAGTATGTCCAACATAGCTATTCATGACATAAAAAGGAGAACTAAATATTATTATTAATTACTTTTGAATTTGAACAAGGCATTTAAAAATGCTCGATGGTATTTAAAGAAGGAATGAGATACTCTTCTAAATATTATCTAGTACACATTCAAGTAATGTAACTCGTTATTAAAAGTTAATTCAAAATTTTTTCTAAACTAACTCATTGTTTTCTTTTTATAGAGTGTTGATTACCACACATAAGCCTATATGGGAAAGGATAAGAACTCATACAACATGCATTATCCAACTTTCAAAGTATACATTAAACTAAACTTAATTTGAAAGATTACTAACTTTGCCATTAGAGTATGCAAGACCTCTTGGCAATGACTAATTGGTTAGGCTAAAAAAATAGATAGAAAATAGTATTTTAAGATTAGATAAATGACTTCTAAGCTTATAATATAATAACCTAAAAAGAAATCTTCTAGCACTTAAAGCTTGAGCCACACTCCCTCAATAATGGAGTAAACAACTCAAACTCCCTAATTGACTTAGTCTACTAGTACCATAAGCTTAAATGGAACTTCTTTAACACTTAAAATCTAAATGGAACTCCCTTGGCAATAGAGTAAATAACTCAATAAAGCTCAAGAAGAACTCCCTTAGCATTTAAATTAACCCATTGGACATCGAGGCCTAGAAGAAATCTTCTATCACTAAACTTGAAAGGAAATCCTTTGGCACTAAAGTTTGGTCAAAAATTGCTATCGAGACTCAATCCTTTAGTTATTTTTCAACCATGTAGCTTTTTGAGCCTTGAATCAAATGTAAATGACTAACAATATTGTAATAACCACAAATAGATTTTTAAAGAAAATTGAAACAAATCCTTCTTACTATAGATTATTAGCTAATTAAATTTTAATCACATGCTTTATAGGATGGATCCAACATAGCTAATAAAATGTTAGGGATAAAAAGGTAGCAAGTGATAACAATGATTATAAATTTATCCTTTAGTACCATACCTATATTTTATATATAATACCTCTTATTACTCTATTAATTCATCAAATGCTCTTTTTTACTTTTAATTTTCTTCTACTCATACTAACTTAGGTATCGAAGTGCTTTTTACCTATTATATAAGGTATCCTACCAAGAGCCAATTCTTCAAGGTTTTATTATCTCCTAAATAGATGTTGATAATAATTTTAATTATAGTTGTAAGTTCCCTATGAATTTAAAAAATGTCATTTTATTAATATCATTATTATAAAATAGTTTATTAACATTAAATATTCAGAGGATTACACATCAGAAATCAATCATTATTTAATTGAGCATTATTATATATCTATTTTTAATGTTAATTTTAAATTGTTAGATAATGACAATAACTTCAATTTTTTATTAAAAAAATTAATATCATTTATTTTTCTATCATTATAAGAAACAATATGAAATGTCATTTGTAATTGATGTGTAATTTTAATAATATCACATCTATTTATTTTAATAACTAACATCATATATTTTAACCAAATCCCATCCCCCAATTCCTTACTTATTCATTCTAAACCTTGACCCCATTTCCTATGTTCCTTACTTCCTTATCTTCCTTACTTCCTTTGTAATCCTAACTAAAATTAGAACTTATGACTCTACAAAATCCTAATTTAAAAAATTTTAAAGAATAAATTTAATAAATAAAGATTAAAAATGATGAAAGGTTATACACAGTACCTTAATCAAAGTTAAAGTGTTTTAATAAATCTATCTTGATACTCATTACTTAATATATAATGTTTACACTTCTTACAAAAGCCTTTTAAATATAATACTTACAAGTGCAATAAGCATTTATGAAAATTTGGTATATAATATTACATATTTTTATATGAATAAGTAGTAGATAATACCACATAATATTAAAAAAATGAAAGAGATTAAATTTCTTACCTTGCATAAACTTATAAAGCTGCATCAAAATAATAGGTAACAAAATAGGATCATTTGGGAAATATAAATTAAATTGCAACAACAAACACAAAAGTGAAAGAACACTTACATTCATATTTTACACTTTTTTAGTGAGTGATAATCTTTATATATTTAGTTCACAAACTAATGGAGCTTCAGTCTTGTAAAATAATTAATGAGTAAAATTTTAAAAATGAAGAGAAGCATTTTAAGATTGAAAAGAGAGTATACGTTATTAAATAAATAATCATTTTTGGGATGAAATTTGTCAATGGCACCATGCTTTATTCTTTTTATTTTCAACATGTGCCATACTTTAAACTTTTCATTTTTAATTTACATCTAAGGTTTAAGTTTCCACATCAATTAGTACAAAAGACCAATGTCTAATTTTATATTAAATGTTAGCTAAGTAAAAGACACTATTTTCTTTAATATAATGACATCATCCCACTTAGTAGTGTTTAAAATTAGTTATGAAATAAGAATTGAATTATAATAAATAATTTCCATTATTAGAAAATATTTTTTTTTGCTTGCATAATGTTTTCTATAACTATTCCACTACAATCCTGAAAGCTCAGCAAAATCATTTCAGAATGGTCAAATACAATAAACATGTATATCAAAATAAAACCTATACATCATATATATTAAATTAAAATTCAAAACACAATTGAAATTGGTAACATTAAAATTCTTTTTTACATTATGATATTTTTCTTATACAATTAAATAAACATGAATAACAACAAGATTAAATGTAAATGAAACAAATGAAAAAAGAGATATCCATATATTATGAAGGACATTATACAAATGGAAAAGAAAAGTGGGTCACCACTATTTGAAATTCCTCAATGTAAATTTTATTTAACAGCCAAATGATTAAAAATGTTAGTTTACTAAAAATAATCAATGTGCTTTTCCATTTTTTATTGCAAAGTAATCAATATCCAAATGTAGGATATATATAGTTTAATACATTAATTATTATAATAAGCAAACGTCATAACATAAAGATGTCAATTGTGAGAAAGAAAGCAACATTTTTTTACTTTAGAACATTAAAATATTTAAAATTTCAATTGAAAAATGATGACAAAAAAATAGTTTTATCTAAATTAAATAAACATAAAGTTAATTTTACCTCATCTTGTAAAAAATGATAACAAAAAAATATTAAACATAAACTTCGAAGCTTATATACGAAATAAATTATTATATTGAAATCTTTTGGACTTTAGATTAAAGATAACAACAAAAAAGGTCAAATAAAAAGAGTTATTTTTAAAATTTTAATGAGAAAGAGAATTTTTTTAACTTACATTTATACATTGAAATCATTATATATTCAAAATAGATAATTTTAGACGTTAAAAACAAAAAATTATCCAAATGTAAAAAAGCGAACATAAATCATAGCAAATTGAAAGTCAATAAAGAAATATATGAGACATTGAAGAATTATGAAATTACAATTTTATTTATTTTCATATATATCTTTATATCATTACATTGATAAAATACAATAAATAAATAATTTTTTATTATATATATCATTACATCATTAACAAGTACACTAAAATAGTAATACAACAAATAACTAATTCTTTATGCTTAAAGGCTTTTAAATTAGAGGGTAAATTATATGTAATATATATAACTTGGTAATGTTGAGAAAAGAATCTTCCTCCACTCTTAGGAGAAATTGGGTTGGAGGGAAGCTTTTGTTTTAGCAATAATAAATACACTAATTTTCAGCATATTCCTTATTATCAATCCTTTATGTTAAATATTGAATTATTAATTTAGGAAACATAACTTCTATTATTAATGCTAAAGTTTAGGAATAAATTCAAAGATAGCGACTCTTCCTTCTTGCAATGCCTATTTTGAAATGATGCAAATATTATCAAAGGATTTTTCTTTCCTATAGTATCTCAAGTTTCACATATTCATCATTTAACAAAGGATCATACATGGTAAAATCCAATACATTAAAGGAAAGGCAAGTTCCTTTGATAAAATTTGTAGCATCTCTAAATAAGCTTTGTAAGATGGAAGGAGTGTTATCTTTGAATCATAACCAAACTCTAAAGTTAGATGATGAAGGCTAAGGTATCACAAGAATTATCCAAATGGAGAATAGAGTGAAATTTGTAAGCAATATAGGATAATATACAATGGTTATTAGCCTACAATTGACATTTTAAAGATGATTTTTTTCATGTTGAGATTGTCAGGTATACCTTTTAGATGTTAGTTATTTGAACAATCGACAATATAAGTGTTCTTAGTTTTCCAAAGCCTCATAAGTGTCATAGCATAATTTAAATTAGCTAACTTTTGACATTACAACTTCATTCGTGAATGTGGTAGTATGGTTTAAATGAGATGATTGTTGACATTACAAATTCATAAATATAAATTTTAATTAGTTTTATATGCATCTCACTTATAATACTTTACCATATTTAATAATATCATAAATATGAAAATTAGTTAGGTTATTAATATACCTTAAACATCAATTCCCTATATACAAGACTCTAATGTCCCTTGCTTAATACCCTTTGCTATTTGAAAAGGGAGATATTAGAGTCTTGGATAGGGGTGCTTCCAATAAGTTTGAAGCATGTCTAAAAAATGAATAAGTTATGCTCAAATTCAATCTAAACATAAAAAAAATGCAAGCAAAATTTATAAATACTGGAAGTAACATTTACATGTTAGTTTTTAATTTGACAACTTGATGTTTAAAAGTAATGATGTTAGCTTGAAGCAAAATAGATGTATAAAGTTAAAGTAATATTTATAAAAATACCACCACTACATCAATGTCAACACTAGCTGATATAACATTAATATCTTAAGATTCACGATATATTCAAATATCAAAATAGACATTGATTTAATATTAACTGTCATTGTAAGTTTCTAATAAATTTTAAAAATGTCAACATGTAAATATAGATGTAAATCATAATTAACAATTGTTATCTTATTTGTTCCACTAATTTTAAAAATATCACATGTCAATATAGATGTTAAATTTTCTTTTAACTAACATCTATCAATCAACGTAAAATGGTCAATTCTATGGTCGTGTATAGACATTGACCGTCATCTTATTTATCTTATTAATTTCATATATGTCAATGCATCAATATAGATAGCAATTTTGCCTTTGATTGAGGTCTATCGATTAATGTAGAATTGTCATTCTATAGTAGTTAAGAAGAAAATGATTTTCCTTCGCTCGTTTTGATAGAAAAGTAAAAGGAAATAAAACTAAAATAGATTAAATAATATTTTACCCTTCAACTTAATATATTTATCTAAAATCTTATTTATGGTCAATAGTAGATATTATCATAATTCACTATACTTATGTATAATTTTTTTTGTAAATGTATATTTAATAAATAAAAACATAAAAATATTATTAATTAAGTATTCATAATAAATGCTAATAGAAAATTTTAACCATTGTAAATATCATTTTCAAAAAAATTAAAAATTTTAATTGTACTAATTATAGTTGAATTTTTATAAAAAAAGTTTAAATTTATTTTATAATATTTATATTTCCCTATAAAAAAACTTTAATTTTACTAGTAATTTATACAAAATTGTAATACAATGCTTATTTAGATAATTGCTCCAATACATAGCAAAGATACCCATAAAATTAATCTTAGCAAATGAAAAAATTAATAAAAATTTTAACAAGATAAATCAAATTAATGACAAAATCATAACAAGTCAAAATTTCACTCCCTTTTCTGCTAATATGTGCTAAGAAAACTCTTTGGTAGTCTTTACCTCTTTTTTTCCTCTCTTTTTCTCCTATATTCCATTTTTAGGCTACAACCAAGTAAAGGAAAATAATGTTTTCCACTCCTTTTCTTTTTTTTTCTTTCCACCAATTTTCTGTAGAAATAAGCAAAAAGTAAAGGTAAGTGAGGATAATAAATTTCACCGCACACAAATTAAATACTTAGTAAAGAAATTAGTTGTTTAATTAGTAAAAGGCTTGGGTCTGGGATAGTATAAATTCAACCTTATTAGAATTTTTAATGATACAGCAAGTTGACATGACTAAAAAAGTTAATAAAGCAATTATTATCAATTTTATCTTAAAAAACAATAGAAACATGCTACAATAAATATAATATTAACATTTGGATCATGTATCAACTAATTTATAATAATATCACTTGAATTTTAAAAATAAAATGTAAATGAAATTATCACTTATTTTTTTCATAGGTAAGTATTAGACAATGATAAGTGCCTTATAACCTATGCGATATATAATATCTGTCTAAGTTCAAAATCTGAAAATTATTGCGTACTTCCCACTATAGCAAATTTCTGAACATATATTTAAACACCACATTTATTATTGTGTTTGTCTATTGACTATTATCATCACATATTAATATTTTTAGTCCCTCTTTATTTTTAACATTAGATAATACAACATTTAATTTATCATGATTAAAGGTTAGTCTTGGAAGATAAAGATTATCATGAGAAAGCAATTATCCTTGATAGTTATTTCTCATCATGACAAAGCAAATTGACAATGAAAATTGAAATCTTTGAAATTTTATAGGTAAACTTGTATCTAATTGATTGAACAATATTCTAAGAATCTTAGATAATATCACCTATTGCACTTCTAAAAATCATATTGGCCTTTTAATTCAAGGATCATTTCTCCAACACCATTGTATAACCTTAGGATTTATCAATATCCCTTAAAGTATTATTAGAATACCAATTTTCAATTCTAACTTATGATCAGGAATTTACAAACACTATAGTGTATTCAAGATTTTAAATGTGTGTAATTTTGCTTGATTATGATATTATAATTGTCCTTGTTCAAGCTGCTACAACTAGACTAACTTCTTGATTCCTAAGGAAGTAAAAATACAATGTAATTGTTAACTCTATCTACAATGACATAAATTTAGACTTTTACGGTTAGAGTGTTATTAGATTACTTGTATACATTTATACTCTTTAATTTGTCAAATGCTTATTTTTTAAATTTAAATTAACTTGTAATTAATTATATGATTAATTTTTAAAATTAAAATTTAAAATTGTACTTAATTATCTTAATTATGAAATCAATAGTACCAAATAACGATTACATCTTGATTTAATATTAAAATTTTGTTAAATAAATTGATCAATAATAAAATTTATCAAAAAATACATTGATTATTTAAGCAAATTATTGATACATTTTGAAAATAACTTGGATTATGTAAAACTCTTATCAATCTAAATCTTGGATCCAATTTGATTGAAAATAATTTTTAATTCATTAAAATTTCAATTATGAAAATTTGAAATTTCATATGATATTGCACTTATTTTATTAATTATCAAAAGTTAATTGTATCAAAAGTTTGGATATCACATTTTAATTTGGTAATAAAATTTTACCATAATAAATAATTTGGTAAATTTTTTTAAAAACTATGTTAATTATGTAAGAAAATGATTGATAAATTTAAAAAATAATTGAAATTATGAAAAATATTTACTGATCTACCTAAGAAATCCCTTAAGCCTACAAAATATCAATTATATATATGTATAATGTATTAGATCGTTTTTAGTATCTTAGCCCTAATTGTATATATAAAAATAAAAACTTATTTAAAAGCTATTTATTATTAAATACTAACTATCGATGAAAAAAAATCAAATTAACATAATCATAAGAGAGAAATGATAAGAAATTTCTAATAATTTATCCGTCATAATATGATATTATTATTAATTAATAATAAAAATGAACAAAAAACATGAAATCACTCAAGATAAAAAACTAAATGTGTAAATGTGTAACAAATCGCAAAAAAATTAAATATTTGTTTGGTTAGTTTTAATCCTTTTAATATATAATTTAATCACATTTAATCTATTTAAAATAAAACATTCTATTTTAATTTTTTAAATGTGATAATTGAACGAAATTGGTTCATGTTAACATTTTCAATCAAGAATTCATTGCCACATGGCATTACGCATTATTAAATTTTTTCATATTTTTTCATCCTTTTTTATGTTTACTCTATCTTTTTCCTAGGTGACGCGGCCCGCCTTCCCAGGAGGTCGTATCTAAGTCCAACATTATATCTTCCTGTCAGACTCAGTAATCTAAATTCATTTATTTTTTGTTGGGGCGAAAAGAAAATAAAAAATTTTAAATTTAAAGTGAAAAGATAATAAAATTTTTTAATTCAAATTAATTAAAAAGTTTCAGTAAAAATTCTATCTTTAATATTTTTTCTTTTTGATCCAAATAAAAAAAATTTCAAAAAAAATTTTTTCTCAATTTTTTTTCCTCCTGTTCAAACAAAACTTAAGCCCATTTGCTTACAACCCTATCAAACTTATTCTAAGGAACAAACAGTATTCAACAAAGCTCTTCAGCACGGTAACCACTAGATTGCCCCCCAGAAACCCAAAATTCAAAATTGCTTCAATCAACTTCAACCAACTTGACCCGTCTTCATCAAAATCACAAACGAACTTGTCAAGCAAGGATCTAGAGAGAGAAAGCTTGATTAGTTCCTGTGCAAAACCTTGTGCAGATTTGCCTGTGACTCTAAGCAACCAAACACACAAAAAAGGATGCAAGATATCAACAACGCGGATACGAAACTCGTATTGACGACAAGATATGGACTGTAAAACCTATTAATCTAAACACAAAATCCTCCATAAAAAATGCCAAATTTCTAGACATAGAAAGCTTGATTAACCTTAAGCTAGCAAAGGGAAAAGTAAAGAGAAAGTGACTCTTCCTTGCATCCAAAACCCAAATTCTGCTTCTGTTAAAAGTTGGTATCTTTTACCATTTTTATACGCCTCCTTTCCCAGAGGAAAATGCCAGCTTATTTTCTCGTTGCTTTCCGGGAAATTTTACAGTGGTCAACGGAGATGAAGTCTATTGGCTGATCCTGAATTCTGAAAGGAAGTTACATTACCTAATAGGATAATCGAAGACCATTTTTCGTGTGAAAAACAAAGTTCATGGAGCATTTTTTTCCTTTTTTTGATTAAAAGGGAAGATAAAACTAAGAGCAGTTCAGGTTACAACTTGAGTATCTAGGGTATACCACAAAAGCATTGTAATGGAACAAAATAGGTATAACATCCATAGATGGACTACACAAAAGCTGGATTGGATTTTGGAGTTGCGGTCCTCCTTTAGCTAGTAGGTCCCCTACCTGGTTAGCCTTGCAGAAGACGTGCTGTATTACTATTGCTTAGAAGCGCTGCAGCAGATTCCTGCACTTACAGGTCAAATTATTAAGGAATTTATTCTTAATTTCAACCTTTGGAATTAGATTAACAACGATTTGGGAATCTAATTGTACATGCAATTGAGAAATGCCCAAAAAAATTGCGAGTTTGAGGCCTTCAAAGAGTCCCTAAAATTCAGCTACCAGACTGTGAGTAATGCCTAGACGAATTCGGATTTCCTTTAATCTCGAATTACACCCCCAGCTCCTGTTAATCTCGGATTTCCTGCTGCCGCTCCATCTGTGTTCAGAGCATACCAACCAATTGCTAAAGGTTTCCATTTCACCATAAAAGCAGGTAAGTCTATTCTCTGAGCTTATTTGTTTGTTATTTAAAGTCATAAAGATGATGGAGCATTTATGATTTATCGGCATTGGATTGAACAATAACAATAGAAGAATAAATCAGAGGGGAGTCATAAGAAAATTTTCTAGGAAAAAGATTAACATTGAAAAAAAAGTTAACGATGTGTAATGCATGTGGGAATGAATTCTGCCATGTTAGCATGGCTGCTTAAAATTTGACAAAAAATGTTATCGTGGACCAATTTTGTTTGGTTTTAATATTTAGAGAGACTAAAATAAAATATTTCATTTTGAAAGAATTAAATATGATCAAATTATATATTAAGAAGATCAAAAGTAAAATTAAATCTATTTATTTAAAAAATAAACACACAACTAAATCACAAGAGGTTATCATAGTTGTTTTTGGACCCATTTAATATCAATGTTTCTAATAAATGATTTAAGTTAGCGGAACCCTATCATAATTGCAAAAATCAAAACTGTTAGAGATCAAAATTAATTTACTAATTATATATTAACCATAATTTTAAGCTTTTGGAATTTTTCAGCCCATGTATTCCTTGTGCAAGTTGTTTTCACATGCCTAATACAATATTGTACGTCCAGCTCTCTTCCTCTTCCACATAACTGTAGTTTTTACTCACAATATTTTAGCATTGCTTCTCTCTTCTTGCGTTGCTTCTTTCTAAAAGCCATGTAATAGTTACTAAAATAAGACCCATAACATTTAATCAATATGGGCTGTAGCCCTTTGCAACTAATGCCAACTGCCAAGGGATGCAATCAACTATTTTCCTTTTTATTATTACTAGACTAGAGTAAACTAGAACTAAAACTACAATTTGTCCTGTGTTTTTGCATAGTACTTATTATTTTCATAATATAAAATACTCTCTTCTTGCATTGCTTTTTCTAAAACCCTATGTGATAGTTATTAAAATAAGACACAGCATCTGATCAACTTGGGCTGCAACCCTTGGCAGCTAATGCCAAGGGATGTAGCCAAGTATTATCCTTTTTATTGTTACTAGACTTAGAGTAGACCAAAACTAAAACTACAATTTGTCCTGTGCCTTCACATAGTACTTATTATTTTCATAATATAAGATACTATTTATATATTAATAGAAAAATATTATAAAGATATTAAAATTTTGTTTATTATTTATTTTATAATCATACATTTATATTTAAGTATATAAATAAAATTTTAACTTAATATATATTCTACTTGAATTATAAAATTTTAATAAAATTTAATTAATTTATATTTAATTTGAAATATGACATTTAAAATTAATATAAGGAAGATATTGATAAATTTTAGACGAATAAATTTGATTTTAATTTTTAAATACTAGCATTTTCACAAGTATTTTTACAACTGCTTGATGGCTTTTTATAACACAAAAAATGAAATTTTTAATTATTATTAAATTATTAATTATAAAAATAAATTATATTGATAATAATATTTTTGTAAGGAATAAGAGTGTATAAAATTAAATAAATTATAATAACTATTCTTTTATTATTAGGAAGAACAAATTACTTTTCTAACAAATATTTGAATATGCATAAAAATATTTTAATAGAATACAATCTCTGTCACTTGTCATAATAAGGATTCCCTATCACCTTCAAAAATGGCATTCAATGATATTTCTAATATTATATCAAGTATAAATTTAATTAGCCCTAAAATATTTGCAAATAAAATGAAAAAGATTATCCAAAAGGAGAGCAATGATTAGATTATATATTCAAAACTTTGTTTAATTTATAGCTTTTGTACACTTGAAACAATTTAATTATGCTTTTTTTTCATTTTTATATTTAGTAAATTAAATAATATTTGTTCTTTATTATCTATAATGATATGCATTTATATAAAAGGTAAGGATTAACATTTATACATTAAATTTCATACAAATTAATGTTATTTTTTATATATTTTTTTAAATTTCATTTGTTATAATATTTGATCATGTATATATCAATCTAAATATGATAACAATAATCAATTAAAATAATATTACAATATTATGATAACTCTATAAATCATTAATGACTTAAAAAAATATAATATCTCTTATTATTTAAGTTGAATATAATTATGTGAATTTTATAGTTGTTCAAATAACACAAATATAATGAGAGATTTTAAATTAATCACTTGAATGTTTTATAATTTAAATTTTAAAAATTTAAATTTATATTATAAATTATTATTAATTAAATTAAATTTAACTAAATCCATGCATTGCATGAGTTAAAAGCTAGTTTTAAAATGTTCGTTGTTGATTTACTTACTTAAGTTGATGTTCATATTTTTGTGGGTGATTATTCCATTTTTTTTTGTTTGTAAGTTCCAACTTCATATAACATTATATAAAACTAAACCCTCTTTCAAACATCTAATTTTATAATTTTTCTTATTGTATATAGTATGGCTAAATAGCAATATTTTAGTAAGAAATATGATTATATTCAACTAATATTATCATGTCAAGTGTCACAAATATGAATTTTCAAAATTTTAAAGTTTGATTTATTATTGCATTCAATTTTGTTGATTAAAAAATTAATTGTACCAAAATTAAATGGTTGCATTTCAAATTTTTGTCAAAATAAATTATTTGGTAATTAAATTTTAACAATATTATGTTAAATTGTTTAAAGAAATTATTGCCACAATTATAAAGTGATCGGGATCATTATCAAATCTTTGTCAATTTATAATTTGGATCAAATTTAATTTAAATTAATAGTAATTAATCTTTTCAATTTAAAATTTGAATTCAAATTTAATATTACACTTAATTCTATTAATTAAAATAAATTACTTATACCAAAAATTTAAATGATAATAATAATGAATGTAGTCAATTAAATTTGTAACATAATAATAATAATAATAATAATAATAATAATAATAATAATAATAATAATAATAATAAATCACATAAATGTGTAAAATCATTGTTATTGTATACCAAGAATATATGTCTCATTCTTACTTGCATTTATGATATCCTAGAATATTAGTATTTTTAGATTTACTAATCAACATGTTTAGCTTGAAATTTAAAAAGTATTAATATCAATTTTGGTTGTACTTTTCTCCCTTATCAATAACATCAACCATAATGTTTGATATCATATACATGTTACCTCTAATTAGTGTATCGTTGAATCTTTAAACCAAATTTTGTTGATATAGTTGCTTAAATGGTTAAAGTATGAATAAAAAAATTGACAAAATTAAAACTCAAGTATAATTTGTAAAAGGAATTATAATATAGTGAAAATAAGATATATATGAATAATTATTGTGTAAAAATAAAAAAGTGTATAATATGCAGAGCATATAATTTCAAATTGTTAGAAAGAATAACTAAGAAACAAGTGAGGGAGTGTAATTTCTCTTACATTTAATGCTATAATTGATAGCATAACTAAATAGTAAGAACCAAGCTCTAGTAGCTTTACTTCAATCTAGTTTGTAATAAAGTATTATCAAACCAATCCTTTTCTCATTAGTAAAGTCTATGCTAAAATTCTAGAAAGTCAATTATGGGTCTTTTACTTTAAAGAAAAACACAAAATAGTTGCATGTTCTATTTTCAATCTGAACAAGCACCTTTTGTCACAATTCTACTTGTTTTATCCTTTGTCCATCAAAACAATCCCCATTTCTTTGCAATAAGCTTGTTCTTTAGTTGCATGGTATAAAAATCCTTCCTTTTTCCTAAATGTTGACTTATAGAGATATTGGCTGGTCAAACTCAAGTGCTTCATCAGGTGAAGATGAAGATATTCACTCTTTCTACATGCAAAATGATTTTCCAAACTAAAGATATCATGCAATAATAGTCCATGAACACCTAGGGTTATTAGAAGAATAACACACAATATGGCCACAATGTTTGATTGGTTATTTTGTAGACAATAAAAGCTTTATAGTTAAAAGGCTCAATGATATTCTGCATGCTAATTATAAGCTCAAAGGTGATTTCCAACTTGTGGTAAGCAAGACAATTTCTATATCATTAGATTTCTCAATGCTGAAGATCAAGACTATGATAAGGAAAATAACCCTTGGATGATATAAGGAGCCTTACTAGTCTTTTTGGATTGGAACCCAAACACCATCCTTAGTGACATGGATGTTAATGAAATTTCAATTTAGGTTCAATTATGGGGTTTTCCATTAGAAATACCTTAATCCCTTCTTTGTAGAATATTTAAGCTCTATGATAGGACCAATGAATGGGCAGATTGGAATGATAATTTTCCTAGAAATCTAAAATTTATAAGACTATAGGTTAAGCTAGGCTAGAAGATCCCTTGTTTATAGGCTTTATGCTAGCATTGGATAATGGAAACTAGACTTAGGTTCAATACAAATATGAAAGAATGTTTTACTTTTGCTAATCTTATGGTAAAATTAGACATAAACAACATGAATGTACCTAGTCTTATGGTCAAATTATTGAAGCTATCAATTGGCAATTAAACAAAGTTAAAGATGAATATAATCTAGATATTAGGATTAATCTATCTAACCCACATTTTACTCCTAAGGCAAGAGTTTTTGCTGCACACCTAGATAAAAGAACATTATCTATTGAGTTAGTATATGTTAGTGATGAATTAGTACATTTTCCATTCAATTAAAGGAGAATAGATATATTGAAAAAGACCTTATCTTTTAGGAAATTTTTTTAATTTTGTCAACACTTTTTACTCTTCAAAAGATGCCTTTCTAACTGAATAAGAAAATAAACAAGCACAAGATATGCAATGGAAAGGAGAACACCACCCTAATGTGTTAGACGTCCATTTAGAATAACAATAGCAGGAACAATTCAACATACCTACAATGGATGCTCACTCATAGGAAGATTTAAACATGGTACATTTGCAATTATTGAGAAATGTTCATTTTCCTAATACTAAAGAACTGGTCTTAACCAATGCATTACTTAGGGTAGCTCCATCCTAAGAAAATGACATTTCATAGGAACTTCAAGAAGGAAATTCTATAAATTGTGTCAACTTTAAAGTTACCATTAGCATTGAAGGATTTAATATTTTTAGTGGCCTTGACAAATAAAATTCTAGCTCGGTATCTGTCATTTTGCCTTTTGTGGAAGTCAGATCCTTTTCTTCTTATCCCAATAGTTTGAATTTCTTTCAATTATTCAATTTGGATCTTATTCAATGCAATTTTTAGATTTTTTCTCCTCCAAACATCAGATCTCATAATGAACCTAGCTTGGAACTGGATAATTTGTTGGCTCTTGTTACTTATGTGGGTCAATCTCTAATGCTTCCCCTTACTACTTCATCATTATCTAGATTATCTCTAATTAAAGCTAGGAAAGAAAGCATTTATATAAGTTTACAAAGGATTTACACATATGATAGGCAGACATTATTAAGATAACCTATAATGCAAAGTAATTGGACCTCCCTACAATCTAAGCATGGCACAATTATTAATATATCTTTTCAAGGCCTTTCCTATATATTACAGGACATGTTATCCAATTACATATCACTGTTATTATTAAACAGTTTATCTTCATATCTTCAAGACAATACGTGCAAAACTTTAAACTCTAGTAGCAATGATCTTAACTTTTTAAGCATAAAGAGAAATTTTATACATCAACCTCACCTCACAACTATCTTTTTAGGAATCTTACTCTTTCAAGATCTCCTTACTTAACATCTTTTTATAGCTAACATTTCACCAGTGATGGATATTTATACTAAAGGTAATAGAAAGAGGAAACAAGATGGTGACACATTAAGCAGGAAAAAAAATTAAAAGTCATCGTAGAGGAAATAAGCCCTAACTTGAATTCTGAAGGGACATAAAATCCTCAATCAAGCATAATAAGATCCCCAATGCATTTAGAAATTTCCCCTCCTTTGGTAAAATCATAACTTCAAAGGATGATCTTAATATCATAGCTAAAATTGCTTACATTTTTATTGAATTCTAGCAGGTTATCCCAAAATAGCTTCCTCTACAGCCATGAAATTTTTTGTATGGAATTGTTAAGGTTATTGATGTTTAAGCTATCCCTTAACAATTTAGAGACTAAGATAGCTCATCAAGGAGCACAATCCTTAATTCCTTCTTTTTTTAGAAATGCTCCAATCAGTTTCCACAATAAAAATTTAACTCTTATCCTCAAAATTCTCTACAGGGTTATAAAGGAGGCATAATAATGGCATGTTCAGATAGTTTTTAACCTTAATTCTTTTTTATCTCTCTGTATTGGATACACTTGAGAGTAAAATCTAGCTTGTACTAACCTTTTTAATCTTACAAGCTTATATAGCCCTCTTTAATTGAAAGATAGGGAAGCTTTTTGGAGTTTTATTCAAGAACCTGCATAATAGAATCTTACTAGCAATAATATTTAATGGCTATTGATAGACGGCTTCAAATAAGTCATGCTATCAGTTGATAAGTTTAGCTCTTGTTCAAACCCTTTAAGCATAAAAAGCTTTCAAAACCTAATTTTAGAATGTAACTTAATAGATATGAAAGTAAAAGGCTAATAGTTTACATGTACAAATAATAGAATAGGAATAAAATGTATATGGGAAAGACTTAATAAAATATTTTGCAAAATCAAATGGTATCAAAATTTTCAATATTCCTAAGTGGTTGCCTCCCCATTGGTGTTTGAGATCATGCTTTAATCATTTTGAACACTGATAGAACATAAAATTATAAAAAAATAACTCTTTTAGTTTTAAGCCTTTTGGACTATACACCGTTAATGTAGAGAAGTAATTCATGCAGCATGTTCTAATAAGGTAACTAGGTTCCTTAGCCTTCAAAATAAAGGCTCAACTACAAAACACTAAATATTCAATTCGAGAATGAGAAAAGACCACATTTGGCAAACGTCACCATAAAATTAAAGAGTTGGAACTTCAACTTTAAGTTTTGTAACAAGAAATTTAAAGGAATACTAATAATAAGGAAAAACAACTTAGAATGCAATTAAAATATCTCATAAAATGCTATCATATAGCTTTAACTTAAAAAGCCAAATAGTTATGGCTCACTAAAAAAGATAGAGGTATTGAATACTTTCGCTAACTTCTAAAAAGGAATTATTTAAGGAATAAAATTTATTAAATTAAATACAATATGGGCAATATAACGTAGATAGTACAAAAATCAAAAGGATAACTATTCCATATTTCAATCATCCTTTTTAACTTTTAAATTAATAATAAAATCAAATACATCTCTTAAATTTACCTATTTCAAAGCTAATAACTAATTATCTGGAGCTCTTTAATAAACCATTCTATTTGTGTGAAATCAAACAAGCTATGAAAGATTTTCCTCCAGATGTAGTTTCGAGTTCAGATGGATTCACAGCAAGGTCTTACTAGACCTACAGGTAGATAATAGAAAAGAATGTCTCAAACATAATCTTATCTTTCCTTCAAAGAGGCTTCTTATTGAAAGCCTTAATTCCTAAAGGTAAAACTAAGGATATGTTTGCCAATTTTAGGCCTATAAGTCTCTATAATGTGATTTATAAAATGATTACTAAAGCTCTACTGAATAGGCTTAAGTGCATTCTGGATTATCTAATATTGCCTTTTCAAAATACTTTCATTAAAGGAAGCTAATAATAGAAAACATAATGATAACCATGGAATTGATGGAGTTCATTCATAAAATAACATGTAAAAAAGAAACTTCTAGGTTACATTCAAAGTTAACTTTAAGAAAGCTTATGATATTATTTCTTGGAATTTTATAAGGACAATGCTTTAAAGTATAGATTTTCCTTCTCTATATATCGACTTAATCAGGGAATATGTCAATACACCAAGATATAAAATCATCATCAATGGTGAACTCATTAAATTATTCTAACCCCACCTAAAATTGAGGTAAGGAGATTTCTAATCTCCTTACATTTTCATTTTTTATGCAAATATCCTTTCATTAGTATTTGAAAAGGCCAACAATGAAAATTTTATATAAAGAATTCGTCTATCTAGAATTACTCCTCAAACTAACCACTTGACTTACGCAGATGACCTAATAATCTTCTTCAAAGCTAACAATAACTCTTATTTGAAGATTTTTCAGTTACTACGTGGTTTAGTTTAAGTTCTGGCTTATGGATCAATAATCAAAAGTCTATCATTAAATTCAGTAAAGATACTTTCAGAAAATTCAAACTTATTTTAAGCAATATTATAAAGGTATAACAAGGTTAAAATGTTAGCAAATATCTAGGAAGTTGAATAGATGGAGTAAAGGTAGAAAGGTTTTAATCAAGAGATCATTACTAAACTTTAGAGCAAACTTGAAAATTAGAAAGCTAAAAACCTTTCTCAAGCTAGAAATCTAGTCCTCTGTAAATAAATGTTAGCAATTGTCCCTATTTATTTCATGTCGACCACCCATTTATCTACATAATGCCATCATAAAATGGACTTTATTAATGGAAATAAGGAAGGTCAATTTGATGTCTTAGAACAAAATTACTAGAAGAAAATCAATAGGAGGATTGGATATTAGGAAAAATGTAGAATTTAATAATGCATTAACTTGCAAAAAAATTTGGAGAATTGTTCATAAGCCTTCCTCCTTAATTAGGAAAGTCTTTATCTCAAAATATAAGAAAGGAGAGATTGACTAAATCTTTAATCCCACCCATAGAAGTTCTTGGTGATAGAAAGGGATTCTTAAGCATGCTAGTTTCCTTAAAGATAACTAAAATAGGAAGCTGGAAATGGTCGATTGGTCCATATTTACAACTAATTTTGTCATCCTCCAATTGGTCCTTTAACACAAGATATCTCATTGGTTAAAGATTTGATTTCTCTAAAAGATAGATAATAGGACATAAGGAAGTTGGCAACTAATTATGATCTCACCACTATGAAACTGGTTGCTCTAAAACCCCTATCTCTTTCAGGGGTTAATGATTAGCTTATTTGGACTAGGTCATCCTATAGATGTTACTCAATAAAAGAAGGGTATGATAAGCTATCCTAATCACTACCTAATAATGTTCAGGATGACTTTCCTTAGAAAGAAATTTAGAGACTCAAAATACTCCCTAGAATCTCAATATTTTTATGGAAGCTCTACCATTCCATACTTCTAATAATAGATTTACTGTCTTGTCATCATGTGCAAGCTCCTCTACCCTGCCCTCTTTGTCATCAAGTTGAAGAATCTGCCATTCATATCTTCCTGTGGTGTGAGTTTGGAAGAGCTATATGGTTTAGATCATATCTTACAATTTAGCCATAATTCTTACTTACCTGAGTTGGATCAAATCTTGACTATTAGTAGGTATCAAGAACAAGTGTGTTCATACAAAATTGACTATCCTTATAGCTACCTTGCTTTATATCATATGATAGGTAAGCAACAGGGTAGCATTTTAACAAAAACAAGTTGATCCTAGGGAAGCTCTATAGATTTTTGAAAGAATTATGTAACAGAATCTTCAAAACCTCAAATTTCAAAGACATATTAAGAATATATGGACACTAAAATGTAGAATACTTCTACAAATAATCATATGTTTGTAGGATCAATCTCTATACAAATATTTTGAAAAAAATGCAAAAAAGTAAAATTTAACAATTTATTCAGCAAAATTATGGAGAGATCACTAAGAGCCATTAAAGGAGGAATTCTTCATGCTAGCATCATTTCACAAGCCACATTGTCTTCTCTTAAGTGTCAAATAATTATTGAGATAGCTCCTTTCAAACTAAACCTTTAGCATAAATACATTATTGCTTCCTTTTCAATTTTTTGCAAGCTTACTAAAAAATACAATGTTGACTAAGTCAAAGTGGAGCAACATCATTATGGATATAAACTTATTTTTATAGCAAGGTAATGGCATCTAAGTTCTGGTGTAAAGAAATGAAAATAGGGAGCTTATGGCATATGATAGCTTTTTGCTTAAAGACTACTATATGATTCCTAGAATTAAATATGGAAGGTGGTATTTTAGTGATTAAGGATCTTTTTCTAATTGTTTGTTATGTATTTGAAAAAAGAAAGAAATAATAACTAAGAATAATACTTCATCTCATTAGGGAGCACAAGCTCAATGGTAGCATATTCATTCCATTTGTAATAACTTAAAACATACCATAATCTAATGATAGGGACCTTGATTGTTAGCATGTTATTATTACACATTATATCCTTCAATTTCATAATTATTCCATATGAGGCCATAATTTTACTTGCTTTATACATAAATGATATTGAATAGGAGATTATTGATTATAACACATTTGGTTATACTATCAACAATTTATATTTTTTATAAAGGAAAATAAATATGGGAAAACACATAAAAAATTACAAATATCAATCTAATTATATTAAACATTTAATGAAAACTTTAATTCACTATAGAATATATTTTAAAAAGAAGTGAATAATTTATTTTATTAAATGATGATACCTTTCTCTAACCACGTGAAGTTACACCATTTTATGGTTAAATGATTTCTTTGCATGAATGTTGTAGCTAACTTTTATTTCATAAAAGCTAATTAATAAGAAATTTATAGTAGTCAATTAATATTGCATTAACAATTTAATAAACTAAAATTTATATATCTAATAGCTAATTAAATATAATTAATAATATGATTTATCTCTAATATGTATTTTGCAATGCATTTACTATTAAATATTCAATGTTAATAGTCGATAAAAAAATTAGCAATTTTGTGAATTTGTGCTTTAAAAAGTTATACAAATTAATGTGCAATTGTTTATAGATAAAATAATTTGGAAAAAAATATCAAATTTAAATTCTTATAACATACTAATTATTCTAATAAAAATATTTTTCTATCATAGTTGACAATAAAAATTGATTGAAAATTTATAGGAGTATAAAAGTAATTGATAGGTATTTTCTTAGTCATTTACTTCTATTTCTACTCTCCCACTAATAACAATATCTAATGAATAATAAAAATTAATTAAAAAAATATTAAAGTACTATATTCAAATGTATTTCTTTACTTTTGCAAATATCAAATCATAATTTGCTATAAGAAAACCACCACATTATTACTTAAAATATCATGTTAATGTCTAATTTGTATTCGAAGATTTTCTTATATCATTTAGTATTACTTTCAAAATTTTCACCTCAAATTAATATCAAAAATTTTTTACATTGATATATGATACGTAAAATATTTACATATTTAGTTTCCCTTATATGATGCACTTTTGGATGTTATCTAAGTTTAATTTAATAAGTTCTATTGCATTTTGTAGATGAGTTGTGACTTTGAAAAGAAATTAGATTTTTTTGGATAATGCTAGATTTCAACTCTATTTCAGGTTTTAAGCCATATCTGAAGCTATGGACATCGGATTGGGTCATTCTTTACATGGATTAAAAGTTAAGAAAAAATCCTACAACTTTCATGTTTGAAGAAAAACTCAGTTCAGCCTTTAAGTTGAAACAGTGGTTCTGGCCGAATTTGACCTTTGCTCACTATTTTGATCATAACTGGAACTACAGATCTCAAATGTGAGAGTTCTTTAGTGCGTTTTAAAGCTAACATTCAGCTCTATAACTCTCATGTTGAATGAAAAATGTGAATCAACCATTTTAATTGCTAAAAGTTAGCTATAATCCAAAAGACTAGTAGCTACGAGAATTAAGGTTGATAGCTAATGATCAAAGTTAGTTAGCTAATGGTCAAGGTTGAAGGTTAGGCAAGTAAAATCTTTGCCAACACTCATCTATAAATAGCAAGGAGCATATTTCATTTAGGGCCCTCATTCATCTTAGATAGTAGTTTAATTCATACATTTTTAGTTCTTCTTGTATGCCTCCTACATGGAAGGCTAAGTTGTCATCCTATATGGAAGGTTTTCCCTCCTACATGGATGGATAGTATTTCTATTTTCATGCATTTGTAATTGTATTTTAGGTTTGTATCATGAATGTGATGATGTTTTTATTTGATTTTAAGTTTATTTTTAACTTTATTATGTTCTAATTCTTCATCTTCCTAGGGTGATGACGTAACTTGATAATAACAGATTGAATTATAATCTATTGAAACTAATTTCAATTTTCTTCTCCTAGATTGAGTTTTAATTATTGCTCTTAATGCTTTCAATTGATTAGCCATCTTTTGAATGAACTCAATATGCATATTGAGACCGGAAGGAGATATATGTGTATGGAACCTATAATTAAAACTGTAAATTACATATGAAATAGGAATATATTCATATGGTTTATGTAGTCTTAATGAGTTCTATAAATCCTAATGCATGATTAGTTATTTTAATTCATATAGGAATATAGTGAATTAGTAATTAATTATAGAATTACTTGACCTTGGAAGAGGCTAGTAATTAATTTAGGGAAACTCGATTATCAATTAAAGGAGTTAAAATTGGATTAGTATAGATAGATAATCCAATCCGAAATTATTAAGTAAAGTCTGATCCCTAGGGCTTTTATTCATATTTATCTTTACTCCAATTGCATTCATATTTATTTTAAATATTTTTTGCATAAATCTTTATTTAGTTACTTCATTTTCGACTAATCGATTTGCCAAATAGTGTTAGGATTATTAATTTTGGTACTTAGTAAAATAATCCTCGAGGGAACAATACTTACTCATCACTTTATTACTTATTTACGATAGTGTACACTTGCACTAATTTATAAACCATTTCACACGTAACAAGTTTTTAGCATCGTTGTCAGGGATTGTTATCGTTAATATCAATACCACATAATCTTAATCCTAATTTAGTTTTTATTTTACATTTTTTTTCTTTTCTTTGGTGTCTCTTTTCTCTTTTCAAGTTTGTCCTATTATATGACCAGATCTAAAGTTGCTGAGCAGTTTCTTTTTGATTTTAAGATCGAGAAAACTTATCGAAGAAATCGAAAGATACGAAAGCAGTCAACTGTAGATCAAGGTGAAGCAATGGCAGATCTGAGAGAAGAACTAGACACCAAAGCACTCTGTGACTATGCCACACCAACAGTCATGGATACCATTTCTGGGATCAGGAGACCGCCTATACCAATTAATAACTTTGAAATCAAGCCAGCCATAATTCAAATGATTCAAGCAAATCAGTTTGGAGGTTCTCCAACAGAAGATCCGAATACACATATAGCCAGCTTTCTGAAAATTTACGATACATTTAAGCACAATGAAGTTTCTGATGATGCCATAAGGTTGCGACTCTTCCCTTTCTCACTTAGGGATAAGGCTAAAAGCTAGTTACACTCTTTGCCAGTAGGGAGCATTACTACATGGAACATATTGGCATAAAAATTCTTAGCAAAATTCTTTGCTCCAACTAAAACTACAAGATGAGAAATGAGATTGCTTCATTCACCCAGCATGACATGGAAAGCCTTTATAAAGCATAGGAAAGATACAAGGAGTTGTTAAAAAATGTCCTCATCATGGGCTACCAAATTGGCTACAGTTATAAACATTCTACAATGGATTGTTTAATGCTACTAGAACACTTGTAGATGTTGCAGTTGGTGGATCATTAATGGGAAAAAGCATAGAAGCTGCTATGGAGCTGTTGGAGGAGATGGCAGCAAATGCTTACCAGTGGCCTTCTGAACGCAACACTTCAAAGAAAGCACTTGCTGTCCATGAGCTAGACATTTTAACCAGTTTATCTTCTCAAGTTACCTCTATATCCAAGCAAGTGAGCTCACTAACAGCTCAAGCAAATGCAATTAGAACTCCTGCACATGCTTGTGATTTATGTAGAGGTCCTCATGTGAGCACACAATGCTAAGAAGTTAATTCATTCATGCCTTCTCAACCTGAATAAGCTAACTATGTGGGGAATCAAAATTATCAAAATGATCCTTTCTTAAACACATACAATCCAGGATGGAGAAACCACCCTAATTTGAGATGGAAGAATAATCAAAATATGTTTAGACCTCAAAAAAACTATTAGCAACAAGTTCAGCAACCACCTCCATAACTAAAGATGAACTTAGAAAATGCACTGGCTCAATTAACCATGAATACTTCCCAATTCATGGCTAAAATAGAAGCTACACTCAAGAATCATGAAGCAATCATGCAAAGTCAAGCAGCTTCAATAAAAAATCTTGAAGTGCAAATGGGTCAAATTGCAAGCATGCTAAATTTCAAACAACCAGGAACTTTACCTAGTGACACTGAAAGAAACCCCAGGGAGCACATAAATACTATTACATTAAGAAGCAGGAAGCAGTTGGATAAGCCTAAAAAGAAACAAAAAGAAAAGCCAAAGTTAAGAGAAGAAGATAGTGAAGAAACTCAGAAAGAAGATGAAGTAATTCCAGAAAGATTGGTGAAAGCTAAGTTAGACAAGCAGTTTAGCAAGTTTTTAGAGGTGTTTAAGAAGTTATATATCAATATCTCATTTGCTAAAGTTCTAGCCCAGATGCTCAGTTATGCAAAATTTATGAAGGAGATTTTATCAAAGAAACGCAAACTAGAGGATTTTGAAATAGTAGCCTTAACTGAAGAGTGCAATGCAATTCTCTAAAAGAAATTACCACTAAAGCTTAAAGACCCGAGAAATTTCTGTATACCCTTGTACCATTGGAGGGTGCAAATTTGAAAAAGCCTTATGTGACCTTAGTGCAAGTGTGAATTTGATGTCATTATCCATTTACAAGAAGCTGGGATTGGGGGAGGTGAAACTAACTACAGTGTCATTGCAGCTTGCAGATCGTTCAATAAGGCATCCATGTGGAATCCTTGAAGATGTACTAGTAAAAGTGGATAAATTCATCTTCCCAACAGATTTCATAGTGCTTGACATGGAAGAAGACTAAAAAATTCCTATTATTCTTGGGAGACCATTTCTAGCAATTGGACAAGCTTAATTGATATGCAGAAGGGAAAGCTGACTTTACAGGTTCAAGATGATCAAGTATCTTTCAATATTTTTAAAGCTTTTCCATATGAAGATAATACCTTTTACAGAGTAGACACACTAACTAACTGCATGAAAGATGTAATGCATAAAACCTGCACAAAAAAGCCATTAGTAGTAGGAATGGTTAATGCGTCAAAGTTTATTGATCCTAAAATCTTGAAGCAGATTAATTACCTTAAGGTAAATTCTTTAGTTTTTAACAAGAAACTATTCAAAGGCCTAGGAGAGAGGTCAAGTAAACTTATTCCATTAATAAAAAAATCACCAGTGTTAGAGTCGAAGGCCTATGAAAATGCCAAGTTTTACAAAGAGAAGATAAAGATATAGCATGATAAGAGAATTATGAGGAAGGAGTTCACACTGTTGGGAATTCGGATTATTACATGCAGCGGAATTTTAAAATTTTGATCTGAATTCTACCTAGGATCCATGCAAAAAGCATAAATCAATGATTAGGGTTTTACCTATTGGGCACTCGTGTTTCTACTGATCAAAACTTGAGAGCGTATGAATCAAACGCCGGTCGGAAGGTACAGCGTCTCTACGGTATCCACACGGAGTGAACAACGACCTCTCACCTTCCACGGGTCTGCTAGGATGCGTTTTTCTCTCTAAGAATTAGGATTGGATGTTTTCTGAGTGATTTAGGGTTTATATGAAAGCTTAAAACGTATATATAAAGTGCTGCCCTTAAGTCCCCTTTTATAGAACTTAGACAAGCTATAATCTTAGTCCTACTAGGATAATGCTTCCAAAATCCTAATCACACTTAACAACTCATCTTATCCTTATCCTAGAGATAATGGGAAGAGATAGGACTTATCTATTAATTATCTAATATTAGATAATAATATTATCTCATAATATAAATATCTTAATTATTAGATAATTACATATAGTTATCAAATATTAAAATAATATTATAATATATTTATCTAATATCTGATAACGCAATTATTTAATATTACTTTAATATTAAATAATATCACATAATATTATATATATATATATATATTACGTGAATAACTTATTATTATTCTTAATAATAATATATATGCACGAAAATAAGTCTAATTAATTGGATATTAATATAATTAAAGTCCAATTAATTATTGTCTTATTCTTACTCCTTTTGTGTGACCCTGTAGGTTCTTACTACGTTGACAATGACTCATTTATTGAGCCATAGACAGTAAGTGATATCTAGCAATACATCACTGCCACTCAAGTAGTAAAAATGTCTGTGATTCGACATCCACCTAATATATTATCAACGTTTTGCATCATAACCCTTTTGTAATAATATCTAAATTGAACTAGAGGCATGGAATGTGTCATCCTCGTCAATGTTCAATTTATATTTCTTGATACTGAGTAAACTTAAAATAAATAATTAATATCACATATTAATTCAACTGAGCATGGCCATGCATTTCTAAGTCTCTCTCAATCAAGGGGCCCAAGGATATTTCTCTTTTATACAAGAGTAACAAAATCCCATTTACATCACTCACTTCCCTCTACACGATTTATGACACACCCAATCAATGCCCTACTTGTCATCCTGATTAAAGGTGACATAGGACAATATTAAAGTAAGTAATTCCTCATGTAGGGAACCATAGTGACTTCAGGTCAAAAGTTTATGTGTATTTGTGATCATATGAGAATAACTTATGACATGTTTATCCATGCAATATTCTCATAGTGGGTCGGTCCAGTACATTGTTCACTAGTAATGTACTCATGTATTGACTTGATATCACATATCCATGATTCGTAATCATCAGTCACTATACATGCTAGTCTCGATGTATTATTACTATCCTTTTCGTAATAATACTTGACTAGGGGCATTTTAGGAATAGCAAAGCTATTCCAAGGATAATTATTATTTTAAGTTATAAATTACGCATAATAATAATAAAAACAAAATATAATAATTAAATTACCTAAAATAAAATATAATACATTATGTATAACTTCAATCATCTTATATGATTGGTTCTAGGACACACACCAATATACATCGGGATAGAAAATATTTCTCTACAATTCAAGATTAAAACTCTTTTCAGGAAAATTGAGATCAAGGTGGTCAGGACCTTTTACTGTGATTCAAGTTTGGCCATATGAAACTGTGGAGATTTAAGATACTGATGGGAAATTCAAAGCGAATAAGCAAAAATTGAAAGAATACAATGATAGTGCATTCAACACCATAAAGACTGTCATCACGCTCGAGAACCAGTTGGTAAGTTCTAAAAAAAAGAGAGGAAATAAAGCAATAAGTTAGGACCTTATCTAGCTAAAGACGTTAAAGAAGGGTGGCTACTTAGGAGATAACCCAAAACTTCTTTCTTTACTTAATTATTTTCTTCTAACTCATTCAAGCATACATCGTATAGCATTTTCTCTAATAATTTTAGCTTTCATCATTCTCATCATGGAGGAATCCCTTGCAAAGCTTAGAATTAGATTCCCCACTCTTCCTAAAGAAGTGCTTAAGAAAATCTACAACTGTCGACTTGAAAGAACGAAGGCATTTAATCATTTGGGTCTTCCTAAGAATATACGCTAGATTATTAAAGCTAAGGTACGTCTAGCAGGTAAGTTTAATAAATCATTTATTAGACATATGCTAGGAATGGGACGAAGTTCTTACTCTAAAAAGAGAAGGGCTAAAAGAATGAGAGTCTGCCATAAGTGTGCAAGGTGGAATTGTAATAAGCTCTGTAGGAATAAAGGAATGATTTCAATAAATCAAGAAGACAAAATCCGATTCATAAAGGATGGACTGAGTAAAGAGTCATTGAATGATATCATTTGGACTCTTAAGACGCATCCTAGTGGAGATGTTTATGCTGTTCTTCTCGATTTAATGAAATTATTTAATACAGAAAAGGAATGCTACAGTCTTGGGAATCTGATTGTAAAAGACCCTATTTGCCAATTTATAAGAAAATTAGATGGGAAGCAAATCCTCGGCTCATAGAAGCTATTTAAGCTGTTACTGGACGAAAAACTAAAGGAATATGTGAGCCACAATCATAACTACTGTACATATTAATGCTTATCTGCTTTACTTTTCCTTTATTTTTTATCTTTACAGCTGCTTTCTGACTTTCTGTACATTTCTTTTCTTTTTATTTTACATTTTTAGTTACCTTTTGACTTTCTTTACATTATACCTTATTTATTTTCTTCATGCTATTATTGCACTTGTTAGTTCTGCACAGTAATTTTTTTAATCTTTTTCTGACATTATCTGATTTGCGTGATTTCTTTATTTCTGCTTTTGTATTATAAAGATGCATTTCAACAATCATACTATGCAAAATGTCTGAAGGTAAGAGTAAAGAAGAGGAAGAGGTTAAGAAACCATCAAAATGTAGATTTAAATCTATATGTATTTTTGGTGAATCTTATGCTGGAAAGAATGGAGAATTTCTTATAGCAGCAACTGAACTTAGTCATGCATTAGCTACTAGAAAGATTAATTGTGTGTATGAAGGAGGACTTCATAACTTAAAAGGAAGTACAACAATTTCTGCCAACATTAGAGAAAGCAAAATACTGAGTATTCTTGTAAATAGTTTAGATGATAAGAAATATGCCATCAATAAAACATTAAAAGTTTCAAACTTGCCTGAATGTATAGGATGCATGCTTTATAGTGCTGAACCTTTTATTGCTTTACTTGGTGGTTTAGAAGCATTAGATGGAATTTTCAGCATTGCATATTGGATTAACTTGAACTTTCATCAAAAGTCAGTAGATTTATTAAATGTTAATGGTTTTTATGATAGTTTGCTATCTTTTTTAGATCAAGCTGTGGAACAGGGATTCATACCCAAGCAACTTGTCATGCTATAATGTCTGCTTCAACTGTTGATTAACTAATTGATCAATTACAAGGCTATACACCTAAACCAGATCCATTAGTGAAAAAGATAGATTAGCAATCTTCAACCAACAGTCAGAAGCATGAGCCAGACAACACTTTTCGATTGTAACTTTCTTTACTCTTATGGTTTTACTCTGAAAATTTTTTTTATGTGTGAGTTACCTATGTATTTTCTTTTAATAAACCCTTTTTTCTAATCTATTGAAGACATTGGGGACAATGTCTACATTAAGTACATGGGGAATTAAAAAGAAATTTGTTAAGATATTTTGGTAGTAAAACCATAAGATTTTTTATGCATGAAAAGGATAACCGAGTAAAGAGTTATTTCTTGCTCTTGATACGCATCCTAAAAAAAAAATTCCTGCTTATTAGGTTCTTTTCAGTAATTTTAAAGATTTCATAGCATGATTGAACAACTTTCTTACTTCTTAGAATTGATAGATTTGGCAATGGATTTTGAGTTGGATGGATTGAGTTAGAAACCTTTAACTATGAGATTTTGAGCCTACTTGTTAAATCAGTATTATATCTCTTGTGTGTGATATTTATCTGTTAAGTTATCACTCTAGAACTTGCATAAAATCTGGTTAAGATTATAATTTACATGCATACTCAAATATGATAAAACCATTTTTTTTCAGTTTGAACTAAATAGCCAACCCTGCAGTTTTATCATTGATAAGCCCCTTTGAGCCTGATTAATCATTTCTTTACTTTTAACCCATTATCATGACATTTAATGAAATATCAATTATCTTTACTTAACCTCAAGGATTAGTAGAGCATTCAAATCTTTATAAAATGGGTTTTTGACAAAGTGAGGGGATATATGTATCATTAACTTCAAAGTTGCAAAGGTTTTCTTTAAAAAAAAAAGGAAAAAAATGAAAGAAAAAGAAAAAAAATTAAAAAAAAAATAAAAAGAGAGAAATTGATGTGTACTTAAATCTTAGACTGTTGTGTTGAGATAAAATTATTCAGAGATTAACCATGTTCTAATTGCTCTATTAATTTCTTTCTTTGCTTCATATCCTTATTTTATTTTTCCTTTACTTTGACCTCATTTAACCCTCAATAAGACCTTTTGATTTGAAGTATGCATATGAATCAGATAGTGGAGATTGACAATTTATGCAAGCTTATGGTAGTGTAATCTTTGATAGGATGAATTTGAATGAAACACTTACCCATAAACACTTGAGAAAGGATGAGCTGTAGCAATTCTATCATCTTGATTCATTCCTTCTCAGATGAGTGCAATTCCTTTTTAGTTTTAGATGACAGAATTTGTTGATTCATGAATGCTATGATATCTTTATACTTGAATTATTTTCTTTCTTATGATTTTGCACTTTTTATCCCATAAGAAGATTAGTATTAGTATTAGTTTTCTTCTATTTTGTGTTTGTCTGAAGACGTCTAAAAGCTAAGTGTAGAAGAATTTGATACATAAAATATTTACATATTTAGTTTTCCTTATATAATGCACTTTTGGATGTTATCTAAGCTTAATTTAATAAGTTCTATTGCATTTTGTGGATGAGTTGTGACTTTGAAAAGAAATTACATTTTTTTGGATAATGTTGAATTTCAACCCTGTTTCAAGTTTTAAGGCATATATGAAGTTATGGACATCGAATTAGGTCATTCTTTACAAGGACTAAAAGCTAAGAAAAAATCCTACAACTTTCATGTTTGAAGAAAAGCCCAGTTCAGCCTTTAAGAATCTCAATTATTGCTTAGAAGTTGAAACAGTAGTTTTGGCTAAATTTGACCTTTGCTCACTATTTTGATCATAAATGGAGCTACAGATGTCAAATGTGGGAGTTCTTTAGTGCATTTTAAAGCTAACATTCAGCTCTACAACTTTCATGTTGACTAAAAAATATGAATCAATTGTTTTAATTACCAAAAGTTATCTACAATCCAGAAGACTAGTAATTACAAGAATTAAGGTTAATAGCTAATGGTGAAAGTTAGTTAGCTAATGGTCAAGGTTGAAGGTTAGGCAAGTGAAATCTTTGCTAACACTCATTTATAAATAGCAAGGAGCAGATTTCATTTGGGGCACTCATTCATCTTAGATAGTAGTTTAGTTCATGCATTTTTAGTTCTTCTTGTATGCCTCCTACATGGAAGGCTAAGTTATCATCCTATATGGAAGGTTTTACCTCCTATATAGATGGATAGTATTTCTATTTTCATGCATTTATAATTGTATTTTAGGTTTGTATCATGAATGTGATGATATTTTTATTTGATTTTGAGTTTGTTTTTAACTTCATTATCCTCTAATTCTTCATCTTCCTAGGGTGATGACGTAACTTGATAATAACATGTTGAATTATAATCTATTGAAACTAATTTCAATTTTCTTCTCCTAGATTGAGCTTTAATTATTGCTCTTAATGCTTTCAATTGATTGGCCACCTTATGAATGAATTCAATATGCATGTTGAGACCGAAAGGAAATACATGTGTATAGAACCTATAATTAAAATCGTAAATTGCATGTGAAATAGGAATATATTCATATGGTTTATGTAGTCTTAATGAGTTCCATAAATCTTAGTGCATGATTAGTTGTTTTAATTCACATAGGAATATAGTGAATTAGCAATTAATTATAAAATTATTTGACCTTGGAAAAGGCTAGTAATTAATTTAGGAAAACTCAACTATTAACTAAGGGAGTTAAAATTAGATTAGTATAGATAGATGATTCAATCCAAAATTATTAAGTAAAGTCTGATCCCTAAGGATTTTATTTATATTTATCTTTACTCCAATTGTATTCGTATTTATTTTAAATATTTTTTGCATAAATCTTTATTTAGTTACTTCATTTTCGACTAATTAATTTGCTAAATAGTGTTAGGATTATTAATTTTGGTACTTAGTAAAACAATCCTCGAGAGAACGATACTTACTTATCACTTTATTACTTGTTTATGATAGTGTACACTTGCACTAATTCATAAATCATTTCACACTTAACAAGATACTATATAAAATTCTTATAAAAGATCAAATGAGTACCAAAATTTTTTATGTTGATATTAAATTAATATAAAAAATATTTTAGTACTAATTTGATGTGCAACAAATTTTATCGTTAGTGATTTGGCTATTTCCTCTTTATTTTATATTTTTAATTAAAACTAAATATGAATTTTATATTGCATTGATAAATTTTTATACTTTCTTGATAAATAATATTATTTATTATTTATTACAAAAATTGAATTAAATATTACGATTATTTTTCATTATATTAATGATTAAAAAAAGATACCTAGAGAAATTATAGTGGAGAAAAGTGATTTCCTTTTTAAAATAGAGAAAGTTGTATTCCCTCTATCTTAAATCTTTATATTTAATATTAAATAAATAAGACAACTTTCCTTATCCTAAATTAAAAAAATATTTTTGTCAAAAAAATGGAGACATCTTATAATCCATATAGTTTTCATAATTAGTTTTAAGGTAAAATTACAAAGTATACATATCCTATAGCTTTAATATTTTTCTAAATAAAGTTTCTAATTAATATTAATAATTTATCATGATTTTGAATTAATTACTCTTCATTAAAATTTTGTGAAAAGTTGATGACATGTTTATCAAAAAGCACTTAATTGAAAATTATAAATATTTAATTATAAATTTGAGTAAAATATATAGACTTCTCTTGAGATTTGGTCTAACTACATTTGATACTTCTCATTTTTTTTAAAAAATATATACCTTCACTCCCTAAAATCTTTCCATTGTTATAAAATGCAATTGCATTAAGCTTTGAAACTATAATATCTTTTTTTAATGTTGTCATTTATGATTGAAAGATAATTTTCCTACATTTTTTGTACAAATGTACTCATTCTTTGAATAATAAAAATATTATTTTCTTTTTATGTATAATTGTGTTGCAATATTTATATGTAAAAATATAGGAAAATAATTCTTTAATCATGAGGGAAGATATTAAAGAAGGAATTGTAGTTAATAAATTAGGTAAATTCTAAAGTACCCCTAAAGGTTTGATGCTCAGGGTGGTGTGGTAAATTATAAATCACTGGATGAAATTACTAAGTCATTATCAAAATTTTTGTAATCTTATCCAATGGTCTGTATTTTGCCACATCACCCTGAGTACTAAACCCCTAGAGGCACCTTAGCAAGCACTAATAAATTAATTTTATTACATTTTATAATGGTGGGATTATTTTAGGGGAGTGAAAGTTTATAATTCTAAAAAATAAAAAGCATTGAGTGTAATTGAATCAAATTTCAAGGAAAGTTAATGTAATTCACCTAATAAGCTTTTAACTTGAAGCTTTCTATTTAAAAAATCATGAAACTATGTAAACATACTTGAAGTTAATCAATTATACTATAATACTTAGAACATAAATTGAACAATTTTAGTTTTCCTAGCTTAGAAGACTAAATTTTAGTATATTGATAATAAGAAGGTTTGAATTGATGACCTCTAGCATACTACTAAAACCTTTATCACTAGTCCACCACTTAGAAATTTTAGAATACTTAATTTTCATTCCCATAATACTTGTGTTACACCTATTAGAATTTAAAATATTTTATGTGAAAATAGTTGATTAATTGTCATAGATTCTTAAATAAAATTTTTGTGTCAAATAATTGATAAATCAATAAGTGAAAATATTTTAAATTTAAATTTGACTAAGGATGTGTATGTGAGTAAGATGGAGATTTTGGAAGCTTTTTTCCCATTTTGCCTTGAGGTTTCTATCCCCTTTTATTTCTATTTTTAGCATTGTTCCGTATCTCTTCCTAATACATCTCTCCTTTTCCATGGAAAAGGAAAAAGCCTTCCTCTCTCTTATCTTATCTAATCTAGACAAGGTAATGGTTTCCACATATTAATCTATGTTAAATTCTCTTTTACTTTCTTTCTTTTGGGAGAATGATTTAGGAATTTCAATTTGATTATGTATGATAGTTTTGGTTTCAAAAAGGGGATTTGGAAATCCTAACTTAAAATTTCTACTTCTTGATGTTTAGGATTGGAAATTCATCATTTTTACCACCCATTGCCTTCTCTAATAATTATGAGTAAACATTTTGTTCAAACTTGTAAGGTTTTGATTGATGAAGTTTGGTTAAGGTTAGGTTTTCTTTGCATTTTTATAATTTGAGGAAAAATGATTTAAGATGATGTTTGATAAGGGATTCTTATTAAATCTAGTGCATTTGAAGTTATTTTTTTTATTTTTGGTGGTTAGATTGTGTATTATTCAATGAAGGATAAGTTTTAAGCAATTTTCTTATGAAATTAATTATATAATTGATTATAACATCTTTACCTAGTTGTAATTGATTATGTAATAAATTATAAAGGTTCTACCTAGTTGAAATTGATTATGTAATTGATTACAAAGGTTTAACCCATTCATAATTTCTTATGTAATAGATTATGAAGGCTAGAAGTCATTTTAGCTTGATTATAATCGATTAGATAATTAATTACACCTTAGTTTCTTTTCAATTTTGCATATTTTAAGGATTCTATAAGCATTAATCCATTTTATAATTTCAATATGAGTATATTTTCTCGTATTACAAGACATATAACTACTATGAGGTTGTGCAAAAAAGCATAGTAGTTTTGAAATTCACTGCTAAAGATTACTTATTAAATGTCAGTTTTTTTAGAATTTTAATGTCAATTCCCTACTCAACCTATATATAGGCAATGTTATATATCGGACATATTCAATGTCAATTTCAAACTAATGTGAAATATAAGTAATAATGTTAGTGTATAATTAATGTAATTATTATAAGAATTTGATGTGTATTTTCTTTTAAAAATATATTAATTTTTTACATTTCACATAGTAAAAAACCAACGTGAAATATTTACATAATAAAATTTTTAATATTGACTCTTAGTATCTTATTAGAATATTTATAATAAAAATTTGAATAAACCCAGCATTTATCAAAAAAATATATTTTGAGTTAAAAATTTTGAAAAAGGCCATAACTTTACTCTTGGTTATCCATTTGGAGAAAAATTTATGTTAATTTCAAGTAACTTTGCTAGATCTATCCATTTGTAAAAGCCCAATAGTGTTTTGTTATTCCTAGAATTACTAAAAATTGCCATTTTCATAAACTTTTTTTCACCTTTTCTCCATCTCTCGTCATTGTTATCAAATTTTGAACTTCTTTACAGCATTTTGTTAAACATATAATCGGCATTTAAAACTCTAATACAACCTTAGGAGTTATACAAAGAAAATACATATAAAAACCTATTAAAAACATGTGCAATAACTATATCTAATCATTGTTTGCTTGACTTCAATCTTTGCTATCCATTTTATCAAACATATAATAAGCATCATATAAAGGAAACACAAGAAAAAAATCTCTTTAAAAACTTGGGTAAAAAATTAAAGAAATATATAAGACACAAATTTAGGAAATAGAAGTAAGAATGATAGCTCTTTTATTTAGAACTCACTCCATGCTCGACACTTGTTGAAAAAGCATTACTAATGCATTAACATGTAGTGAAGGATGGAATGAGATCTAGTGTTTTGTAGAGAAAGATAGATAGAGATGAAGATTAAGTTTGAGAGCTTGGAAACAAATAAGAGGTAGAGTGAAAGTGATAATGAGAAAAAAAATTGCTTTATTTTATGACATAAAAATGTCATTACTCACATGTGAATTTCAATGTCAATTATTTTATGAATTAATGTTTAAAGTTTCATCAGAAGAAAAGACAATATATTTTTTTAAAGAACTAACATTTAAAAAGCCCTCGTATCTTAAAAAATGGCACAACTTATACGACTTTAGATGATGATTATTTCAAGAACCAACATTCAAAGTCTTATAAGAAGAAAACATGAAGATTTTTTTAAATAATCAAAATCTAAAATATCTTTATATTTCTTTAAATGTTAGTTTTTTATTTGAATTGATGTGATAAATTGAACTTATTTATAAAAATGTTGCGATGCTATTATATACATTAATTTTCACTTTAATTAGTGTTAATATGCCAATATCAAAGGCAAAATCTATAGTATAGTAGTGATTTAAATAAAATAAAAATTGATAAATCATGTGATTTGTTTTATGAAATTTAGTTGATTGCTATTAAGTTATAAGGATGGGCATGTGAAGAATAAGGATGAAGAGAGTCACAAGAAGATTTACTTACTTTGCACATTTATTGTTAGATAATGAACTATGCGAAAGAAGCATATAACTCCATTAAGCTTGTGAGGATAGCTTGAGGCCACTAATGATTTTCTATGTTTGAAAAGTATATCTTTATATATGATTTATGGTTTAACAAGGGTGAATTTAGTTAGTAAGGCATTTATTATATTTGTTTCCTTTCAAATAAAATGTTTTCTTATTAAACCCTAAACTTACCTTTTTGTATTTTAAAATTATATATTTTGATATTAATGCACGATCGCCCTTACCATCATAATGAGGATAGATCCTTTTGGGATTCCTATTAGCTTAGAAATAGGCAATGATTAGAGTTCTACTTGTAATTAGACATGTATACTTTGAACTTTCCTTGGTAGGCCTTGATTTATAATAAATGATTATTTAAGTAGATATTGTAAGTAATAGAGATTTTATTCAAAGATGCTACTTAGACTAACTTATTTCTAGAAAGTGTTAGGAATTATAAGTTTAACTCCCTTTTTATGTAAAAACCAATAATGTTAATTACTGATGTAAGTTTCATACTAACTATAATCCAAAATCTCTTATTTAAATTGATTAAGTATTATTTATAATTAGGATAGGTTGACAGAAATTGCTAGGCCAAATTCCATACTAGTCACAACTTAGGAAAGGTTATGTAAAGGTAATATCAGAGTATAATCTAAGGTCTTTCTTATAGAACAAGGCCTTAAAATTGGTTAACTAGTTAATATTTGTTTCTTACACAAATAAGTTTTAACCAAAACTATACTAGTGGTATATATGCACCTAGGATCATGTACCACTAATACTATTTCAAAATATTTATTAATGGTGATCTTTATTTTTAGTGATTTTCTTACTATTGAGTTATCCCTTCCCTAAGCGTTTAAAGATTTTATGAATTAGAATATGGTGAAATTTAGAAGTCAGTAGGCTAATAACCTAGCAACAAAGAATCATCCATGGATTCTATGGTTCAAAGTACTAGATGTGAGGAAAAAGGAAGTGACTAACAAATTCCTCATTAGGCTATAAACTTCTTGCAACAAGGTGTTAACCAAATAGATAGAGCTTTCAATCAAAATCAAGAGTAAGATTAATATAGGAATCACAACAATCACAATAAGGACTAAAATTATGTGCATGAGTGTGAGCATACCCCTTCAAAGAGGTATTGGAAGTAAATTCCAAATAATGTAGAGTTTCTCAAGTTAAAGCCCCATCAATGTTCTAATACCAATCCAGTTGTAGATTCTTACTAGTTTCTTGATCAAATTAAGTGGTATGGGAAGATGTTGTAGTTTCCTAAACCTTTACTAAACGAGTTGGTAGGATATTAACTTAATAATGTTACTTATTATTAGTTTATGAACATAGTTAGGGAGAAGGATCCATATGTGAAGCCCTTAACTTAGGCAACATTTTAAAGAACTTTATTGATCATTTCTTACCTTCAAGTATTAATAAGTAATGCTCAATTTACTAAGTTATTTAGGTATGTCAATTACTTAGTACCAATTAAAAAAGTTATGGTTAAGAGATTTATCTAAAGGTTCTAGGATTTCTACTTTTAATGAATTCACTTTAATGAAACTAATAACTATTAATAAGTGTTAGATAAGCATTAAGATTAGAATTCAGAACCAAAGAAGGGTATGAGTGAATGGAGCTCATAAAAAATAAAAAAAGAAGTAAATCAAAAGGACCAACTTAAATACAAGCAACTAAAAGGATGCCTCCTTAAGGAGTTCTTAGCAGTAAGATGAATGGTTCAACCATGGGCTAATGTCTTTTTATAAAGCCCATTATGAACCTTCCATAGGGAGGAATGCAAAGGGTTAAAAGAGTGAATCTAATAATTTTTTAGGCCGATAAATAAACAATTCAAAGCCCTAAAGAATGTGTAAATGGGGATGTTATAATGCTCTTAATGTAACTTCCGTCATGATAAGCCTTGTGTATAATTTACTGGAATATGCTTTAGATGTGGATATGAAGGGCACAAGGATAAGAAGTGTTTTAAGAACCTTTTAGCTAAGATATTAATTACTTGACATTTGGGTGAAACATCATAAGACATTAACCCACACATACTAAAAGAAATTAATCGTTATCAACGAGAAATGCTAATGTAAACAATCATGGGAAAAAGGTAGGTTGATGCTAAACTCAGGTGTATACGTTAACTCGGGAGGAAGCCTAAGTATCAAATGTAGTTATTATAATTATCCTTAAAATTAATTATATTTCTACTTAAGTATTGTTTAACCCTAGTGCCACTTACTCTCATATTTTTAAGAAATTCACTACTTCATTAAAAAGACCTAATAATACTAAAAGTGCACCCTTGATTATGATTACTCCAACTAATAAGTCTTTAATAACTACCTAGTTGTATGATTGAAACTTGTTAAGTATGTGATGCTTGCTAATTTGATTTTGCTAGAGATAATGCATTATGATGTAATTTTAGGAATGGATTAGTTATCTAAATATCATGCTTGTGTAAACTACCTTGACAAAATAATTATTAACTTAATTTCTAGTATCAAGGCACAAAAGCTTGTTAGGAAAGGGTGTATAACTTATCCACCTATGACTCAAGATCTAAATCAACTAATCCTAGTTCTTAGTAACATCCTATAATGCAAAAACTCCCTAGTGTGTGTCTCAAATAGTTACTTAGATTACCATTAAAAAAAGAAATTAAGTTCCACATTAAGTTGATACCTTGTACTTTAGTGCTTTCTTTTTTAATCACTTTAGTGAAGTTGAAAGAGTTTAAAATGTCATTATAAGATTTAATGGATAATGGATTTATTAATCCAAGCTCATCAGCATAGGGACCCTTAGTGCTATTTGTCAAGAAGAAGGATTGATTCTTACGATTATGCATAGACTATCACTAATTGAATAAAGTCATGGTTAAGAATAACATCTACTTCCTTGTATAAATCATTTGTTTGATTAAGTGCAAAGAGTAAAATATTTCTTGAAGATAGATTTGTGATCAGGTTGCCACTAACTAAAGATTTATAAGGAAGACATTCTAAAGATGACTTCTCAAACATGTTATAGTCACTATTAGTTTTTATTAATTCTTTGAGATTGACAATGCCTAATTTGCTTATAAGAATTTGATAAATAAGGTATTTAAACCTTTTTTGGACAAGTTTATGATTATATTCATTGATGATATCCTAATGTATTCAAAAATGATAAGAGCATGTTTAACACCTCAAAATGGTGTATCGTAAGAAAAGTTGAAATGGATCCCTAAAAAATATGAGTAGTAAAGAGTTGGCTAAAGCACAAATTTATCATAGAAATTTGAAGTTTTCTTAAGCTAGCAAGATATTATTGAAGGCTTATTAAATATTTTTCTAAGATTGCTGCACTATTAACCAAAATTAATATAGAAATGAGTTAAGTTTATGCTTTTGGATGCATGTGAAAATAGTTTTCAAAAGTTAAAAGCATGTTTGATGTCCGCTTCAATTTTAACATTACTTTTTAGTGTAAGAGGATATGTTATATATTTTAATGCTTCCATAATTATCCTTAAATGTGTTTTGATACAAAAAGGCAAGATAATTGCTTATCCTTTCTCACAGTTAAAGAAAGATGAGTATAATTACTCAACACACAATCTGGAAATAGTGATAATAAATTTTACCTTAAAGAATTCTTAACCATCCTAACTGGGTTAATTTTGTAACAAATACACTAACTAGGAAAGAATTAGGGAAACCTTTAAAGTTGATATGAATTATAATACTTCAATAAATAAGGTAACAAATCACTTAAAGAGATGTGACCATAGATGAAAGAGGGGTAATTCAACATCAAAGGCAAATTTAGGTTCTATCAAGCAAATAAAATGAATAAATGCACCAAGTTCATTACTCTTCTTATACCATATGCACCAAAGTAGCCAAAATGTATTATGATTTACAAAAAAACATTTTGGTAGAAAGGAATGAAGAAAGATATGCTCATGTTACACCCTCCATACAATTTTAAAATTTTATATTTTGAAAAGGGATGAATGAAATAATTTTACTAGTAATAAATATGGAAATCTAAATATGAATGGATAAATCATAATATGAACCTTAATGAGATTAGATAAAGGAACTTAAAATTAATTAAATTAGGAAAAGTTAGTAAAGTAATAAGATTGGAGATCATAAGTGTTTAAAAAGTGAATGTATGAGTATGAAGGAGTTTTAAGGCTAAATTTTATAAAATACCCTTGCCTTAATTTTTTAAAGCTTTAACCCATCTTCCTATTCATTCATTTTTCCTATCACCTCAAATCCCTAACACTTTCTTAACTCATCTTCCTCTATTTCTTTCATTTTCCCCTTAATTAAGCAAGCAAATCATCATTTTTCATTAATTTCAGAAAAATCCTATTTTACACTAACTTTTCCCTATGACTTTTTTGTGGATTTAGAGAAATCCACATATTGAGTTAAAAAAAGAATATTAATCCTAACTTTAAATTTTGTGATTTTGAATGATTAGAAGCCATTCATGATCAATTATAGCCTTTTCATATCTTTTCCATACTAGGTAAGTAAATATCATAGGTTAAATTAAAAGATTTCGTTAAAATTAGTAAATTTAATGATATTTTAGGTTTTGCGTGATTCTTGCAATAAATGTGAAGATTTATGATGATTGAGTTAGTTTAATGTTATAGATATCATAAATGAAGTATTAAATGCATATATTAATGATTGGATAATAAGTTGTTAGGAAATAAATAAGTTATAATGCATTAATGGCAATAGGAACAATATTTTCAAACTCAAAATCTCTAGCAAGTTGAGTAATAGTTGACTAGCACGAAAAGTTATTCTTAAGAAGACCATTTTCAGCTATTAAAGGAAGAATTAACCTTTAGAAAGCTATAATTGGTTATATAATCAACTATAGCCAAGAATCTTACTCTCTGGATAACTATAGTCAGGTATATAGTCGATTATTGAAAATGAACTTCACATTTGGAAATCCATAATTAATTATAACTTACTTACTTGCAGGCCCATATTTAACTACATAATTAGTTATTGGTAGGTTTCTAGTAACTATAATTTAGTACATAATTAGCTACACTTAGAGAACTAGCTCTTATGTTGCTAGTAATTGACAATGTAGTCAATTACAACCCTTATTTCTTTGATAATGATTTCCTAAGTGAATGTTTGACATGAAGATGAGTTCATAACGATAAGATATGCATGTTTAAGCATATAAAGTAGTAGATTTTGAGTAATATAATGATATGATGAATTATGGAGAATGACTTGCACATTATAAAAGACATGTTAATGATAGAATTTAATATGATTACCTCATGTTTTATAAATGATATAATATAGATTAAGAATGAAATTGTGATTACATAATAAGAAATATGATGGGGTGAGGTGGTATATGTGAAAATTGGATCCAGTGGATCTAATAACCATTTATGAAGGGATAAGACAGACCCTGAAGAGACAATGTTAAGTTTGTGAATAGGATAAGGATAATTTAGGAGTCATAAAGAAGTTTATTTATAGTTTGTGCATATTACTTACTTATATTCATCTTGAGATGAGATAGTTTAATAGCATGATGATAATATTGTGATAAATTAATATTGTGAAGGTATATGAGTTTGATTTATTGTTTAGGATATATAATGATTACTGACATTAGATTTTAGGTATGTGAAAGTAAATTGTAGGAATAATGGAAGGTAATGTCAATCAGTAAGGATTATATTGAATCTTTACCTTGTCATCTTGCTTACATTTAAATGTTTTACTCATTATGCTCTAGATTTCCTCTTTATTGTTTTATTTGCAAATATGTAAGTTAAGCCTTCCCCACCACCTACCTAGAATTAGATTTAAGCCTTTTAGATTAAGTAATGGCAACATAGAGCATTTTGCTAGTTTAATAATTTTTTAGGCCTTATTCTATATAGGCTAAAGGTAGAGGAGACATGGACTATACACTTATGAGCTAGTCAAGCTAGCTTATCTTTATCTTAAAAAGGTTATAAGCAAACTTAACTTCTTCTTAATTGCAAATTCTTTTGATATATGAAATATTTTTCTTTCTCTAATGAAGTATGATCCTTTTAATTATATGTTTTGAGTAAATGTTCAAGAATATAATTAATGGATTAGGTTAGATTGGTGAAAATCAGATAATGGGTTTCGTGCCAATCATAATTAAGGTTAGGGTCATGATAACTCGATTATATGATAAAATGCCTAACGTGTTAGCTAGTAAAAGTAGAACTATCAACGTCTACTTGGGATGAACTAACTTTTCTATCATAACTCATCCTTATGCATGTGAACAATATAAGTAATTACTACATGCAACTACCTATCATCCTTTCATAATGCATTTAATTCCATGTTTCTTATAAAATTATGCTTTTCATGAGGAAAGATATATGATTTTCAAAAATCTATTATAGAGTATGCAAGAAATTTTTTGTGTATGACTATTTTAACTACTCTGAGACTTACTTTAATGTTAGAATTCTAGAATGGAGCCACATTCAATCCATTCAACAATAATTAGGTATCTGAAAGGGAAGTCTTTAAAGAAAAGAATAGAAAGAGAGAAACAAAGAGTGAATTTCTATAAAACTCAGTAGGTAAATGAAAATCAAATAAGAATTTGTTAAAATATGCCTATACCTAAATAGAAGGATTACAAATAAATTCTTTAGGAAAATCTCTAACTTTTAATCCAAGGAAATTAACTACGATCTCATACTTTCATTAAGGAGGAAAAGAAAGATTCTGAAAGACTATTCTATCTCTCAAAAACTAGCCATAAATTTATGTAAAAATAATTCATAAGAAAGCTTTGGTTCTTTGAACTAGTATTGCTATCTCCAAAGGTTCATAATCCATTCATATCAATTCATGGATATTCAATAGAAAACATAAATTATAATAAAAGAAAGGCATGAAAATATCTTTGTAACTCTCGATCATCCTTATCTCTTTATAAAGTTAACCTTATTTCTCTAGAGTTAACTTTATCCTTTCATAAATAAGTACATAAATTCGATTCAAATAGCCATAATATATATATATATATATATATATATATATATATATATATATATATATATATATATATATATATATATATATTAACTCTCCTGTCATTATCAAGTTTTAATTATTATTTAATATATAAAGAAATGCTTCATTTAGAACTTCAATTAAATGACAAATCAAATTTCATAACACTCACACATTTATATGTATAAAGAAAGAAAGCTTACAATTTAGTCACATTTCTATTCTTATGTATAACAATAATTATCACTTAATCATTTCATATTGGATTACATCATACATTTTGTAGGTTCCATAATACCATGCCTTTTTACATGCCCTCACATCTTGTAATCAAGTTTAACAATCATGTAATAACACATGTTAATGCTATAAAACACCTAAATTTACCTTAATCCCTTGTATAGCATGATATGTAGAACTTAATAAAGTGTAGTTAACTATGAAACCCTAGAAAGTAGCTTTATAAGGGTCATAATTAACTTTAGAGTTCCTAAGGCAATCCCTACAAGCTTATAATCAACCATGTAATAGACTATATAATCCATAAAAGCAACTCTATGGCTATATAGTTAATTATATTGTTAACTATGGGTTGATAAAAATTAGGTTTTAATGGCATAGCAAATTATGCTTGCTCGAATTATACATTATAGGGCATAGTCAATTATTTTATTGACTTCAAGCTAATTTCCTGCAAAATCTCCTTTAAAAATATTATTCATTCATCAGTTTTTCACCAAAAATTCATTACACAAATTAAAATTCATCATCAAATCATTATATATTATAAATGCAACATTATTTATACTGTTTCCATCAAAGTTATCAAAGTAAAGCTTTCCATTCAACATTAATGTAAAAAAACTTGACTTTTATCAAACAATTTCAATCCAAATCCTTACAATTAAGCTAGAATGCCTTCATCTTACATGAAGGAGATGTTTAATAAAAGGAATTAGGATTTGACAACTCTTAATCACTATAAAAACCAAAAGATTGAAGTTAAGATTCAAAATCCCTCATATGAATAAAATCTTAACCATTCTTAATCTAAACACAAAATGGAAGATAATCATTCAAGAGCTCTAATTTAAGAGGCTATACTTTGATTAAGTTAAAAAATAAATGCAAAGTGATGAAGATTAATATTCCCTTACTAAATGACTAGAAAAAAAGGAAGTTAAGAAAGATAATAAAGGTTTTTGGTGAAAATAAAAGGTATGGGTTGAAATAAAGAGGAAATGGGGAGTAAGTAATAAAAGGTAAAATAGCAAAAATGGTTCTTTTACATGCATATACTATCATATAAACTCTCTTAATCTCTAAACATTTTATTTCATTCATTTTTCCTTAAGTAATTCATGCAAAACTCTCATTTCAAATAATAAAATTATCCCATATTTCTTTATATTTATTTTTATTTTTATTCTTATATAAAAATATTTTAATTTTTAAAGGGCTGTAAAACTCTCATAATTTCAAAATGAAAATAGGAATGTGTGACAATGGATTTCTTAATCGAGTTACTAAAGACACAAAAAGGATATGACTTCATAGGAGTTATTATCAATTAATTGACTAAGATAACTCACTTCTTACTGATTAAAAACACTTTTTCAATAGCTCAATATGGTTAAGCATATCTTGATAAAATGGTATCATTTCATGGAGTACCAGTCACCATCATATCAAATTGATACAAATAATTTACTGCTCACTTCTAGTAACATTTTAGCAAACCTTAGAAATTTAACTACAATTTGGTATGGCCTCTCACCCTAAAATGGATAGGTAATTTAAATGAATAATTCAAACTTTGGAAGATATGCTCAAAGCCTACACCTTTAAATTTAAAAAGAATTAAAAGAAATACTTACCATTGAATAAAGGTTGCTTTCAACAATAGTTATTATTCAAGTATTAAAATAAGCTTTTATGAAGCATTGTATGGCCAAAGGAGTAGGTCCCTGGTGGGATGGTTTGAAACTTGGAGTGATAAAGCTTCTAAGACTAAATTTAATGACTGATGCATTGAAGAAAGTTTAGATTATTAGAAATTATTTGAAAAATACATAAGATCAATAGAAATTCTATATAGGAGGAAGAAATAGTTGAAATTTCAAAAAGGAGACATGGTCTTTCTTAAGTTCTCACCCATGAATGAGGCTATGTGGTTTAGAAATAAGAATAAGTTAACTCCTTATTTTATTGATTTCTTACAAATTCTCAAATATGTAGAAGTAGTGGCTTATCATTTAGAATTGCAAGATAGCCTACAAGCCATACATCTAGTATTTCATATTTCCATAATTCAAAAATATGTGCCTGAATAAATCTCATGTAATCAGAAGGAACATTTACAATTAGACACTAAATTGATGTATAAGTAGTTAATAACAATCTTGGACTGACAAATCCAAAAGCTAAGATCTAATGAGGTATCAATAGTGAGAGTTCTATAGGAATAATAGGAAAAAAGAAAGCTATTTAGGAACTCAAGCCCAAAACATAACATAAAAAGCCTAGCCTATTTGCAAGTTTTAAAGTTTAGTATTAGCTCATTTTGGTATAAGCTTGTTAGGCTAATAAGGCCGTAAGAATCCAAGGATGAATTATCTTGTAGGAGAGTATTGTTACACTTATTAGAATTTAAAATGTTTTATATGGAAATAATTGATTAATTATAATAGATTCTTAAATAAAAGTTTTTGTGTGAAATAATTGATAAATCAATAAGTGAAAATATTTTAAAGCAAAATGGTTAAGAATGAAGTATATGAATACATTTTTCATATTTTGCCTTTAGAGCCTCTATCGCCTTCTTATTTCTAATTTTAGCTTATTGCCCTACTTTTACTTAAATCATCTCTCTTTCCCCCCTTGCAAGAATGAAAAACCTTCCTTTCCCTCATTCTCTCATTTCTCTTAATCCAAACAAGATATTGGTTTTTGCATGTTAATATTTGTCATATTCTCTTCTACTCCTTCTTTTATATAGAAAGTGATTTAGGAATTTCAATTTGATTGAGCATAAGGATTTTGGTTTCAGAAAAGGAATTCGAGAGCCTTAACTTTAAATTTCTACTTGTCAATGTTTAGGGATTGGAAATTCATCATTCCTACCACCTATTACCTCCTTCAGTAATTATAAGTAAACATTTTAATTAAACTTGTGAGATTTTGAATGATTTAGTTTAGTTAGGGTTAGGTTTTCTTCACATTTATGTACTTTAAGGAAGAATGATTTAAAATGATGTTTGATATGAAATTTTTATTGAATTTAATGTATATAAAGTTATTTTTTATGATTTATGGTGGTTAGATTGTGTATTATTGAATGAAGGATGAGTTTTGGACAAATTTCTTACATATAAACAACAAAAATTCTACAAAAATTCAAATGTGTTCTTAACATAATCAATTATGAGGTTTCTACCTAGCCATAATCAATTACGAGGTCTTTTCCTAGTTAAAATTGATTATATAATAGATCATGATGGTTTTATTTAGTTATAACTAATTATTTAATAGATTATAGGGGCTAGAAGTCATCTTTGCTTGACCATCATTAATAAGATAATCGATTACACTCTATTTTTTTTTTAATTTTGCATATTCTACAGGATTCTAAGAGCAATAATTCATTATGTAATTTTAATATGAGTATATTTACCTATACTAAGAGACATATGAGTATTATGAGGTCATACAAAGAGGGATAATATTTTGAAATTTATGAATTATCTTTATAGATTGATATTTTAATGTACAAGCCTGTTAATTCCATTTGCACATGAGATGTGGAATAGGGATGAAATTGATGAATCACATGATTTGTTAACTAAATCCGAGTGAGTACTTGTGAAGGATAAGGATGAAAGAAGTCACAATGAGATTTATTTACTTTACATATTTATTATTAGATATTGAATTGTGTGAATGATGTGACTCCATTAAGCTTATGTGGAAAGCTTGAGGCCACTAATGATTTGTTATGCTTAAGAAGTATATATTTATATATGATTAAGGGTTCAAGAAGGGTAACCTATTTTGTAAGATATTTATTACACTTTTTTTTCTAATAGAATATTTATTTATTAAGCCTTAAACTTAACCTTTTATGCCTTAAATTTAAAGATTCTCAAACTAATGCACTTCCACCACCATAGTAAGGATAGATCCTTTGAGGATTCTTATTAGCTTGGAAATAAGCAATAAGTGGATTTTTGCTTGTAATTAGATAAGTATGCTTTTAATCCTTCCTTAGTGAGGTGGCCTTAATTTGTGACAGATGGTTTTTTGGGTAAATATTGTAAATAATAAAGATTTTGTTCAAAATTACTAGTTAGATTGGTTTATTTTTTGCAAAGTATTAAGAATTATAAATAAGTCTAACTCTTTTTTTTAAAACTATGTTAATTACCAATATAAGTTTCATACTAATTATCCAAAGCCCCTTATTTAAATTATTTAAGTATTATCTATAGTTAGGACAATTTAGTGGAAATTGATAGACCTAATTCCATAATGGATCACAACTTATGGAGGCTTATGACATTTAATTAGCTTAATTTTGTTTTTTCTATAATATTTTCATTGCATTACTAATGGAAAACATGATATGGTATCATGTGAAGTGTTATCTTCCTTCTTTAAATTCATTTTAATTTATTTTGTACACTATAAGAAAAAAGTATTTCATTAAGGGTCAATGTGCATATGAAAATTAAAATATGAAGTGTGTCACATTCAACTAAATTTCTTTTCATATCTCTATATTAGAGGTATACATGGGTCGAGTTTAACTCGAAAAAATATAGAATTTTGCTCTTTTTTTTAGCCCAATGGCCCTTTGCAACTTTCTTTTATGGTCTGATTAATGATTGGACTGAGCTTGGGCTAAAATAAAAAACTCGATAGGGTCGGCTTAACTCAACCTAATCTGATTATATTAATTTATTTTTAATATATAATTATATACTAAAAAAATAATTATATATAATTATTTTTAATACAAAAAAGATTAATTTAATATAATTAAATATTTTATATATTTAAATATCATGTTATCTCTTTAAATATTTATTTTTTATTTTAAAATTTTATCTTTTATTGAAAAATAAAAAAATTATTTTTTCCAAGCTTTTAAGCTGAACTCTAAGCTTTTCATTTAAGAAATTAGGTCGGGCCAAGCCAAACTAAATTTTTTTAATACATGAATGGGTCGAACTAGGTTCGAACCTTGAATTTTATATAATTTAGCTTAACAAACTTGACCCAAAACCCACCCAACTTATCCCATGTACACTGTTACTCTATATCCCAAAACCCACCTAACTTATCCCATGTACACCTTTACTCTATATCAATGCTACTTCTAACCATTTCTAAATGAATAAATTATATGAAAAGATAAAGTAAGTTAAAATATTTATAATCCAATTTCAAATTAAATAAAAATTATTCAAAAAGAAAAATAAAATATAATACAACTAAATCCAAAATATAAGGGTTTAAATTTAATCTACAATTAATGTAAATTTTTTTTACAATATTAATAAATAAGAAAAAGATACATCATTAAAAAATTAATAGTAAAATTTTTTTTAACTATAATAAAAGAATTTTAATAAATTTTTTATTAGGCAAGGCAATACATAGATAGGCAATAGTATAAAGTTAATTTATGTTGATAGTAAATTAAATTTAAATCCAATTATAAAAACATTAAATGATTTAGACTTATATAATACAGTAAATGCAAAATTTTGTAAAATTATATTACAGGTCTCAATAATTTGTTAATAAGTATCTATAATTTTAAAATTTCTAATCAACATGTATAATTTATTTTAAATTTTAATTAAATACTTTTTTATTCTAGGGAATGTTAAAGAGAGCCATCTAATTAGAAATTATAGCTTTTGAAGTATAAATACGTATTTAGAAAATTTTTAAATCTATAAAAATATACAATTAAATGTATACTAGTTTTAATTAGTAGAGTCAACTAAAACTAAAACTTAACTCTGTAAAAATTAATAGTTAATTATCATTTTTACATTTTTTTAACTTTATAGGTGTGATTTGAAATTTTTTAAAGTTAAGTAATATGTAAATTCTTAAAATTTAAGAAAAAAATTTATAGTTCATAAAACTTTGGATAAATTATAATGATTTTTCCTTAAGATTTGGTTTAATTTTATTTCACACTTCATAATTTTCAAAATTATATACTTTCACCCCCTAAAATGCTTCTACCATAATGAAATGCAATGTTGTAAACCTTTTTCTTTTATTGTAATCCCTCTTATAATATTGTCTATCATGTTAGGAAAAATATCCTTTCTCCTAAATATACAAGCATTAGGCAATTCGATCAATCAAAGTATCATAATAAATCACACTAAATCACACCATTATTTAATGTGAAATACCCTAAACTCTAGCAGAAAAACCACAAATAAGAAGAGATCCACTATATTGTAAAAAATTATAAAATAATATGTGTGAAGGTTTATGGTTTAGGAAAAATATCCTTTCTCCAAATCCACAAGCATTAGCAATTAAGTCTAACTAAATTTTGGAACTGAGCTAAAGTGATGTTTTGTGTGAAGAGATTGTAGCAAATTTCTTACTTATAAAAGAAAATCAAATAGTTGATCTCTTCACAGGGCATTATGAATTTTGCAAGAAAGACACTCTATCTAATTTGTAATTTGGCATTAGGACAAACTACTTTTTCTTTAAAAGCAAACATGAATTCCATCTAAACTATTTAGTGAAGTTACAACTTTCCATTTGGCTTTAAGCAACCTCATTATAGATTGGATTCATGAATAGAATAAAGGGAATACTTTAGGAGGAATATATTGACACCTGTACTACCTAAAATCCTAAATAATGAAATTAGAAAAATAGAATCCAAACATACATTAACCAATTTTACTTGAGGAAAGAGAAATGACTTGGTTTAAGAATTCCACATTAGTTATAAACTAAAATTGACATTATGTAGTTCACTTTTCCACATTAATCGTTAAAAAAATTACTATTATTTTGTATTTTATCTAATTATTGCTCTTATTGCCTGATTCTGAATGAGACATGTTTTTAGTTTTCCATGTCGAGTATTTGAATAAAATTTTCTTATACATTTAAACAGATAAAAATAGCCACAGATTGAACAATAGAAACAAATAAGAAACTATAATTTATGATAAATAATGGACTTTAAATAAGAAAGAAAAAGCAAGATATCTTTTCTTGTAATTTCTTCATATTGCTTGATAGCTTTTAAGTTGAAGGATTTAAATGGTAATAAACTAATGATAAATTATCTTAAGAAGAAACAATATATTCATCTTTGTAATAAACTTAAGACCTTCCGATGCAAAAGTGAACTTGTCACTTCTTATCACTATAATTTTTTATCATTTTTCTCATCTTTATATTTTCTCAACATCTTTAATAAATGTTATTCTAGAGAAGGATCCTAAATGCTATAATTTACAATGAATAATAGAGATAGCTTTGGAGAGTGTAAATGATTACAAATTGATGAAAAATTATAGTGAGATAAGACAATATATCCAGTCTTGCAATGAACTTAAGCCTTCCAATACAATAATGGATATACTAATCATTTTCACTATAATTTCATTGCAAATATAGTGAGAAGAATAGATGTTTCAAATGAAGAGTTGAAATGAAAATTTTAAGCAACATGCGAGCTTTATATGTCAACCATTAATTGAAAATTGACATAATATATAATTTTTATTTTATATGGCTTGACCATTGATATACCTTAAAACATTTTAATTTTTTACCATTTCCTAACACTTATTATTGGTAAATGTATTTAATATTTAATACACATTTAGACGTTAGTTATATTAAAAAACAAGCATGGTATATGTTTCCATCTCTTCATGATTGACCTCTTTATCACCTAATACAACTTTTGCACCATGTAAATGCCATCATTTTAGGTAAATATTTATTATACATTACTTGGTTATTGGTATACCTTTAGATGTCGGTAGATAAAAAAATTAACATTGTATTTGCTTCCAATATTTGTTAAGTTTTCAAAACTACATCAATTTTTAATAAATAACCGACATTATTTAGCTTTTTTTTAAATATAACTTCTACATCTTGATATTTTTATAAAACAACAACCTATAAAAAAACTACTTGATCATTAATATAGTTTACAATATAATCACTATATAATCCCGAATTAAAATCAATACGATTTACAACATAATCAATACATAAAATCAATGCTAATTGGAATATAAGGATAACATACCTATCAATGTTGCATAATTAGAAATGCTTTAAAACCACTTTAGTTTTTTTAATGAATAACTAACATGATTTATTCCTTTTTTCATAGTACAACTTTTGCATGTGGACTTTTTTTTAATAATGGATACCAATTTTCTTAAATAACATTATCAATTTTTTTTACATCTTGACATTTTTCTAATAATAGATACTAATGACACATCATTTTTTAACAACATTATAAATACTAACCAATAAACATTGCATAGTAATATTACAATTAAATATTTGATTCAATTTACAAATCATTATATACTACTATACGTTTCTTATAAAACAATAACCTATACAAAACTATAGTACATCATTGATATAGTTTGCAACATAGCCACCCATTTCTCATGTTGAAGAAATTAAAATCCTTATTGTAGATTTTTATTTTTTATTTTTTAAAATCTGATTTATTTTCATTATATTGAAGTGCTCCACTAGATTCTGTAGATATTAGACATTCATTCCTTGTAATATTGGGTGGAATGTGAAGGTAATAGATATGATCGTTGCTACAAAATTAAAATTTTTTTCAAACTTATCATTATAAGTCTTACATCAAACTATAGATATCTTATGATCATAAGTATCCTATTCTAGTAGAAGATAATCTTGGTTGATGGGAAACTCATAATCACAAGATTTGAAGTATTTCTAATTATACAATATTAATGGTATATTGTCCTTTTATGCTATCTAAATAAAAAATAAAGTAAAAGAAAAATTTATAAATAGTGAGAACATCAATAGATGTCAGTTATTAAAGAAAAATTGTTGTGTAAATATCTTATACTTACAAGATGATTTGAATACTTTTTTAATGACGGTTATAGCAAACTGATGTCCTAACTTACTAACAAATGATTTTCAATGTTGATCTTTTATTTAAGTTAACATGATAAATTGCTCTTAATTTCAAAAATAACTTATCACATTCATTTTTTATTAGAGTCAATGACATAAGTTGCTCATAATTGCAAAAATGCCATTGTGTCATTATATACATCAATTTTCAATATAATCAAAGTTAATATGGTGATGTTAAAAAGCAAATCTATGATGTATCATCTTGTCATATGATGCTATAAAGTGCAACATTTTCGTACTTATTTTATCTTTATAACATTGAGAGAAAAAATTACATCCTGTTAAAACAGTTGAATCTAACTCATAATCTCTATCCTAAAATTATAATATAATACTATTAGATCAATTACTTAACAATTATAATATCTTCTCACTTAATTTGACTAATATGCCCACTTATGCATCTAAAATTTGTGACTAGTATTTGTGATCCTAGCGAGGATAGACTTATAGCAACCCTTAGAGGTTGTATTTTAATATTTTTAGAATGTGCTAGCCTAATGCTTTCCACTTATTAAATAGGATTCTATGGTCAATCTGTGACCCCTGAATGCCAAATGGTGTAATGACTACCCCACTGTCTTCAACATGGACTCGATGCTTCCATCTCCACGTGGGCAAGCAAGTTTCTATATAGAGAAGAAGCTCTTGCAAGCCTATAGTACTACAAGGAAAAGAAATTTTCTAAGAGCCCTAGAATGAAATTCGAATAGAATCAGTTCTAGTGAGCAATGAAAGAAAGAATGGGAAAGGCAAAGGAATGAAGTAATTCCACTAAAAGGAGAGGAACGAAGGCTTAGCCAAGACAGATTCCTTCTTTACACCAATGACAGTGCATTCCATGTTCAATTCTTCTAATTGTGGAAATGGATTAACCGCCTTAATAGATTCATTCTACTACAAGCTCAACTCGGCTTAATGTAATGATTGGAAGAACTCTCTTCAACCACCCATGAATTGTATTTTTACAACTTCTCACTACAATAATTAATATATCATTATTTTTTAGTCATATATTATAGTTATTAATTAATATTAATAAAAAAATTAAATTTCAATCTTTCTTGCTTAGTAAGAAATTCAAAATCTTCATCTTATTTTAATCTTCATCTTCATGTTATTTATTCTTTGATAAAATTTTAAAAAATAACATTATCTTGAGTCAAACCTATAATCTAAAAAATAAGATCATAATTTGATACTACTTAACTAATGATGATTATTGTATTTACTAACTTAGTATGATTAACATGCTTAACTATTTGAATTATAGTTTTAAAACTTTCCATTATGATAAATAATATATAATATTATTAAATTTAGATAAATAATTTTTTAAATATAAATTCATAGTTATTGATTAATTTAATTAATTTAATTTCAATTTCACTTGAATCAATAAAAAGTTTCAATCTTTATCATATTTAAATAAATATAATATAAAATAAATAATATATTTAATTCTATACGAGTTATGTAGAATATTTTTTAATGACAAGATAATAGTTAAAAATTTTGGTTTTCAAATGAAAGTCATTTATTAAAATATATAATATAATTAAAATATATTTGTTGATTATTAAGAGTATAGTTTATATTTGACCCACTAGAGTTGAACTATTCTTTACACTATAAATTTTGATATTAATAATGAATTAAATTTTAATATTAGGGCTATCAATAAATGTGGTAATGGTAAATTTTTAAAATTTGTATTTGTCATGACTAAAAACAAAAATGAGGTTTCCATATTTTTATAACAATTGATAACATAAAATAAAAGATATTTTTTTTGAGTTATCATGTAACAAATTAATTAAGGAATAAAACTTATATGATTGGATTCAACTACAATAAATAATCACATATAAATAAAAATACATATCAATAAAAAATTAGGAACTATGCTTGTAATGGTAAATACGTACCTAAAAAAATAAATTTTGGCAAATGAGTCATTATATTCAACCAAAAGTTATTTAGTGGTATGTCTTTCTTACTTAAATTTATATAAACACCCATGTATTATTATTAATATTAAATAGAAGGAATGGATTGGTTGCACTATTTGTTGGACTACAATTGTATAATTTTGCATGGGTGCATGTTTTTGAGGGTTAATATATTCAATACACAAAACAAGTAAAGCAAGTGTGTAGAAAGGTACAAATTCAGTTAATAGCACATTATTATTTCCAAGAAGACATGGATTTGTTAGACTTATATTTTTATTAGTTTCTTAAGAGGTCTTATGATAATTGTATAATATATTTATGTATAATATATGATGGTATAATTTTTATACTAATGATTCAAACTAAAAAATAAATATAAAATTTAAACATATATAATTTAAATATATTTAAGATATAATTTTTTGTCATACAATAATCTAAATTGTTACTAAATAATTCAAATAAATAATACTATAAAACATTAAAAAAAACAAGTAACTTATTTTTATCATGATAATCATTATCAATGAATAAATTAAAATACTAAAAATAAATTCTTCAAGATTATAACTTTTTGAGTAAAAATCTTACACACATGTATTATTATTAAGTACAAAAAGGAAGATATGGATTTACTTCATTAATTATTGGATTGCAAAATTATTTTTTATGATTTTATATCAATTGCATGTTCAAATTGGGGATTAATATATCAATAAATTCAATATATAAAATAATCAAAGTAAAGTAAATGATATAGGAAGACATTAAGATACAAAAGCCATGTAATAGTGCACTTTTTTTTTAAATAGAAGATATTAATTTCATTTCTCATTAAAATTTATAATTTTACTTCAGGTTTAATTTAAAATTTTTATAAGGACATACCTTTCATTCAAGAAAAAACAAAAAGGGACTACTTTGAAAAGAATATTTTTCTAATCCATGTGTCATAGCTGACAAGCCTAAGAAAAAGTAAAAGAAGTTTAGTTTATTAAGTTTTAAACTCTTTTATTAATGAGTCAAATTTATTAATGATTGAAATTAATAAACTAAATATAAAATAAAAAGTAATTCTTTACTTAAATTTTATCTTCACATACATTGTATAATATTATAGGAATTAATTCAAAAAATAATTTTATTTTCATATTATTACATAATAATCATAATATATAAATTTTATATAATTTTAATTTTATAATGAATTAAATATAATCTCAGTATCTAGCACAAGCACAAATAATATTTAATCTATGGTAAATTGTATCATGGCGTTGCTTCCTAAACTTCTTTTTAAAGAGGTGTTAGCGTTGATTTTCATTTCAAAGAGGTACTGATTTTATAACTTATTAATATTATATTTCTAAAATACATTTTTTTAACCATGAGAATGTGGTCGTGAATTAAGAATTTTGGAAAGGTATAACTCCTTAATTAGTTAACCAATTTTTATATATAATCACTTATTTCCATTCATCTTCCCATGATCTTTCCATAAAAAACAAGAAAATTTAGGTTAGGTGAGGTCCATTTGGTAAAAAATATATAGATTGAACTCAAAATTTTAAACGACCATAACTTTATTCTTCAGTTGTCCGTTTTGAGTGAATTTTTTTTTCATTCCATGTAACTTTTCAAGCTCACTATGGTTGGTGAAAAAAGATCTTTTTTAATAACTTTGCTTAATTTTTTTTTCATTTTCCTTATTTTTTTTTAACTTTAATTTCATTTTAGTCAATTCAAATTCATTTAAATCCCATATTAAACTTTTGCTTGCTAAATCTTTTAAGTGTTTAGTAGTGCCATAATAATTTTCTTAACAAACAAAATTACTAAAAAAATAATATATTACTGTTTGTAAATTAAATAGTAACATATTATTATTTTGAAATAAAATAGTAACATTAACCAAAAATCTTCAAATAAATGGATAAATCAAGTCTAATTAACTAATTAAATTACTAAATAATAGTATGTTACTATTTGTTCTCCAAATAATAATATGTTACTATTTCATTTCAAAATAGTAACACTAATAAAATATCCTAAATAAATAGATAAATTAAGTATAATTAACAACTAAATTATTAAATAATAGCATGTTACTTGTTTACTTTTCAGATAGTAACATGTTACTATTTGATTTCAAAACAGTAATATCAACTAAAAATCTTATATAAATAGATAAATTAAGTTTAATTAATAATCAAACTATCAAAAAAGAGGATGTTGCTGTTTCATTTTAAAATAGTAATATCAACAAAAAATCCTAAATAAATAGATAAATCAAGTTTAATTAATAACTAAATTGTTAAATAAATACATGTTATACTATTTAGTTCTTAAGACAGTAACATGTTATTATTTCGATTCAAAACAGTAATACTAACAAAATTTTTTAAATAAATGGATAAATTAAGTTTAATTAACAATCAAATTGTCAAAGAAAAGAATGTTATTATTCATTTCAAAGTAGTAACATCAACTAAAAATCTTAAAGGATAAATTAAGTCTAATTAATAATCAAACTGTCAAAGAAGAGGATATTACTATTTAGTTTCAAAATAATAATACTAATTAAAAATTCTAAATAAATAGATAAATTAAGTCTAATTAATAATCAAATTACTAAATAATAGCATGTTACTATTTCATTTCAAACAGTAATATCAATAAAAAAATTTAAATAAATAGATTAATTAAGTCTAATTAATAATCAAACTGTCTAAAAAAGATGATGTTATTATTTATTCTCTACACAATAACATGTCATTATTTCATTTCAAAATAGTTCAAAATAGTAATACTAATAAAAAATTTTAAATAAATAGATAAATTAAGTCTAATTAATAACCAAACTGTCGAAAAAGAGAATGTTACTAATTTATTTCAAAATAGTAACACCGACTAAAAACTCCAAATAAATGGATAAATAAAGTTTAATTAATAATCAAACTGTAAAATAATAGCATGTTACTATTTATTTTTCAGATAGTAATACGTTACTAGTTTCATTTCAAAATATTAATACAAATAAAAAATCTTAAATAAATACATAAATTAAGTCTAATTAATAACCAAATTGTCAAAGAAAATGATGTTACTATTTCATTTCAAAATAATAACATTAACCAAAATCATAAATAAATAGATAAATTAAGTTTAATTAATAACTAAATTATCAAAAAAGAGGATGTTATTACTTTTTTTCAAAATAGTAACACTTAATAAAAAATCTTAAATAAATGGATAAATCAACTCTAATTAATAATCAAATTATCAAATAATAGCATGTTACTATTTATTTTCCAGACAGTAACATGTTACTATTTTATTTCAAAATAGTAACACCAACTAAAAATCCTAAATAAATGGATAAATTAAGTCTAATTAATAATCAAACTGTTAAGATGTTATTATTTCATTTCAAAATAGTAACACTAACTAAAAATCTCAAATAAATGAATAAATTAAGTCTAATTAACAATTAAATTGTTAAGATAGTAAGATGTTACTATTTTATTTTAAAATAATAATACCAACAAAAAATTTTAAATAAATAGATGAATCAAGTCTAATTAATAACTAAATTGTCAAATAACAATATATTACTATTTATTCTCTAAATAATAATTTTTTAAGATTATTTTTTTAAAAAAGGGTAAAAAAAATATTCTATAATTTTATATAAGGTTCTATTCCTTTAAGTTCTTATTTATTTTTATTTTTATCTTAACTAAAAATTTATTTTAGTCTTTAAAAATTGAATTTTTGTTAATTTTATTTATAATTAAAATCTTATATTAATTTAATTTTTATAAAGTTAAAAATTCTTCAATTTTAATTTTTATAAGTTTTTAGTCTTTTATTTTTTATTTTTATAAAATTTAAAATTATCTAATTTTAATATGTGATAAAGAAGTTTTTGTTTCAGTGCTTTTGTTCTTCTCAAAATATATTATAAATATTTTATTTTATTTTTTAAATATTATGGTAAATTTTTAGTACACGAGTACACTTAAATGAAAAAAAAGTAAGCATGACACCTCGTTGCAATAAATTGCGATAAATGGTACCAACCTTATTTTTTTCCTTTAATCTAATTACCATTGTTTTAAAACCTCGATTAAACTGGCCTGTTCAACCAATCCAACTTGGAACTTGGACCTGGGTCTAGTTCAAGTTTTGTCATAAACCTTGAGCAAGCAATCAAATCATTTTGAATTGATTTGATTCGTTATTAACTCGAAAAACTTGACAAATTGGTATAACCTAGATCAAATAGGTCAATTAGTAACCTCAATAAAAATTTAAGTTGTAATCCAATAGATTTGAGCATAGGACCTAACACATGTTTTCTTACCACTTGGACTAATACTTTCTTTATTATTATAATGACAAATATTATATATAATGTATATAATTTCCTATTTTTCATTTTTTTATCCAATTTTTTATAAATAATATATATTATATGTTATAAATAATTAAACTATTCTTATTTAGCTAGTATTTAATTTAAAATTTTCATTATATTGATAAAAATATAATTTTAATATTATAAAATAATATTAAAATTAGGGTATATGTTTGTAATTAAAGTAAGAGGTTGTTTGATTCATCTCAATAGTATGAGAAGTTTTATTTATCGAGAAATAGAAAATAGATAAGTTGTTTTGATTAGTTATTATCTTACAAATTAGGAATAAATAGAATTTTCTAGGAAGTTTTACGTTTTACAAAATATAGGAAGTTGTTTATCTACCTCCCTATAGATAAGTTCTATTGTTTATACTATTTATAGGTACAATAATAAAATTATTTTTATTAAATTTAATTAATGATAATTAATATTTATTATTTTATATTATAATAATATTGAAATATAGTGATTATTTTATTAATACTTTTTAAAATATTTAAAATTGAACCAAATAAGATATAATAAAGATACTTCTTAAGAAGTATTATTTTCTATGTATTACTTTTTATATGTTAATTAGATAATTTTAAGTACTTCTAATAAATTCATATTAGAATTTATTCTCTAAAAAATTTAATTTCTTATAAGGAGCTATTTTTTATACGAATTAAATAACTCTTAAAATTAATATTTATTATTTTATATTTCATAAATGTATTTATGCAACTTAAATTAATTTAATTATATATATAATATTATAATTTATACATATAAAATATATATTAACTAGTTTAACTACCGATTAAATCAATTCCACTTTGATTCATTCACTTTATTGGATTAATGATTGATTTGGGTTTGAGAACGGAGAAACCAATGTAATTTGTGTTGAAAACTTCTGAAAGGAACAGAAACTATTTTGTCGGCGCCTCTTCGCCCCTCCGCGTGTGGGGAGCGTATAAGCCGATCATATTTTCCAAAAGGGCCAGCTGAATGAACGTGGCTTAATGCATAAGGATGGAGCAGTACTCGTATAAAAGTCAAAGATAATATAATTAAATTTTTATATGGATTTGGGTCTAAATCATCTTTTTGAAAATATACAGGAAAGATTTTAGAGAAAAATAAATATAAATTTTTTATTTGAAATTGTTGAACGTAAACAAAAAGTAATAAGTTCCGAAATAAATTATTCATTTATCTTTTCTAAATTAATAAGATTTTAATAGAAAGAAATGAAAAAAATTCAAATCCTTTTTATACACACTCATTGTTTCATTGCAAAGAAAAAAGAAAAAGAAAAGGAAGCAAGAGAGAACGAAAATAAAATGATAATAAAAAAAGCTTTCTCTCTCCTTATTTAAGCATAGACAAATTAAGAAAATAAAAGTAAAAAATATAATTTTTCTTTGTATATTTAAATAGAAAAGTAAGAGAAAAAATAAATTAAGTATAATGATAAATTTGTCCTTCAAATTAATAAATCAATATATAAATTAAATAAAATCAAGGATCAAATTATAATAAATCAACTTTTAACTTTTCATTCATTTTTCTACATTTATGTACAAAAATTACTTTTTGATGGGTTTTATTCCCTTTTTTTTTTGTTACCTTTCTTCTTTATTCTTTTTCAATCTTACAACCAAATAAAGGAAACTATTATTTTCTATTACTTTTTTATTTTTGAATTTTTTTCTATTCATTTTCTATAGAAACAAGTAAAGGTATGGTTAAAATTTTTTAATGGTTTTAAAATTAGAAATTATAATTTTTAATAAACATGAATTTTAAAAAATTAATATTTAAATATAATATTAATATTTATTTTATTTAGGAGAAATAAGATAACCCTAAACTTTAATTAAGTGATAAAAATGATACATGAATTTTAAAAATTTTACATTTTATCCCTTAAACTTTGATTAAGTGATAAAAATAATGCATATAGTTTAAACTCTAAACTTCTTTTGAAAAAATGATATTGCTAAATTTGGGTTAGGTTTAATGGTAATATATATTAATCTTGCTTTTCACTGTGTCAAGTCACCCTTTAGTTTAAGCAAATAATAATAAAAGAAAAACTCAAGTTCCCCAAGAAAGTCAAAGAAGAATTGGAACATTAGAATTCAAAATCACTTCTAAAATTTGAGGTAAGTTTTTCTCCAAGCACATAATTTATATTGATTATATCAGTTTGCTCAACTTTGTAAGACTGTTTAAAATAAATTAAATATTAGACCTTAAATCTATTGTATCTCTACTAGATCAAAATTTTCATTTTACACTAATCTTTCTAACAATAATTTACTAGAAAAATTTAAATAAAAACTTTTGTAATATTCCTAAATTGTGTTGGTCAAATAGTTTAGTTTTTAAATATATGGATTATATAAAGTTCATTAATCTTTTACAAATATAAAATTTGGAGATCTTTTCAAATAGAAACTTTCATTAAATATAAATGAATTAAATTCAACATTATGCATTCTTTAAGTTCCAATGATTACTACAACGTGATCATGTTCTTGGATGATTTATCTCATATGCTATCAAAGTAGTTTGATCAATAGATGTCTAAAATTAACATAAAGCTAATATTTTTATCTTTTCTTAAAGTTAAAGGGATAAAGTATAAATTTAAAATTTATGTATTTTTTTACTACTCAACTATATAATAAATTTAGGGGAATAAAATATAAAATTTTGACATTTTTATGCTTTTTTTATCATTCAATCAAAGGTAAATTATATTTTCCCATATTATTTTCATTGAATGGTTGAGCAAGTACTTCTTCATTTCTAACAATTTCCTTGCACTTATTTGGTATAACTAAAAATAGAATTTTATTTTATTTTTAAATAATTTTTTAAATGACTTTTAGTTTGAAGTGAAAAAAAATTATTTTATTTACAATTGTGTAATTATAAAATTTATCCAGTAAGAATTTTATTAGAATTTATTTCACTTGACTGAAAAAATATTATATAAAAAATTTATCTCTTTAATATTACATTTATCATAATACTATTAAAATTTATTTTTTAATTAATTTATATATATATTTAATATATTTTAAATAGAATAATTTATTTATAAATAAATTAAAATAATTATTTTTAATAAATTTATCAAATAATAAATTTTATTTATAAATAAATTAAAACCACATTTTTAATAATGAGATAAAATCAATGTTCTCATTCCTTAGTGACTGGCTCATTGACCTCGTTGCCTTCTTCGTTCAATGCATTTTCCCACCTTCCCTCAAAACGTCCCTTCAGGTAGTAAGCTAAGAACATTTACCCATCGTTGCCTCAAATGAAACTCATTTCCACTCCAAAAATGGCTTCCCAACTTCTCTTCTTCTCTCTATTCCTTCTCGTAGTACTAATCCAAACACCTTCTTACTCAACTTCCTCCGATTACTACACAGCTTGTAGCAACACTTTCAGCTGCGGAAACATTCAAAACATCGGCTTTCCTTTCTACGGAAACCTCCGTCCAAAGGAGTGTGGCCACCCCAACTTATCCCTCAGCTGCGACAAAAACCAAACCTTCATCACCATCAGCGGCGTAGAATATCTTGTTAAGGCCGCAAAACCTGAAAATCAGATTCTCAGAATCGCCAGAAAAGATTACTTGGATGATCTTTGCCCGTCGAAATTAATTGATTCAAATCTTGATGGCAGTCTCTTCGATTACGGATCTGAGCACAGGATTATTAGGCTGACTTATGGGTGTCCACCACTTATTGGTGATCCTTTTCCTGGGCATTTTACTTGTCCTTCCATTAATGGTGTTTCTTTTGCTGTTTGGGATGGTTTTCCCGTTCCGACTTCACTTTGTGGGGCTAGCGTTGTTGTTCCGGTTGACGGTGCGTTTGGCTTGCTTGATTTTGGGGATTTGGGTAAATTGCGGGAGGCGCTGAGGAGGGGATTTGATGTGAAATGGATGGCCGGAGTTGAAGAATGTGAAAATTGCCGGAAATCAGAGGGAGTTTGCGGTTATGATTGGAGTACTGATGGAACAACATGCTACTCTGATGATAGGCCTTCAGCAACTTCAGGTACGTGTTTGTTTTGCTAAATTGCTAGTTGAGTTTCAATATCAAATGGTAGAATGTAGTTGCTGTAATAAATGAAAAATAAAAGTAATTATTTAGGGGATTATTAAGTCCACATCCACACAAACATGGAGATTAATTTTGTCCTGATAAAAAAATTAATAATAATAAAATAGAAAAAAATTATATATTATCTATCCATGATTTTATTATTATTTTATTTATAATTTTAAATATTACAATTTACCCATCTATACTTTCAATTATTAATATTTCATACACTTAAATTATTTTTTATCCAAAATTTAATAAAAAATTCAAGTGTATTATATGTAATTTTTTCTTTCCCAAATTTTGAATCAATGTGATTCTCATTTAAATCAAATTACTTCAAAAAAATTTTAATTCTATTAAAAATTTATTTTCTACTTGCCACACAAAAGTTGCCAAATAGGATCTTATTTTTGGGGTAAATGAGTGAGCCTCATATTGAATTAAATTTTAAAGTGGTAATGTAATGAAAATAATTTTTATTAAATTTTAGATAAAATATAATTTAGATGAATAAAGTATTAATAATTAAAAATATAAATGAATAAATTAGTAAATTGTAACACTTAAAATTATACGGAGTTAAGTAAAAAAAATAAAATTATGGATAATTAAAGTATAATTTTTAATAATAAAAAATATTTAAATAATTTAAATTAAAATATTTAAATTAATTATACTCATTCTTTTTCATCTTCATAATAAAAATATTTATTAATTGAAGTTGTTGGTCGTAGTAATGAATCAATTACTCCTTATTATTCTATTATCTTTTAAGTTAATAGTATAATTTTTTATTTAATTAAAAGAGTGAAAATTACTAATTTTTTCATGTAATTGTGAAAATTAGATATCTCTATATTTAAATTATTAATTCTTTTCCCTGAATGATTCGTTTCCTCCTGATTTTTGCCCTTGAATTTAAAAAAATATATGATAAAATAAGTAGTTAATTAATATGTAATGAAAAAAAAATTTTAATCTTCCTTTGCACGTAAGTCGCACTAAAATTTTAATTAATTAATTAATTTAGTTTGAAAATGCCCAATTGCTCAAGTATGAGGGATGATGCACGACACCTGGCTGGACTGCATTTTGTTATTGTAATGTCATGCATATATGGTTGGGTCACGGAATGAAATTTCACCTTTTAAGCCTATTAGCTTAGAGATTGAGAAATGTTTATATGCCTCGTGTATAGTCGGTGTTTTTTTAATTTAAATTTAATTTATTATCAATATAATATATTTTATATTATTGATAAATGAGAAAAAGATGCATTATTAAAAAATAATAATTAATAATTTTTAATAATAGTGAATAATTTTTGATATTTTTTATTGAGTTCATGATAATAAATAATTATATGATAATGTAAAATTATTTATATTGATAGTGAATTAATTTAAATTCTTTTCCTTTTATTTAATAGATAAAAAATAGTTAATTGTTAAAATATTAATAAGTATAATTCTATTCTTGAATGGAAGTAAAAGAAACATATTATGATTAAAATTTATAAGAATTTTTTATAGGTGAAAATTTGTTATATACACATAAAACATATTAATTTTTTTTTATCTAAGGTGACAAAGGTATTAAGGGAATGACAACTAATGGCATAAGGTGGATATTGAATTGTTCATTGTTGGGGTGACATTCGATTTGTAAATTTTTTTTTTCACATTTTTAGAAATGTTTTGAAGGGATGTAAAATTTTCATATTTAGTTTAAATTTTAAAAAATATTCTTGAAAATATAAATATTTTTAAAAATATTTTTAACCCAATATTTTTCTCAAATATTTTTATAAGGAAGTGAGTATCCTATATTCTCATGATATGCCAATGTTTAACTAAAATAAAAAGACCATTTTACTCCCTTTATCACTTGTTGTAATCAACTATTACTTATTATTATTCATTGCTAATGACTATGTTAGTTATTATCCATTTTCGGCCACCACCAATCGTTAGCAACCATTCTTCATTATCACTCATTGCCAGTAATTATTGTCCATTATCATTTATCACTGATTACCATTGTTGACCATCGTTAACTACCACTTATTGCGGGTGACTATTATTAGTCATCATTTATTATTAATGATTGTCGTTCACAATTCCTTATTAATTACTATTATTTATTATCACTCATCATCAGTGACTATTATTTGTTACCATCCATTGTCATGATCATTATTAGTTATTATCTATTACCAATGGTCACTAATAATCACTACTTATCCTTGAATATTATTATTTATTTTTAGTGATAATTGTGAGTCACCAGTTATCATTAATGATCATCATCTGGTATCATTATTTTTTATTATTGATCATCATTCATCATTATTGGTCATTACTTGCCACCACTCATCATTAATGATCATTATTTATTATCACCCATCTTCGGTGATCACCGTTAACTACCATTCATTACCAACGGTCACCGGTAATCACTATTTATCCTTAGTGATTATTGTCCATTCTTAGTAATCATTATTAGTCACTAACTATCATTAGTGACCATCATCTGTCATCACTATTTATCACCATTAATCACTGTTGGTCACTACATATTATCGATAATTATTTAATTTTTAATGAAAATATATTTTGTAATTTAAATAATATTTTAAAAATATTCAAAATAATTAATATAATGTTATAACATTTCTAGAAATATTTTTAATTAAATCAAATATAAGAATCTCATATTTTCAAATATTAAATTTTTAAGAATCACATTTTTAAAAATATTAAATTTTTTTAATATATTTGATTATATGAACCAAAGACTATCTCAGCTCACTAGTTAGTCAATCAATAGATGGTTAAAATTTTGATAAGATTTTATGATTCTGATTTTTTTGTTCACAATTTTAAATTCTTCTCCATATTAGAAATTTCCTAACTTGTAGTTGTAGGGACTAATTGAGTTATAGTCTCTTTAATCTAATTAAATTTAGTATTAGCATTTGAGTGAAAAAATCTAGTTTCTTGAAATTCTTAATTTTTTTATTGTAAACTTTTATAATAATTGCCACAGTTCCATCATTAGCGTAATCTGGTTCAAGGATTGCACTTCCGCATTCTTTGTGGTCATGAATCATGACATCACTGACTATTGCGAATTTCGCACCTCAGACTAGGGCAATTTATGATCATTAGCAATTATAAGGATTTTGATTATTTCAAGAAAAATGTTTTTTAAATTATTTTTTAACTTTTTTATGCTAGGAGGCTATAGGATTGGAAAATAGATTTTAATAAAAACAGAATAACATATTTAGGTGGAAATAATTTTTTAATTATTTTCTTAATTCATTTTATATTATATAATTTTAATCTCCCACACTACTTACTTTTCAACCTCTTGTCATTTTCTCCCAGCCCATTTCTACTTTCTTTCTTTTTGTCTCGTGTATTTTTCTCTTTTTACTTTTTCTTTCCGCTCGTCCTCGTATTTTTCTTTCACTTTTATGTCCACTTTCTATATTTATTTGCTAGCTCCTAATTCATCCTATCCTCCATCACTCCTTTATTTTCTCTCTCTCTAATTTTCTTAATTTATGAAAATAATATATTAAAAATTATGTTAAGTTATGAAATTGATTGAAATTTAAAGAATATAAAGTAATTTTATGAAGAAATAATAAGATAAAAAGAAATATTTAAATATTTTTATTATGCTATTATTTTTCTAAATAAAATATACCTGACTTTGGATATTTTTTTTATAAATACCTCACTTTTAATTTTCACTATTGAAGATTTGTTATCTCCTATCTTGATAATATTTTAATAATAAAATAATTATTATACATCTTAATTTCAAATTTTTAAATTTAATTTATTATTAGTATAAATTAATCTTATATTATCATTTCACGGTATTAATATTATTTTAAATTTAATTTATTATTAGTATGAATCAATCTTATATTATCATTTCACGGTAATAAAGAAATGTTATCCTTAAATTTTTTTTATTATTAATAAAATTTCTTAAATACATTTTTTATAATGATGTGTTAATTTTTTATTCACTATTAATATAAAATATTTTACAATAAAAGGATATCAAATTTAAACTTTAATCTTAAATATAATTTTTTTTATAACATTATTTTTAATAAAAATAATTTTTTATGTATCAAATAAAGAGAAAATATTTTTCATTATATTACCAAATAATAAAAAATCAATTCATTCTTTTAGAAAAATACTTTTCATAGAATGTTATTTTTTGATGAAGCAAATTGACTCACAATTATAAGTATAGTTGTTTAGCTGGTTGGGACCGGCCATTAAATGGCCTAACTTGGCCCACTTCTTTTGCAGCTATTCAAGGTAGAGAACTTAGTCTGATCCTCACATGCTAGTGACTAAACAAGTTGGCTTGGGGGCCTTTTTATAAATATTTTTTTTAATTTTTGAAATTTTAAATAATAAAAATTTAAAACAATTTCAAAGATAATACATTTAAAATTTACATATAACATTAAAAATATATTATACATATAAAATATAAATTATAAAATAACAATATTATTTATAAATAATTTATAACATGATCTTATATAATTAAAAAATAAAAACTAGATATGTGATTTTATACAAATTAAAATTTTAAGTTTATATTTCAAAAATTTTTGGTTTAAAGTGATATTTTATATCCTTTGAAAATTTTATATTTTATGTTAATTCTAAGTATTTACTTACTTCTTTTCATAATTTTTAAAATCAGATCGATCATTGAATTGGAAAAGATATTAATTTAGTAGTTCACTAGGTTGAATTGATTTTAAATTAAAAAATATTAAAAAAATATAAATTATATAATACATATGTATATATTAATATTATAAATATTTATAATAATAATTTATATTAAAAATTAAAAAAATATAATGTAAGTTAATGATATAAACAAATAAGTAATAAAATATAATAAATATGCCAATAATTTATGCTAAAATATTTTTATGAAAAATATAAATTCAATTAATCTAAAACTATAAAGATATTATATATTAATTATTATGAAATTATAAATTTTTTATTTTTATAAAAAATATAAAAAAGTTTGCCAAAACCAGTTCATTGGTTTGATTCACTGTTCTTGACTAATTCTAGCTGGTTTACATGCATTTCCAGTCTACCACTCCTTAGTAAACCAGTTTACCAGTTCAACGGGGTGGTTCAATTCAATTTTTAAAATTATGCTTTTACCATTAAAATTTTTTTAAATGAATTAAAAATTAAAAAAAATTATATACGGCCCAACTCGCCTACGAATTTACCTGCATGGGTCAGGGCCTCGTGAACTAGGTTAAATTTAATCTGCGTTTATACGAATTGTTAAAGTGACAGCTTAGATCGGTCGAAGTTTGTAAACTGACATATTAACTCATGATTTTTGGTCCATTTAAACAGTTCTAATTATCGAATCTAGTTCAATTATACATTAACATTGTTACTTGAAATCTTGGAAGTTCTGTGAGGATGCCATTTCCGATCGAACATAAACCCAAAAGGTTCCTCCACCATATAGCTTGACCCTTTATTTTATACTTAACAATAAAAAAAAATGCTGCAAACAGCGGCTGTTTGGTAGCAAATTAAACTATTTTTAATATCAATCTCGTCGGAAATCATTGGCTATGCGACAAAATATCATAAGAATAGGATGCACAATGCCAAAACAAAAGTTTTTCACTAGAAAAATCAAATATCAAAATTTTTGTATATATATATAGATATAATTTTTAAATTTTTAAGGATTAACCTAAATTATTATATATAAAAATAAAAAATCAGAAAATTTGTATAGATTGTTTAGATTTTACGTGGTATAATTAGGTTAGATTATATCGTTAAAGGTAGCTATTTCTTGAAGACTTCCCGGTGATTATGTGATGCAGTAACATGTTATTAAATGGTATCTTATTTGGTATAATTTCCCCCAACAATTTTAATAGCCATAATTTTTTTATAATTTTTTTAAACAAATTCTTGCATAAAATTTTAAATCTTACTATAAAAATATAATGTGTCTTGATCTTGCTTAAAGCCCTAAACCGATAGTGAAACAACCATACGAACATGACAAAAACAAATAGAGCTATAGGTCGCCCTGAAAACAATACGCTTGATAGTCCCCGGTTTCTTTGTTAACACAGCTATAAGATGCTCCTTCGGGGACATACGATAGTTAGAGAGATAGAAATGTAATTTCAATTGCCATTTGTAAACTAGTGTCCTAAGATTATTTAATGATGTCAGATATATAAAATTTTTTAAAATTTATGTGATTTTATTTAAATATTTTATATCGAATTGAAAGTGAATTAAGAGCTTGTTTATTTTAAAAGAAATAAGGCTGTGGAATAATAAAATAGTGAAAAATATACTATTTATTTAATAATAAATATAAAGAATGTGATGAAAAGTAATATTTTTTTTATTTTATATTGAAAGTTACTTTTTTCTATAAAGTATATCATTAAATATAATAATTTTTTAATTAAGATACATAATTAACATATTTTTATAATTTATATGAGTAAATAAATAAAAAATATCTTTCGATAAAATAAATAAAAATTTAAATAAAAGTAAGTGCACAAACTTTCAAACGCCGGTTATATATTTCTTAACCAGTATTGTTCAAGGAATGGTTAAAAGAACCCATTCAAATATTGTGGGAGGTCGACTTTTCCCTCTTTCATTGTGAGTAGATTGATAGAGAAATTATTGTGTATTTTCCTTTCCAATTGAAAATGGCGTGTGGAGAATTGGACTGATTTAAAATTACCAGAGGTAGGTCAGTCTAAATTTTATTGTGACCATCTGGTTTTCTAATCGTTTCCTATGAAAGGGATCTCAGGATTTTCAATCACTAAATAACTACAATTAATCTCTGAAAGCAACACTTATCATAATTTCAACAAAATGGTGGAGTAAGCAATAAACAATTAATACAATTTATGATTATGATTTTCATCTTCTAACTGCCATCAATAAATTGTACGGTTGTAATTGACGAAGACTTGTTGGCAATCGCTCTCATGACCAAATTTGTCTGAACATTTCAGGCGTTTAATTACGGTGACGGCTAACTTCCACAAGTTTCAATTTTTTTTATTTGAATAAAAAATTTATGTTATTAATTTAATAATTATTAAAATAATTAAAAATATTAAAATTAATTTATCATCACCAACATCTTTTTTAAATTAGTGAATATATTTATTTACAAAATAAAAGAAAATGAGTGAAATTAATTTAAATATTTTTAACTTATACTCCTCTATTAAAATTATTTAAATATTCTTTTAATTTATTATTATTATTATTATTATTTATAATATATTTTTATCTAATTAAAAAAATAAATAGAATGGATGTTAATAACCTTCACATCCATTCCTTTGAATTATAAATCAACCTTATATTATGAAAAATGGAACCCATTTTAAGCAACGCAGTGGGTAGCAGTCATAAAAAATTTGGGAACATGCCGCTCCCAAATTCAAGCCTTTTTGTTATCAATATAAAAAAGGTAAACCATTGTTTTTTTTTGTCAAACGTTGAGGGGTTAATAGTAAGGTTTTTGAATAGCACACTTGGGGGATTATGTTCAACTTCCCTTCTTATCAATATGAAAAAAGAAAAAGAAAAAGAAATGCAAAATATTCGGTAGTTGTATTTTACTCTCACCAATTTTAAAAAATTGTAAATTAAACTTTTAAATTATAGAAAAATTTATAATATGCATCATTTACTTAATTAACTATTATATTAAATTATATAAATTTTCAACAAAAATTACTATATTATTATATATTATTTTATTACATCTTATTCTTAAATATTTAATTAAAATACTATATACCTAATTTAAAATGAAAACATTTTTTTAAGAAATAACTTATAGTTTCACTTTTATAATTTAAAAGCTTTGAATGGAATTTTTATACACCCTTTTTTTCCCCTAATTATACTTCGTATCATTTTCTTCTTAATTTTTTATTAATTGTTTCTAATTATAACTCATATAATTTTCCTCTTAGGATTTTTAGTAATTGACTTAAGCGATTTATCTGCCATTTATTAAGCAAAAGACAAATGACTTACTTTCTTATATAAAGCGATATAACATCATAAAATATTTAAGTTATTTTTAATTCTTTATCACTTAAATATAATTATAAAACCATACTTAAAAGAGTTTATTCTATATATGTCAATTACTAACAAAATTAAATAAAAAATAAAAGAAAATATTTCATTAAAATAAAAAATATATAAAATTTAAAATTTAAATATTTAATTAGAAATTAAATAAATTAAATTACGAGAGACTGTTTAATTTCCCCTGTATTTTATGCTGAATCTGTGCCACCTCAGATTCGATGAAGTAGTTGGTTTAGACAGAGAAATTATTAAATGAAATTCATTTATTACATTGAGATTTTATGATGTGATATATTTCAAAAATTTGAAATAATAGTAAATAATTGTTTCTTATTTAATAATTTTACAACTTCTTTGAAGATATTATCATAGAGAGCTTGAACTCATAAGAAATTGGGTGATTTTATTATTAGATTATATTTTTATAAAATTTTAAAATAAATAAATTATAATTAAAAATATAAATATTCATACATTAAAAATAATTAAATTGTGAAAAGAACTTATCTCTTAAATGGTAAGACTTCCCGCAACAATACTTTTCTTTAACATATATGTTTTTATTTAGTTCTATAATAAATGATGGATTAACATTTTTCGAAGTTGGATCTGAAAAACTCACAAACTTTAGAAGTAACTAATGTTGGTTCATAAAAAGGGAGATATAACCGTATTACTCAGCTTCTAATCAAGTATCTCTAAACGTTATAGATATTATCATAGTTTGCTCTATTTTTTTAATGTTAATTCACATAAATTTTTAAGTTTTTTTTCGACACGTGATGTTGATTTTAATAGGAATTTAAATTTGATTTTATATTATCAAAGAATAAGAATATGTAAAAATTAATTATAAAATTTTATCAATGATAAAACTTTTAACAATTGTTTAATGAAAAAGTTTAAATTTGATCTATTATTAATGAATGAAAAAAATATATATTATTAAAAAAGTATAAAAAATTAAGAATTTTTAATAATTTTTATTAATATGATACATAAATAGATGATTATGTAAAAACTAATTTTGATAGTAAATTAAATTTAAAGCCTTAATGAAATGACAATGCCTGCAATTAAAAATGATTATGTAAAATTTATTTATATTTTATTTAGATCAAAATTATATCCTTTTGATTAATGCTTGAGTTCGAAACAAATTTTAATGATGTTAGAAAAATAACTAATGTCATTTCTGATCATAATTTGACACTAAAAATATCAAATATTCAAGTTTTATTTTTTTTGATAAAAATATATAAATATACTTATAAATCATAAAGATAGTAAAAAAATATTTATATATATTACAATTAAATATAATAAGTTTGGTGAAAGATATTTTTTTTTTGAAAAGGAGATGATTTTTCCCTCTTTCATAATTTCAAAAATTATATTTTTTAATGAAAAAATATAAAAATATATAATACTCTTTTATTTATATATAAAAATATTTTTTTAAAAAATATATTTTCTAAAAATAAATGGTGCCAAAGAAATTTTTCTGTCTTTTTTTGGCCCTGTGTTAAGAAACATTTTTGCCATTGTCGTTTTGTCAACATAAGTCGTCTGGGCTATTCCTCACGAAGTCCTCGCTTCGTGTCTAAACTGACAACTCAATCTATTAGACCTGTCATTTTGTTTAACATATTTCTATTAAAAATATATACATTATAATATCCCTCTTTCGCCCCTTCAGTACATTCAGGTGGGGTAGACTTCGATTGAAATGATCCTCGTCAGCATATTACGACTTTCTTGTTTTTTTAGTTTTTAATATATACCTTATGTAGGGACCTAAAGAGGTTAAATCAGGTTAAATTGTATTTTAAATAGATGAAATTTATTTTATAAAATAATATTCTGAATCCGACCTACTAGTTTATGAATTTAAATTTGATTAATTATCAAAGTAAATTAATTTTACAATATTATATACTCATTTGTTATCATGTTAATAAAAATATTAACATTTTTTACTATTATTAAAAATCATTAATTATCATTATTTTTTTAATTTTATATTTTTTTATTCATTAATAATATAAAATATTATATATTAATAATAAATTAAATTTAAACTTTTAATTTATGTATGACTTACAAGTTAAATTTACAAAAAATAAACTTATCCTATTTATCTCAATAAATTGATTTATCAATTTAGGTTCAGTGTAAAGTAATTACAATAGGCCGTAAGTTTTTAATAGGTGGTTTGACCTATTTCCGCTGATAACCATTGGTTGTAGAATATTTTTAATCTATAAAAAGGGACATAGACTCAATTGAAAAAAGGAAATACGAGCCTTTTAAAGTCGAGCACATGAATATCTTTGAATTTATTTATCTTTTATTAGAGGGAGAATTTCCATTTATTTATAGAATATATTGTAATTTTTTTCCTAATTTTCTATTTTGGTCATAACTTCAATTCTTAAATTAGCAAATTTTCTTTGCCTTGCAATTTGAGTCTTTGAATTGTTGAATGTATCATTGACAATTTTTCTGTTAAAATGTGGGTTTCTCAGCCCTTTCATGACAATATACATTCATAATTTCATAGCAACCATAGTCTTTTAAAGTTAAATTATAGTTCTAATTAATTAAGATGCCTGCATCAGATTCTTTGTTCAATTTGTTGTTTGGTTGCTTTTATTGTACTTATCTTTGCTTGTAGTTGTTTACTTTTTATGAAGTTTGACTCTTTGAATAATACGCGAAAAGATTAAAAAAAATATTATACGATAATATAAGTTACGAACGAATTAGTCCTCCACGCTACTGAGTTATAGCATCTTGGAAGAAAATTTGTGTTTTCATATTTGGCATACTCGGAACTCCTCCTTCAACTTATTATTTTTATTATTTTTGTGAAACAGTGATTATTTATTATTTTTGTAGTTAATTACCTATCCGACAAATCCTTTTTCCCTTATCCGTGTTTTTATTTTCTATTTTACATGTAAAATTTATTGAAGAATATATATATATATAACGTAGAGTTGTAGATCCTTGTAGTCTTTTTTGAGATCTAATGATTTGCTTTTATTCTCTTTGACGAAATTATGTTATTAACAGTGAAGTTGATATCCGCGTTGGTGAAAAATTACGCCATGAATTAGAAAAAACCAAAGATATTTTAAGTTTATTTTAAGATATAAGTTTGAGAATAATTAAATTATTTATATTTTACTTTTTATTGTTTGAGTGAAATTTGTTTCTTATTTTCAATCCTCCAATATATTAAAAGTAGGATCACCATAAAAAAATTGTGTTTTATTCTTTAATTTTAATTTTTTTAATAATGATGTGACTGAAAATCTACCCAACTTGACCGATAATCCACCCAGCATACACTTCAAATCTGGGTAAGATATCTGAACCTACCATCCTTTTGCGATTGGCTTAAGGCCGTCTGATTTCTATATTACTCTGAAGAGTTACAAGTTTTATATTTCTTCCCCTTCTTAATTCAATTTCATTGTGTTAATACTTTGAACTCTCACCTTTTATATATATATATTTTTTTAATTAAATGATGAAGGCATGTAAACACCAGAGACAGAGTAGTCTTTTAGACAATATCATTCATCCTAACCGCAGTTTGGGTAAGTGGACCTTATGCGCGTCAGCTACCCCAGTGGGAAACAGGCGCGGTAAGTATTACATCTCTATTGACTTCGTCAAACCTTCTCGAAACCAAATTATTCGACTGAAAAAATACTTTCGTTGGCATGATGCAAAAGATGGACTAACAAAACCAATCACCAAATTCCTGGAAATTTCGCGCTTTGGAAAATTTCAAAGTCCTACCTCTTGTCCAAAACTGACTACGACCTAATTCATAAATTAAACGAGATCGAAAAGATATCTCATTTTGCACATAAAATATCATCTTTTGTGCAGTTTCACAAATTTCATCATCCGTCTGCTCTTCCCTTCCCTCATTCTTGTTTCTTCTCCAAGAATGAGACCTCACTTGTTCCCATCTTCCATTCTCTTCGTTTGGATCATTTTTCTCTTCTCAATCAATATAATCCCAACATTTGTTTTTGCCGATTATAGTAAGTACTCAAACTGCAAAAAATCTTTTAGCTGTGGAGATCTAAGTGGTATCCAGTTTCCTTTCTGGGGAGGAGGCAGAGATGATTACTGTGGAATGTCTGGCTTGAAGCTAAGCTGCCAAGACAACGTTACAAGATTCAACATCAGTTCTGTAACATATCGTCTTCATAGTTTTGAGTCATCAAATCTAACAGTTTCTAGGGATGATTATTACAACAATCTCTGTCCAAGTGAACACAAAAACACTACCTTCGATCCTGCTGTGTTCCAATATTATGATGACGATTATGTCAACGTGACGCTGTTATATGATTGCTCCAGTTCTGTACCAGGTGATCTTTTAAGCCAATCATGCGGTGGTAGTAGTGGTGCTAGTGTCTACTATGTCGACAATATTCAGTATATAAAATTTTGCCCGAGTCTTGTTGTTATTCCGGTTTCTGTCACATTCACGCTGGCCATATTTGACCATCAAAATAATAATGGAGCTCTACAGGAAGCACTCGATGGTGGTTTTAGTTTGCAGTGGGTTTTAGACAAGGATAATTGCAATGCATGCCTGGATTCTAATGGGGAATGTGGGTATTTGAGTAAACAATTTGCCTGTTTCTGCGATGATGGGGGTCATAGAGCTTCATGTACGGATGGGCATATAATTGACAAAGGTAAGTTACTTATTTCCTATCGTTACTGCTATGTATTGCCCTTGCCTTTGTGGTTCTTTTTCACCAATTATCAAAGAAAGCCAGGGGAGCGAGAAAACAGGGGAGGGTAATGTCTCACACACACAGTTCAATCGGTTCAATTATCACCGGCTATTATCTAGACACGTGGGGTTAACCAATAGGTACAGTCACCTTAAATAAAATTTGGTAATTTTTTTTTTTATATTTCAATTATATCAGTTGTTCTTGATTGTTAACTGATGAATAAATGATCATTGTCAATTTTTAAAATTTTTAATATTTTAAAAATAAAAAAATTAAAATTTTAATATATATATATATATATATATATATATATATATAAATTTTATAAAATTTATAAATAAATAATAAAATTAATAGTTATTTTTTATTTATTATCTATAATTAAGTACACTTAATATAATTAAATCATACAAAAATTTCTCAATTCGGTCAAGTGTGTAATATATGAGACTGAGTAAATTAAAATAAACGCTACCAGTTTATCCTCTGTTCACTGCAGCAGATATTTTAGGTTAGAATAACTGATTTATCCCTGGGATTAACATGCCTCAACCATAAGAGTTATTAATATTGGATTCTTCCTCCCTAAATCATAGCAACTCATGAATTAGAATGGGTCAGCATAACCTTGGAGAAAAAGATATAATTCCTGATTATGTTTGACTTTTGACATTTATACAAGGTTCTAGCCACCATTTGAAAAATTCCCAATAAGTTTTCTTGTGATGGTACTAGAGTTAAGCCTCGTCTAGAATTTTCCCATCTTTACATCCCTAGAGTTCCGGCGGTCCAAACTTCATCTTCCCTAATTGTGACTTCTTCCTAAGAATTCTTATTTTACTCACACAAAATTAGCCACGATTTACTCTTATAATTTGGAATGATTAAAAATGAAATTTTGGATCCGTTTGGTTTGGAGAAAAATGAAAATTTTAAAAAATATTTTTCTAAGAAAATATATTTTTAAAAAATAAATTAATTTTCTGTTATTTGGTGCATAAAGAAAAAATATTTTCTGGTGTTTGATATACAAAGAAAAATTAATTTCATTTAAAGTAAATTAAAATTATTTATTTTAAAATTATTATAATTTTACTTACCTTTTAAAAAAGAATTTTTTAATAAATTTTTTATTCTTCTTAGTGCCCAATAATCCAATAATGATCGATTTTCAATAATAAAATATATATTAAAGGCATTACAAAATCTTATATATTAATTCATACAATTAGTTTAATTAATTTTTACAAAATATTGTATAATAAAATATCCATCATGAGAAAAAAAGGGAGAATATTTGAGTAAATATTACATAAAAATATGCACCTAAACTTTAATAAATAAAAATATATTTTATAAAAATAAAAATGGAGCATCTATCATGAAATATTTAATAAATAAAAATAAATTTTATTTGTGATCACGATTGTGTAACAAAGTAAGAAGGTAAAATGTTTAGGTTCGAATATGGATGTACTGAGTAATAAGGAAAATAAATTTCGTTTTTTAAAATGGGAAGTTATTTTTCTTAAAAATAATACAACTTTCTGGTTAATTAGAATTTATTTTTCTATTGACCAAAATTTTTTAATGTCCAAATAAGGGAAAGTTAGAAAATGAATTCCAAAAATTCATTTTTCCCCAACCAAACGGATCCTTTATGTCATTTGCAAATCACCTTTTTTTTTAAATGATATTTCAATTTAAATAAAGGAAATTTCATTTTCTTTTCTTTCATATATAATTTTTGTTTTTGTTATATATATTTCGTTATGAAATTTATTAAATTTATTCAAGATTTTATTAGAATTCATTTTATTTGACTTAAAATACATATTATATAAAATATTCACCCTCTTCCTAACATTATATTTTTTATAATACTATTAACATCTACTTTTTAATTGAATTACAAACATCTTTCAATATATATTAAATAAAAAAATTCATTTGTAATTGTAATAAAATCATTTTTATTAAAACATTGGATTCTAAAAATTTGATTCCACATGAAGCATTAGCATAAGTGATGCCACTTTTAACTCAAAATGTGGCACGTGTGTTAGAATAATGAAGTGTGAGAAAAATTGCGTGAAAGTAACATTTTTCTCACAAAAACAAAACTCCATTCCTATACTAGCTATCATCTTTGAATGATAATTATTATATAAAATCCTAGGAAAGCTTTGATTATTGACTTTAGTATTAGAGAATTAAAACGTGTCTAACCTTTCCAAGTTTATGTATTCAAGATTAAGAGTAAGATTGAAGTGGTCAGAAATTTTGGCAACAACTTGTATGAGTTGTTTGACTGAGCACGGTCAGAATTAAAATCCCTGAAAATTTAGTGCATAAATTGGAATTGACCGAGGATGCTTATCTTTAAATAGGAGTTTGTAGCATAGAAAATTACCATTAATTCTGTCTCTAACTTTACATTTTCATTTTTTTTAGTAATAATAAGAATGATAATTTATTTAATACATATACGCAAAAATATAGGTTTGAATCCCAAATGTAATATAGAATAAATTTTTTTAAATAATATAGAATATTATCATATTATTAAAATATTGACATATTCATTATATTCTATTATTACAATAAAAGATATTTGTACTAATGAGTAGTATTTTTTTAGTTTGCTTATCGATTGATAAATATAAGGACAGGAATTTCAATGCTCTTCTTATCACTTCTCCTTTCCCTTTTCCTAATAAGGCGCTTTCTATGGATAATAGTTGGTGCCCTGATAAAGAAACTCTTAGAGCAAGGATGATTCTTCACAAGTGTCCGGATAAAAAAAATGATAACCCCTTTGTCTCTTTTCCAACCTCTAATTCTGAAGTTGTAACTTCTTTATCCAAACATTTCTCTCGGTTTTGGTCCAGTAAGATAGGCTGATAATCCTTATCATCTTTTTTTTTATTTATAATTTTCTCATCCTTTATTTGTTCAATAAGATGGTCTCATCTAGGAAATTCAACCAAGCTTTGAAGAGATTAAAACATGTTGCCTTTGGTGTGAATGAGAAGCATGTCTTCTCAATGTACTAGCAGAAGTTAAATAAGTCTACTTGGACTGTCTTAAAAAGAGCACGATATAAAATTCAAAAAATCTCTATTGTGATAAAAAAAAAACTCATATTCGGTGAAAATTTCATTAATTTAATTAATATTCAGTTTTAAATTTATTTAGTATAAATATATACTTTTATTTTTGGATGGGAAGGGTTGTGGCAGAGTAGTATTAAAACTCTGCTAGATGTTTTAAGCTTTTCTTTACATATATAGAGTAAACAATTGAATATACCATTTTGATTAAAACAAGATTTGGTCAAGAAATGGATGCTTTATGGATGTGAACAACTTTAGATTGGCTCGGACAATTTGTGTCAGGGGGCTGATCTAGAACTTGCTTGCCGCATGAAGAGGCTGTTGTGTACGACTTAACCATACAAGCAAACTCTCCTAAACTCGTGATGATTTGGCATCTCATCAAAGTCCAAGTCAACAAAAGCCATCTTATTTTGTCTTTTTTTTTCTTCACATTATTCATAGAAGTTCTCACATGCATTTTTTTGAAATACTCTAATATATACAACAGTCAAAGAAAAGATAGACACAAAATTTTAAGAAAGAGGATACGTGAATCCTTCGAAAGTGGAGTCCTTTGCATGTCTTTGAGTTTATTCTCTTTTAGTGTTGTAAAAATTTCTATTTGCTTATGGATTATATTAAAATTTCTTATGGATTTTTGTTGCTCAAATTTTTCTGGTGTCAAGTTATGAAAGGGGAGAGAAAAAACAAAAATTGATTGCTATAAACAGTCTATCTACAAACTACTAATATACTAATGTCAGTGATGGAAGTAGGCAAGGAATTGTACAGAGTGAGAAAGTGTGAATAAACTTTTATGTTTGAGTTGTTTCATTTCTCTTTGTACCGCAATTACAATACTGATATTTGAGAAATGAGTTCGATAAATCATGATTTGCTTGAGATTGAGTGAAATTAAAAGGATAAAAATGTAAATGAAATATTAATTTTCTACTTGACGGGAGCTTTTAGCTTGATATGAAACTTTTATTTACCTTTGTTTGAAATCATGGAAAAAATATAATTTAATTCATTTGAAAATAGATGCATATACAATTTTATATAAGAATCAAATTTCAAATAAATTGAATTTTATATTTTTTATGATCACAAATCGAGGATTAAGGAAACAATTCTATTCTTTTAGTGAATTTTGCTTTAAACCGCTTAATTATAATTTTCTCTTTGGTTATGTCTATGAAGTTTCATTTTTCCTATCTAATACATCCGAAGCATCTTACTGACTTCTTTGCAGATGAAAAATTTTACTTCCATATCTAAATTTCTCAAAGTATCCTTCACATTTATTTACATTACACATTATGATTCAAATATACTCAATTTACGAAGCATGACTGCGTGAGACATGCTGTGTATAAGTAGTTTTGCTAATAGCAGATTAATGTACCATATTTATTATTTTCTATGTAAATGTGTGATCATACTTTGTATATGTCCATTTGAAGCATAACCTATGTTTATTATTTTTTTTCTTTTGTATCTAAAATTTAACCCATTTGGAGATGATACTAACAATTTCCAAGCACCTATTTCTCACCCGTTGAAAGTTCAAACCTTAGACAACTTCAATTCATATTTTAACATTTCAACATTTCTTGATTGTTGCAGATAAGAATAAGAAAAACAAAGCGGCCATTGCAGGAGGTAATTCACATTCTGTTAAAATATGTTGTGACTTGGCATTAAAATTTTACTGATTTCTTGCTTTGTCCTCAGGCGTTGCTGCAGGAATTGTAGCACTTGTTGTCATTGCTGTTGCATTTTGGCTTATACGGCGCCGTAAGAAGAGAATTGCTCAGCGATCAAAAAGCAATGACCTTCTGATGCCTCCTTTTTCAAGCAGCGGCTTTACAAGTGCTACCTCTACAACCATATCTGAAAGTGGAAGTTTTCCTTCTAAAGCCTCCTCCAAAGTTAACTCTGTTCAGAGGAGTTACTACTTTGGAGTTCAAGTTTTTAGCTATGAAGAACTTGAGGAAGCTACAAATAACTTCGATTCTTCCAGGGAACTTGGTGATGGAGGTTTTGGCACTGTCTATTATGGTAAGCAGATTATGATGAAAAATGACAAATGCCCTCAACATCTTTCACTTGACTGCATTTATATGCATAGTTTCCATGATCTAATTGGGCGCGTAACATGTGTCTTGACTCTAATGCAATGAACGCAAGTCATCTGTCAATTTTGCGGCCATTGAAAATCTTGCATATATCTTTCTAAGACATCAAGATCTAAAATTCTAACAAATGGCTTGCTTTTATTTGGTGAGAGTAAAGATATGTATTATATTTGATGTATATAAGAATTTCTTGAATGAACCATTGAATGTATTGAGTGAAAGTTTGTGAAATAAGATAAATAAATATAATAATTTCTTCCAAAAAAATATTAGTTGCATTTCAATTTGTTTATAACTTCTCTTACAACTACGTGCACACAGAGTATAATTAGAATTAAACTAGTTTGACATCTAATAATAAGTGGAACAAGTTTAACTCGAATTGTAATAACTGTGTTAATTGAGAAAAATTATGAACTGAGGAACAGCACATATTGCTATTCCTTCTAACTTTGGTTTGTTTGTCAAGCATTTTCATCCTTCGGTTTATCTTTTATCTCTGAACAATCTTCAAATTGTTGCTCAGGCAAGCTCAAAGACGAGCGTGTGGTTGCAGTAAAACGCCTATATGAAAGAAATTTCAAGCGTGTTGAGCAGTTCATGAATGAAGTCAAGCTTCTAGCTAAGTTAAGGCACAAAAACCTGGTAGCGCTCTACGGATGCACCTCAAAAAACAGCCAAGGACTTCTCCTTGTTTATGAGTACATTCCCAATGGAACAGTAGCAGATCACATCCATGGTGAAAGAACGAAATCCTCTGTACTCCGTTGGCCTACACGTCTCAAAATCGCGGTGGAAATAGCCGAGGCTCTGGCCTATTTGCACAAATCCGATGTCATACATCGCGATGTGAAAACCAATAACGTTCTCCTCGACGACAATTTCACGGTTAAGGTCGGTGATTTCGGTCTCTCGAGGTTGTTCCCTACTCATGTCACCCATGTTTCAACTGCTCCGCAAGGAACACCAGGGTATGTGGACCCGGAGTACTACCAGAACTACCAGCTGACCGACAAAAGTGATGTTTATAGCTTTGGTGTGGTGTTGATTGAGCTTATATCATCATTAGAAGCTGTGGACGTTAACAGGAATCGCTCTGATGTCAATTTGGCTAATATGGCTGTTAATAAGATACAGACTCAGGCGTTGCATGAATTGGTCGATCCATTTTTAGGATTTGACAGAGACGAGGCCACAAGGAGAACGATAACAGCGGTGGCGGAAGTGGCCTTCAGGTGCTTGCAGCAGGAGAGAGATGCGAGGCCTCCCATGGAAGACGTATGGGAGACCTTGAAAGGAATACAAGAAGAAGAATATGGTGTTAAGGAAGCAACAATTGTGGATATTAAGGATCATGTTACGCTCTTGAAAAATGCTGATCCACCATTTTCACCAGATTCCATTGTTGATCATAGGTGGGTTAGTGGCTCTACAAATGCTTCTAATTCCTCATAGATTGTGAAGGCCTCTCTCCTGGTTTTGGCCTTCAATTCGATTACGTAGTTAAAACACTGTGCACGTAATTTTTTGTGTGTGTTAATTAGTTGGTTCAAATTCATAATATTTATCATATTTGAACTTAGCTTTGAGTTCTTTTCGTAGCCTGCCTTGTATTTTTTTTCCCCTTTTAATGTCAACAGGTGTGAGCGAGTGATTTCACTTCTTTTGCAAATTAAGTAACCTATTTAGGTTAGTACAATGTTAGTGGACTTCTAATACTTTGCCATATGTAGAGCAATCTATATTTGAAGCTTTTAATCAGATCAATTGTGCTGTTCTGTTAATATACACACACGTCTTACTATCATTGACGACTCATTTTACAAATGTACATTTGAAAGTCACATTTGCTTCGTTTTGCAAGTATGTCACACACACACACACACACATATATATATATGATTGCAAGGAAGTTTATAAATTGTAATTATTTGAGTAGCATTGTTCTATGTAAGCCACATATTTTTATTTCGAAAATCAAATATCTTTGAGAAGTTTTGTATATTATTTTAATCAATTTGCCACTAGATGTGATCTTATATTGTGGAGTTTTAATAATTTTGCTAAAAATTTTAGATTTGAACTTGTTCTTAATCAACCTTGAAAATAAATATTTTTCATCATTATTTCATAAAACATGTGATTAAAATTCCTTTTTACAACATTAATGTATTTGGGTTTGTTCTTTTAGTTACATGTGAGATTTGTTGGTCTAATAAGGGGAGGGGAATGTGACTCTATTTAGGAGGAAGAAGAAAAAATCACATATTATCCTTATAAATTCAAACAATAATTAAGAATTCTATATGAAAGGACTTTTGTGAGGAGGCATTCAAAAAATTAAAGCAATATCTATTTAAACCCCCAATATCGTCACAACTTTGGGAAGGAAAGCTTCTGTACATGTATCTTGTAGCATTCGAGGAAGTAGTTCGTTTTGTTGTAATAACAAAAGAGCAACGTGAATAAAAGTTAGTGTATTTCGTTAGCAAAGTGTTGCACAAATAAAAAAAGAGATACTAGGAGATAGAGAAGCTAGTGTTTGCCTTGTTGATTATGTCAACGTGACTCAAGCCATATTTTCAAGCACATTAAATCATTGTTAAGACCAATTAGCCCATCTCTAATCTAGTCAAATGATTAGTCTCTTGGTCGGTAGAACTATTAGAACATGGAGTTAACTTTGAAGCAAAGAAAGCTGTCAAATCACAAGCCTTGGTAGATTTTGTGGCCAAGCTAACTAGAGTGGATAATAAACAATATAAAAGGATGTGGACATTATATATAGATGGTTCTTTAAACAAAAGAGAAAGTGGAGTAGGGATAATCCTTGAAGGACTAGATGTTTTAACATTAGAATACCTTTTATAATTTAATTTCCAGACCACAAACAATCAAATGGAGTATGAACCACTAAGAGCAAGTTTGTAGCTAGCAAAAGAGGTTAGAGTGGAGCAAGTATTGGTTCTTAGTAACTCTTAATTAGTTATAAGTTAGATAAATGGTGATTATGAAGTTAAAGGACTAATGCTAAGGCAATGCATCTGGGAAGCAAAAAATCTACTACAAGACTTCACTTATGAAGTGAGATGCATTCAGAGGGAGCAAAATGAATGAATGGATGCACTCAACAAGCTAGCTAGTGCAAAAGCAGTAGTGAACAACAAAAGAGTAATATAACAAACAATCCACAATCTCAACATAGAAGAGAAAGAAATGTCAAATGTGTATGAAAAGCACACATGGATGATCCTTATTATGAAGTACCTAACAAATCGAACTTACCCAGATATAAAAGAAGGTGCAAGAAAACTCATTAGTAGAGCAACACATTTTTTCTTGCATAATAAAGAGTTATATAAAAAAAAGCTTTTCCTTATTGATATTGGAATACTTGAGCCTAAATGAGTTAAACTATATGTTAAGAGAATTTCATGAACAAATATGTAAAAGCCATATAAGGAGGTTAGCTCTAGCATTGAAGGCCATCTGTTTAGGGCATTTTTGGCCAACCATGAAAAGTAATACACTTTAGTTCATCTGAAGGTGTAATAATTGCTAAAGGAATGGAAAAATGCCAAGAAAACTAATGATTGCTTAGCTTTTAATCATTTGCTCAATAGTAAGACTTTTGAAACCTTCATAAAGCTTGTAAAATTTATTCAAAATGAAAAAGGAATGACCATAATAAGCATTATAAGTGATAATAGTAAAGAATTTGAAAATTAAGACTTTACTTGTTATTGTAATGAACATGGCATTAAGCATAACTTTTCATCTCCTAGAATACCTCAACAAAATAGAGTTATTGAAAGAAAAAATAGGAGTTTAGAAAAAAATGACATGAACTATGCTAAATGATAGCCTTCTTTTGAAGTCTTTATAGGCAAAAGCAATTAGCACTAGATGTTATGTAATGAATAGAACCTTGATAAGGTTAACTTTAAAGAAAACCCCTTATAAATTGTACAAAGGAAGAAAGCTAAATATATCACATTTTCGTGTCTTTATTGGAAATGTTTTGTGCATAACAATGACAAAGACATACTTGGAAAGTTTAATACCAAATCTGATGAAGTCATATTCATTGGATATTCTTCTAATAGCAAAGCCTATAAAGTTTGCAATAAAAAAATTTGCTAGTGAAGGAATCCATCCATATGGTATTTAATGAATTTATCTCAAGTATGAAAAAGGTATCAAATGAAGATGAATATTAGGTATATTCATGGCTTATCCAAAAGGACTTAAATGATCAAAATGAAAAAAAGATGAAAAAGATCAAGAATCTCCTTTTCCCATAGCAAATGCAAATCAAGAGCAAAGTTATAAACTTTAAAGAGAATAGAAGATCATGAAGAGCCATCCCATTAACAAGTCATTGGTGATATGTCTTAAAAAATAATTAAAAATTCTCTTAGAAATATATATGATCATTTAGAATTTCTATCTTAAATTAAACACAAAAACATTGATGAAGTAATAATTAATGAACATTAGATCTTAGCTATGCAAGAAAAGTTAAATCAATTTGAAAGACATGAAGTTTGAGAGCTTATGCCAAGACCTATTAATTATCTAATTATTGGCATTAAATAGGTCTTTAGAAACAAATTTGATAAGAATAGTGTCACACTTTAGAATAAAGCCCAATTAGTTGTAAAAGGTTACAACCAAAAGGAAGGCATGAATTATGATGAAACTTATGTACTAGTAACAAGATTAAAAGTTATTAAAATGTTATTAGTATATGCTTGCATGAAAAAATTTATGTTTTTGTGCATTTTTTAATGGTATAATTATGTAAGAAGTGTATATTGAATAACCTCTAGGTTTTGAAAGTCACTTTTTCCTTAATCATATTTTTAAACTTAAAAAAGTACTTTATGGTCATAAATAAGCTCTTAGAATTTGGTATGAGAGATTGAGCAAATTTTTTATAGATAAAGGCTTTTCAAAAGAAAAAGTTAATGCCACTATATTTATATAGCATAAACTTGATGATATTCTTCTTATGCAAATATATGTTAATGATATCATATTTGCTGCTACTAATGATTTTATGTAGAGTTTACTAAATTGATGCAAAGTGAATTTGAGATGTCTATGATGGATGAGCTGAACTTCTTCCTTAGTTTGCAAATCAAACAATCAAATGATTTAACATTTGTAAGTCAAACTAAATATATAAAGAAGTTAATCAAGAAATACAAGATGGATAAGGCAAAACCATATTTTACTCCCATGAGTATTGCAATAAAGTTAGACTCAGATGATGAAGGTAAAAATGTTGATATTACAATGTATAAAGGCATGATAGGTTTTTTATTTTATCTTATGCTAATAGGTTCAATTATGTTTAATGTGTGTATGTGTGCAAGATTTCAAACAAATCCAAAAGAATCTCATGTAACTGTCATAAAATGGATTCTAAGATATCTTACAAGCACACCTCACATTAGGTTGTGGTAGCTTAGAGAAAAGAGTTATTATTTAATAGGTTTTGTTGATACTGACTTTATGCATGAGAAGATAGATAGGAAGAGTACTAGTGATACTTGTCAATTTTTTTGAAACTCACTAGTCTTATAGCATAATAAAAAGTAAGATAGTATAGCTTTGTCTACAACAAAAGTAAAATACATAGCCATTGCTAGTTATTGTACACAACTTTTGTGGATGAAATAACAATTATCAAACTTTGATTTGAAATTTAATCATATTCCTATCATATGTGATAATACTGATGTCATTAACTTTACCAAAAATTCTATTATGCATTCTAAATCAAAACATATTAAAATAAGATATTACTTCATTTGAGATCATGTTCAAAAAGGAGATATTACCTTTAAATTCATTCAAATGGATTTTCAGCTTGTAGACATTTTCACTAAGCCATTTAGTAAAGATTGTTTTGTGTTTATAAGAAAGGAATTAGGCATGTTAAAAAAATGATCCTTTATGAATGATTAACATATCTTTATAAATGATTTCAAATGTTTTTTATCATCTTAAAATTTGCAAATTCATTATGTATAATTGATTACTAACTTAGACATTAAAGAGTTCTTTAGATTTGTTTTGTAGGGTTCATAGATAAAAAATAGTGCATCAAAATGGACTTGTTGGTCCTTTCTAGACTTTATAGCCTTTTTATCCTTATCGAAAGGCCAATAATTGATTCTTGTGCTGCATAATAGTCAATTGTTTGCCCAATGCTAACAGTGAAATCCAAAGGATAACAGTCAATTATTATGCACCATAATAATTGACTATTGCTAATTTTATAAAAGTTGTCTCTAAGCCTTTAACCTTATTTTTTTAAGAAATTCTAAACTCTTTCCCTTTTTTTCTCTCTTTTTGTCACCTAAATTCATCCATCCGCTTATTTTTAAGCTAAATCCTACTGATTAAGCTCTTTCTAACCCCTTCCTAATCATCTTTCGTCTATTTTTTACGGATTAAAGTTATTTTTTTCACCCATATTTGGAAGATTATAGGTTAAGGTTTCATCAACTTTCAGATTTTGTTAAGATTGTTGGTTATTGAGCAAATTATTTCAATTTTCTCTTTCAAATGGTAAGTAAATTGCACTCAAAACATCCAAGAGTTCCCTCTTCTTAAGCTCTTCCATTTGTAACTAATAAGACTGAGACTCATAAAGCCATGGATGATAGATTTTCCTCTGCTAAATAATGTAGATTTTTCAAAAGGTCAGTAAATGATTGTAAAGTTCTAAATTTAAGTGCTTTTTCTAAAGAGAGATTTCCTTAGGTTAAGACTGTAAAGGAGTTAGGTCTTGAATTTTTTGTTAATAGGCTAAAAACAAATTATACATAATCTATTACAAGAGCCTTCTATTCAAATAGGGTAGTCAGAGATTATCTTTTAACTATTGAATTTGAAATTTGTGGAAATCAAATTTTGTTAATTAAGGAAACTTTATACAATTGTTAAAATTATGAGATAGTGATGGTATCAAGGTAACTGATATTAAGGATGAACTCAGCAACCCCTTAATTGGTTAAAATTTATGCTTGTATTATGAATCATATTACTTGTATGTTGATGTTTATTATTGGTGAAATCTTGCTTAGTAAGAGTGGTACTTTTAATGAAGCAAATGATGTTGAGTTATAATTAATTTAGGCCTTAATGGAAAAGAAGCCTATCAATATGCCATTTTTTTATTATGAAATGGATGGTCTACTATGCATATCTTTTTAATATTCTTCTTCCACATAGTCATTTTATTGCATATGCCATATAAGATCATAATATTAATATGATAAGAATTTAAAGTGATTACATTGCTCTTTTTGTATTTGATTTGGCTACCTTGAGTCGAGCTAGTTATAAAAAGTAGGATGGTGCATGGTAGAAAAGAAGGAATCATTTGCTCAGAGATGACGAAAACAAGCTAAAAAAGTAACTAAAGTTATAGCTTAAAGCCAATCTTCCGAAAAATAATCCTCTTAATGGCCTTTTCAACCATTTGTGGGACATTCTAGCCTTCCAATGCAAATTCCTTGACCATTAGTTCCAATTAGGAATTCTAAAACCCAGTCTTAATAATGCTTTAGAGATTGATCATTGCTTGTCATGATCACTATAATGCCGTAGATGCTAATTTTTATGATCTTGAGGAAGAACTTGAAGGAATTATTGGTCAAATGGATTGAATTAAATGTGATACTTAGGTGTTAATGCCTACTTTAGAGTTTCGTACTCATTCAATAATAAAGATGAGAATTAGGATGATGAAGGCAACATGGACAATGACATTGGTGATGAGTAGCTTAGTTATTATATTAGCATTATGATTTCTTGCTTTTCTATTATTTATTTAGACATTTTGCTTTACTTATTCTTATCACTTACATTACATTTTCTTGGATATTACTTTATGGGTTTTATATTTTTATGGACTTCCTATTCATGGATATTAGTTATGCTTTATTGATGTCTATTTCTAGCTTTTTTTACTTATGATAAAAAAGGGAGAAGGTACTATTAGTGATTATGCTGATTCTTATATTGATTTTTTAGTGACACATTTTTAGGGGGAGCCTATCCATCTTCTATCATTAAATATCTTACTTTAATCACTAAGAGTGTGTCATCATAAAAAAGAAGGAGATTGTTAACATTAAAAGGTTAATAATTGACTTTTGATGATTACAAACTCATTGTATGCTATTGTATAGCTTTTCTTTGATGATTATATGCTATTGGATTGCTAGGACAAGTTAAAGGAATTGAAGATGAATAGAATCCTATGTTTAATTTTTTATAATATTAGATAATGAATCACAATAACCTCAAAGCTTAAGAATTTAATTGTTCAAACTTATTTTGGCAAACTATTTTGATTAGGGATATTTCTTTTACAAATCATTCAAGCCTCTTTTTGTAAACGTTTGTTGAAATTATCCCTACTAAAATTTATTTAAAATCTTGAAAAGTAAGGCTAAAATTGGCTAACTTTTGGCTATGTGTCTATTATGCCAAGTTTCTACTTGAAAATAGAAGAATTAGGCTAATAGTTAATTGTTAGCCTCTGTACCTTGCTTTTACTGGAAATTGGGCTAACAATCGATTGTTGGCAACATAATAGTTAATTGTTGGCCTTGGATTCCCTTTGGGATCTTGTAAGCAGGCATAATAGTGAATTGTTATGCCCTATAATAATCGATTATTATAGGTTAATTTGAATTTTTATTGAGTATAATGGCTATTTTCTACCAAACTTATCTCAGATCACCATATAATGGTAATATTTTGTTTCTCACACTTATATAAGTGAGTTTTTTTTTTATGAAACTCACAAGATTCACTTATTTTTTATTGTGTAATTACCATTGGAAACATTATCTTGAGCTCTATTAGTTTTTCTCTCTTCTCTATCAAGCTTTTCATTGTATAATCCAACTATTTAGAGTTGAAAGCTTGTATTTCTTTAATTCAAATCATATCTATTGTACAAAAGTAGGGTATGGAATCCTTAAGAAACTTAAGAGTGCAATATCTTTTGTATAAATAGAGCTTTAAGTGAGGAATTTCAAAAGGATTATTGTGTTTTCAAGAATATCTTATAAGAACGCTTCTTTAAGTGCCCAGTTCAAACTTGAAAGGATAATGGATTAGCAAAATCCAAGGTCAATTGACTTGGTAATGGATGTAATACTTGGATTGTTGGATCTTTAAGGCCGAACCATTATAAATCATTGTATTTGATTTTCTCTATCTCTTTTAATTTCAACACTTTATCTTTAAATATTCTTGAATATATTTATGATTATTTATTTGACTTTGTAGATTGTTAAAGTTATGAATTATATTACTTGTAAAGTGGTTGCAAAGAGTTTATCAAGAGTTTCCAATATATTTGATTTGAAAAAAAGTTGGAAGATGAAATTGTTTTTGAAAAAGATGGTAAAATTTCAAAACCCAATTCACCCCTCTCTTGGGTGAAATTGTTGGTAACAAAGGTGACCTTCCTTTATCCTTCTCCTTCCTTGTTCTTAATTAGATTATAAATGTATCTAGATGGATTATATATCACGTCATCAAAGATTAAACTATACGATATATTTGTATAAGTTTTAAGTTCCCTATCTCCCTAATAGCTCCTTAGTGAAAAGATAATAAGTTAATGGGAGATTTTATAAAACTATAAAAAGATTTGATGTATCAACATATAAATAATATGCCTAACTAATAGTAAAACTCAATAATAAAAGAAAATCCAACAATCAAAAGATATAGATAATATTAAGAATGCTTTCATGCAACTTCCTATTGACGATGATCTTTTACTGACTAGGAAACTTGAATTTGGCACGATAGAAAGCCTTTAGAGCATGTTAATTATTGTTGTCTTTGCATTGAATAGATAGAAGGACTTCGCCAATGATAACTCTAGCATAAGTGTCTTATAATTTACCAAAAGCACCCCTCATACTAGTTTAAAGCTTATCAACTTTGGTACATGAAAGCATCTTGTTGACTTATAGATGGAAAACATCTTTGCCTGCAAACTTGGTCATGTATTTGTTACATGCAATATGGACAACCTTGAGAGCCTTACTTGAAACATTCTCTTTTTTCCTAGATACTAGATGCACATAGAATGGGAACTCGTCAACTCCCTTCTTTTTCTTCATTCCAACATCATATATCCTAATTTTTGGGTTAGGAACACCATGACAATATTAAAATTTCAGATATGTCTTGTTCTTGATCTAGCGATAGCATTTAGCTAGTGCTGACAACCACAAAACATTTCATCAAAAAATAACAATACAAATCATTATAAAACCTTCAATCTCCAAGCGAGGGGTAACTTTTTATATATTCATTCAAAGTTAATATAAAAAATTTAAAATTTCCCATTAAGGCAAAAATGCAAGGAAAATAGAAGTGCTTAGTGCTTCAATTTGCATTACATATACCAATTCAATAGATATACAGTCAAACATCAACAACGGACATGAAGATATTTTTACTTGTATACAACAACTGCTCTTTTAATACAAAAAATATGCTAATTCAATCAATGGCTATGTTAGAATCATACTTTGAAATCAAATGAAAAAAAAATTGAAATAATCATTTGCAAGATTGTAAAAAAAATTGAAATAATCACTTACAAGATCATTCCGAAAACTATTATGAAAAATTTGATGCATAACTCCTCGCTGAACCCATAAAGCAAAGCAACCTATACAACATGAAGAATAATCTGAACCAGTGCATTCAAAGCAAACTTAAATGAGGACTGAACCAAATTCAACAACCAAAAACATCATATTAGGAACCAATTATTTAGATTCAAGCATTACAGATTGCACTGCGCATATTCAAGGATTTGAAAAACAATCAAAGTAACAAAAGTAAGCAGAGTTACAAAAAGTTATTTACTTCTTCCCATTTTGACAAACTATCCTCCTTTTCCTCCTACTTTATTAGAAAACAAACCCAGGAATTGGATTGAAGAAGAAGGACGAAGTGCGTTTATATAGGTGCCATTGTGCATATGATCTTGCATCAGCTACATTCGAATTAATGGGCCTATAGGGAATTTGGGTCAACTTAGCGGGCCCAAAAATAACCTATTACCTTATTATTCTCAGCAATAAAACCGTCTACTCCAACACCGATCAAATGTTTGCAAAAAAAAAAGGGCTGACAAGCAGAGTTTTAATATTTTCAATTCTTCCCACAAAATATTATTAGCCAAAAATTATTTTCTTGTCTTTATTTGTGTAAACTTTATTTTTCGTCCCTATGAAATACTATTTTTATCAATTTTATTTTCGTGAAATATTTTGTGTTAATTTTTATCTCTATGAAATATTTGTTTATTTGATTCTATCTTTTTATTAATATATTAATTTGTTTAATTTTATTCCTCCAAGAATAAAATTAAATAAATTAATATTTTATAAAAATAAAATTAATATAAGGTATTTTAGAAAAATAAATATGAGAAAATTAAATTTCACATAAAAACGGAGTTTATCCAATAATTTATTACTCAAACAAGAATTTGGTGGTATCTGGTAGCGAAAGATTTGAACATGAATAATACGTCGAAATTCTCAAGTTCGAACCATCTCCTCGTTAATGAATAAAACAAGGGAAAAAGTATAACAACCTCAATACCTCATTAACTGAATAAATCGTTACAATTTCAATTGATTTTTTAAATTTAAAGTAAGAGATAATCATAGTAGGATCAATAAAATTATTATTATATTGTAATCTATATAAATAAAATAAAATAATATAAAAAGAAAAAAACCATGAAGATGCTCTGCAGATATTCTTCAAAAATTTTCCATCCGAAATATAATAAAAGATTGTAATTTTTTTAATTAAAAAGTGTAATATGGAAAACAAATAGAAAAAGAAATATCTACATGTAAACTATGACACTTTGAAAAAAATAAAATGTATATAGATTTAAATATGATTAATTATAACTATAAATTAATTTTATATTATCACTCATTTATGTATTTTCATGATAAAAATTCTTAATTAATATTAATATTTTAATAATATATTATCTTTTTATTCATTAATATTATAAAGAATTTTATACGATCAAATTTAAACTCAACGCATATTTAAATATGTTTTAAACTTGATTTATAATAAGTATAAAGTAATTTTATATTATCACTCATTTATGTATTTTTATATTATTAAAAAATTATTAAAATTCTTAACTGTAGTAAAAATTCTTGATTAATATTAATATTTTAATAATATATTATCTTTTTATTCATTAATATTATAAAGAATTTTATAGGATCAAATTTAAACTCAATGCACATTTAAATATGTTTTAGTTCTTGAATTTAAATTTAATCCATTTTTAATATAAATTTTTATATTATTATCTATTTATGTATTATTATATTAATAAAAATCATTAAAACTTATTATTAGTAGTTAAAATTTTTAATTAATATTAATTTTTATAATATATTTTTTATTCAATGTAAAATATTTCACATTAATCAAATTTAAACTCTTATTTTTTTTAAAGGAAATTTTAGTTCAATATAACTTTTATTGAAAAGGAATATCCTATCCTATTCCTAATCCAAATCTAAAAATGAGAATCTGAATAAAATAGCTTTGTATATCCGATTTCAGTTATCCGTATAACGTAAAATTGATACATCCTTCCTTGGCACTGCGGATTGCGGACTCTCTCCTAAGAAGTCGCCGTCACTGGACATATCTCTAATTTCACTTTCTCTCTCTATAATTGAAATCCATCAAACCGAACGTTTAAAAAGTTGCAAACTCGAAAAATCATTGACACCCACCTTCCATCAACGACCACGCGCCGCCCTTCACTCCTCCGCAACCACCACCCTCCCTCTCCCTGTGCTTTTTCGGGTTCTGAAGTTCTTCTACTGAACTGGGTCAAGTCTATACAGGGTAAAGTTGGTGTCTTTATGAATCAGTGGCTTTGGATGAGAAGAAGATATGGGCGGAGTCACATCCTCAATCGCCGCCAAATTTGCGTTTTTCCCGCCTAGCCCTCCGTCCTACACCGTCGTCGCCGATGAAGCCACCGGTAGTGGTCGATTAACTATTCCTGAAGTTCCGAAGAAGGATAATGTTGATGTCCTCAAGCTTCGGACTCGTCGAGGAAACGAAATCGTAGCTATTTATGTCAAGCATCACAAGGCCACTGGCACGATGTTGTATTCGCATGGAAATGCGGCTGATTTGGGTCAGATGTTCGAACTCTTTGTTGAATTGAGCAATAGGCTCCGTCTGAACGTTATGGGGTAGGCTACTTTGGTTTTTTCCTTTTTCTTTTTTCTTTTTTTTGATGATTTTCTGCTGCATCTGGGATTTTTTAAGACAAAATTTTAAGCTGACTTCGTATATATTATAGTAAGTGCAGCCTTGAGATGAAGTTGACATATCTTAGTTATTTATTTTCATAATTATTGCTAGGCATCTTTAGACAGTGTATTTTGGTAATTAGGGAATCTCGTTCTATTAGAAAATTAAAAAAAAAAAAACAGTAGGGAAATCATGCTATATAACAGCTCCAGCAGTCGGCATATATTTTAGGAATTCACCAGGTTTTATCTATAGATCATGCCGTTGTATGGCCTTGCTTTTTAAGTAATTAACTAAATTTTCTGAAGGATGGAGTTGATATTTCTCATAAGAATGTTGTGATTCTAAACATAGAAGCAGTAGGTGATATTGTTTCTAAACCCTGTTGTATTTTGACAAGTTAGGAAACCACTTCCTAAATTTTAGCATTCACCCAACTATGATGTCAAAATATCTGGTAGCAGTAGTCAGATCTCAATATTTCCCCCTTCAAAGAGGTGATTTCCTTTGAAAATTATAGTTTATTAACATCGTAAGTAATTAGTGATTGTGTCACATGAAGTTGTTGTTTCCAAATATTCACATTCACAATGAGACTAAAATCAGCTGGCAATGCCGAAAGTGTCACTTGTTTACTGAATAGGTCTTGGATCTTATTGTTTCGGTATCTGCTTGAAGTAACATTCATGGTGATGTATAGCCAATGACGATGGATGTTCTGTTTGTGCTTCTTTAAGGTGCTTATATTACATATGATATGATTTTGTTTGGAGGTTTTCTAGTTAATAGTGACAAATGAGGTGTTGAAATGCTTATAATTAGGTTACATTTCAGTTTGATCTAAGACCAGATCATTACGCTGTGATTTAGACTTTTTTATTGTCCCCCATGAGCCCAATCTGATTCAAGTTATCCCAATTTCACTTCAAAGCCTCTCTCTCAATCCCAGGCTTATAAATCTTCCCTGTTTCAGTCAGATTTAAATTTTGAAAAGCTTTGAGACAATCAGTCAATTAGAGGGTGATCATTTGGCTAGGAAGCTCAGTTGGCGGTTTGCATTCCTGGTAAAATGTCTAAGCCAGAGGAGGCCACACTGGCAAAGTGCAAATCATGGCGAGGCGAATTAATTTCATCCCAAACTGGAACTGAAATAAACCCCAAAATTAATTTTTTTTAATATGTTTTTGTATTTATATGATAATGAGATAGCTTTTTGAAGTCATGAGCATAGGCATTATATTTTTGTTATCTGTTACCGTCCTGAAAAACAATGATTCCAGGAAAAAAAAAAAAATGAAGTGCATAGGAGATAGTGTTGACTACTTGTAAGTTCTCTTTTTACATGCATATATATGTTGTCTAATGGTTACTAGAGAGCAGAAGTGAAGCTGACATTCATTTGCTATCCCTGTAGCTCATAATGGAGTGACATGAGGATAAATACATGTTTTAATTGTACTTTACACAATAGTACATTCATAACTCAGGTTGAAATATGATTGCTTTGGGGCCTTGAAAGGCTAGTCAAACATAGGTATTTCTTTCTATTCTGCGCTGCTGAATCCTTTTTGGAAAGATACTTTATGCGGCTTAAATTGTCCGTTGAAGGGAGGGACAATTTTCTGTGGCAAATTGTGAGATTCTTGCTAATTGTTCCGGCAATTTTACATAAAACTTTGTTCTATTCATTAATATGTAAGTTTGGGACGTTACACTGTTGCTTTTCATCTATATGTAAAGCTTGTGACAAATTCCTTTTCCTGTGAATGTTGAGGAAGCTATTTTGTTGAGTACCTGTTGTTACTTCATGAGAATATTTCAGTTTCAAGTTATTACTTGCATGGATACTGACAAACAATTTTTCCTTGCAGCAATGGATTTAGTGGCCTAAATAAGACTGGAAAAGTGATTAATGGAATAGTATCTCTTTAATGGTTTGTTTGGAGGGAAAATGGAGGGGAAGGAAAGGAATTAGACAGTTATCTTTCCATTTTTAGCTTGCCTTTGGGGAGGATAGCCCTCTGTTCCCTCCTTTTTTTTCCAATTCAAACAGAGCATAATAGATCTCTTTTTGCCGAAGTCATTTATAAAGATGACCACTTTGGTACATTTCTGGCTTAAATGTTGACAGAAGCAAATCAAATTACAAGTTTCCAACAATCTATCATAAATATTAGCCATAAGCTCAAGAATATCCTTCTCTGCTTAAGTTTTTTCTTGGATGAAAGAAACTGGGTTCAAAGTTTATCTATGGAACCACAAAAATATATAGGGAAAAGGCTTGACATATGCATCAATCAATTTCCAATGATATGCAGAAATGAAGGAAGATTGGCTTTGCCAAATTTACTATGATGCCTCTATATATGGTTCAAATGATCTAAGAAATTGTGTTACTTCACCATCCTTCTATAGTAGGGAAAATTTTTGTAAAAGCTAGAGAAACCAATTGTTTTCTCAAGTGGGCAATTTTTGGGCAGTATTTTCACTATTGTCAGACTTGAGTAGATAGCAGTCCAAATTAGAGGGTGACTAGGTATATGGGGGTGCAGCGGAAGGATTATTTTAGCCAGAACTAGCCAAACATTAATGAGAGCTTACATTAAATGGCGATAATGCAATACCCACAAAACAGAATGCAGTGGATGCAATTCAATGTAATTAATTGACAAGAATTAGAGTATGTTAGTTGTGACAGACAAGGTTAAATTGAGAAGATGATGAATAAGAAGACAGAAGAAAGAAAATATAAGCAAAATGATGAACAAAAAGACAGAAGAAAAAAAATACACTTTTAACATTAGGCTGACACTGCTCGCTCTTATAACATGCAAGTAACTTCACTTGTAGTCACCATTAGGAATTAATTATTGGTGGTTTCAGAGAATACAGACACAGCTTTTAAAGGGTTATATACTAGTCTTGTAATGGTTGTTGATATTAGTGATCTTAATGAAGGTTGTCTAAAGAATGCTATATGCATTGCTTTCAATCAGTAATGTTGTTTTTGAATTTGTGTTGGTTTGTATCATTCCCTAGATGGTAAAACCAAAAACGAGAACTCAATATTTTGCAATTTTCTTCAATTTTGCTTTGTTCTTCTTTCTTAGGATGCTCTTCCATGATCCCATTTGTTTTTCTGATGAATATCTGGTTTTATGCTGCAGTGTTGTGTGCTTCATAATATGCTACTTAGTAATGCCATTTGTTTTTCTTCTGAGAACCTGATTCAATGAGACAGGTGTGTCTATATCTAGGCATATGCTGTCAATTGAAGTGCCTCTTTTTAGTGTTCTTCACCTTCATTTTGTATGTCTTTCTCAGTGTGCTACTCCACACTTTATCTTCTGACCATGTTGAATGCCATCATGGGAGTGTACTTGTCTTGAATCTTTAAATTATGCAAGAAAAGAATTTATTAATGGAGGTTTTTTTTTTTTCTTTTTTTGGTTACTCTTAAATATTGAAGTTGTATCTCTGTATTTTCTAAAAATAATTTTCCTTGGCATTAAATCATCTTGTCTTTGGATAATGTGAATAACTTATCTTTACTTTGTTCATTTATGCAGTTATGATTACACTGGCTATGGACAGTCAACAGGAAAGGTCAGTTGCCTAAAATCGGAAGATAATATTTCTTATGAAATAATTGTGATCATTTTTGTCCATGGCCATCAATGTTAACATTTATTACAATCTCAGTTTTCGTGTTCACTTATTTAGGTAATTTATGAACATGCTTTTCTTCATTTCTTTCTTTTCTTTTCGAACAAATTTGACTAAGTGTTATTTTTGGCCTGGATCACAGTTCAATCTCGATATCTTTTTTCCAGGTTTTATTGCCTCTCTGTTTGCAACTGTCTGTCCATTTCTTGTTTTAAATGCTGATTTTGGGTAAATGCATTCAGTAGTATTCAGAACTTTGTTGTTGAATGTTAAAAGACACAATACGATGTCTTTAACTTCTATCATATTATGGCTATGCTGATTTCATAAGTACCAGGGTATTGAAGACTTTTAATCTGCAAAATGAGCCACCAACTTGTAAACTTAATTTCAACTTGCAAAATGAGCTACCAACATTTTTATGCAGAATGCTGTACATTTTTTCATAGATGGTCATAGAGCTGCATTCCTGAGTTAATGGTTATCCTTTCTGTCTTTTGAAACAGCCAACTGAATGTAATACATACGCAGATATTGAAGCAGCATATAAATGCCTAAAGGAGCAGTATGGAGTGAAAGATGAGCAATTGATATTGTATGGTCAATCTGTTGGTAGTGGTCCCACACTTGATCTCGCTTCACAGGGACTAGGACTGAGAGGTGTTGTCTTACACAGTCCGATTTTGTCTGGGCTGAGAGTACTATATCCTGTGAAACGGACATATTGGTTTGATATTTACAAGGTATAATTTCTTACTGATATTGTTCCCTTGTTTCATTTAAATGATTGTAACTTACATAGGCTTTTTTTCCTATCCAGAACATTGATAAAATTGGGATGGTAAACTGTCCTGTCTTGGTTATACATGTAAGTGACTCTCTCTCTCTGTCTCTCTCTCTCAATTGTTAACTTTAATGTTCTTTTAGAACAGAAAGTCATTCACCATGCTTTGGTTCATGCAATGCTACGTGTGGCACTCATGCCAAGCATATTGCAAGTTGGCTCATTTATGACTCAACTTGTGGCTTTTTCATGTCGAGTTTGAGCTTGTTTCTCAGCTTGTATTGAAGATTGAGCCAGGCCTCGAGTTAAGGGGTGCTGGGATTGCAAGCCGCTTGACTTATAGGAGTGGTTTTAAGTGAAAGGTGAGAGGAGCTCTTGATAATTATTCGGTCAAAACCAATATCCAAGATTTGAAACCACATCAAAATGGTCACATGACCACTTTTAATGGGTTAGTTAAATAAGAAAAATCCACCTAAGTGCTAGAATTTCTATTTAAAAATGTGATATATTTTTCAATAAAATAAAAAAGACTGAAGTTGTATGTTTTCCTTAGTGTTTTGGGTTTAATCAAGGTTTAGAGTAGTGTTTTGTATTTAGGGTTTAGTGTTTATGGTTTCAAAACACAACTTACCCTAAACACTAAACTCTAAATCCCAAATTCAAAACTGTAAAATACTAAACCTCAAACCCTAAAGATTAAACAATAAACCCTAAACCTTGAATATTAAATACTAATACATCCCCATTCAATACCCTAAGCACTAAAAAATAAATCCTAATACCTGAACATTTAAAACTAAACCCTGATCACTGAACTTAAATTGCCAAATAAACCCTTTTACGCAAAAATTTTAACGCTAATTTTTTATGGAGAAAAATATACAACATTTTTATTTAATTCAGCTTCTATCATTTAATTGGGTTTTTCCTACCTAATTAATGTTGATATCTCATTAATCATGGTCGTGTCAAGAGCTTCTAATGTATGTATATCACCTGAAACAACGTAATTTTGCATATGATTTATTCATTTAGTAAAATTGAGTCAGTTCAAGCATGAGCTTGACCTCAAAATTCATCTAACAATAGAACTCCTGCTTGACTTTTGGTTCAACTGAAAGTTGGGATGGTGCTCAAGTTTGACAAAATTTTGCTGAAGCCATGCTCAAATACCCCAATTCTAGGTTCTGTTTGCGTTGAATCCACCGCCCTTATTTGAGACCTGCATTCTTGATTTTATGGTCTAAATGAGTTCTTTAACAATGCAAGCAGAAAATGCTTAGTTCTCTGTTGGATAAATGGTTTCCTTAATTTTGTGGATTTCTCTTAGATTAGTTTCTCAACCTATTTTTTCTCTCCAAGAATATAAATGTTTCTATTTTCTTTACTTCATTTGTAAATTTTCATCCAAATTGGCTAGAAACTTGTAATAGTAATATTTTACTGAATGGCCAGGGAACAGCAGATGAAGTTGTGGATTGCTCCCATGGGAAGCAGCTTTGGGAGCTTTGCAAAGTTAAGTATGAACCCCTTTGGGTAAGTGGTGGTGGGCATTGTAATCTTGAGCTTTACCCAGAATTCATCAGACATCTGAAGAAATTTGTACAGACCATTGGCAAATCCAAAATTGCGGCAAGTGGCTCTAAAAAGGATACAGTAGAATCTGAAAAAGAGAATCATGGCACAGCTAGCAAAGAATCTGAAAGTGGAACTTCAGATACATCAAAACCAGTCCCAGATCTTCCAGAAGCTTCTAGAAACAGTTTAGATAGCCGTCTTCAGAAGTCTAAAAAATCAAATAAACCCGAGAAGTCTCGAATGAGCACTGACCATGGGGATAGATTTAGGAGAATAAAGGGCTTAGTTTGGTAAATTACTTACACAGGCTGCATTAGAATAATTTATCTGCTAGTCTCCACTTGGCAGGTATTTTAATTCAACTCCTACTCAGGCAATGGTAGCAATTCTAAATGAAACATATTGAGAGTGTGCTTTTCAGCTTCCATAATTGCAATCATCCATTATCTCCATATTTCAGCTGTTTGTATGTTTCAATTATTGGAGGAAATATGCATCTGTATGTTATGTAAAATCAACAGCTTCATCTGAATGCAACAATTAAGATAGTTTTTGTTTTTGTTAGTTGTCCCAGGATTTTTCTTTTCCCCAGTATTTTTCTTGAGGATTGTTGCTCAGATCATGTTTGAAGGTAAACATAATTGCTAAGAGTGCTGGAGCAGAAATTAATTCCGGTAAAGCCCCTCTGGCTGTCATCATTAAGTAATGTTACATTCATTATTCACATTCTTTCACATGTGCAACTGGAAATCACTGTGGAACTCACTGCTTTATGAGAGTATGCAAGACTCGCATCCGAAATATGGATATGGGCTTATCATTTTTATTTTGATTAATGCATACCCCAATGTGCATTGGATGCTGTGTATTGAAAGAGAATATGAGAAAGCTCACATTGCAAGCTTCCTGTAGATAGCTTGTTCTTAATTGTTGCTTAACTGATCAAAGAATGTACTTTGAATTTTCCTTTTTGGCCATTTTATCCATGACCAAACTCAGTATGTTCTCATGAAGTTAGAAATGGGTTAATAGGGTTTGGGGTATGATAGGGTGTGCTTGTTTGGAGGCTGAGATAAAGTAGTTTCACCAGGTTGTGTTCATCAGATTCCAAACATGATCCGGATTGTCTGCTTTATCAACAGGTTTAGGAGTTTCTGGCCACAAATTGACATCTGGCTCAAAAAATGTGTGGCCCCACCTCAGCTTTTGATGTGCAACTCCAACCAGAATTGTCGTTAGATGGAAAATCTATTTTCTTCATGTACCTTTTTCATGTTGGAAGCCAATTTTTCTTTTGTTTTGATTTAATTTATTTAGCTTTATTATAATAATTTAAAATTAGTTATATGTTGACGAGAGTTGTGAGACTGAGCTAATTGTTTTTTAAAAATATCTGAATTTCTCTTTTATTTTTCATGCCAATTGCCTGATAAAATAAAAGGAAACAAGATCGTTCCAATGATGTTATGAGTGATTGAAACCAGGATGGAAGAAAATTCACGCAGCAAAAAAATCGATTAATGGTATGAAAATAAAAGAAAAATAAAAAAAGAGAATGCAATAAGAGAAATTTCTCTTCTTTTTGAATGTATATAATTCTTTATACATTATTTGTATATCGTTTTAAGGTATCCATTATAATACTTAATAGATAAATTAAGGATATTTTATAAATATTTATATAAGTAAATATTTATAACACTTCTGCTGATATGTCTATTTTTGTAAAGAATATACTTTGTTAACATTTTCATTGGGGAAAAGTTCAAGGAGAAAAAAAATTCAATAGAAGAAAAAGAGTACATCATTCTTTTAATAAATAATTTGTCTTATTAATAATTTTATCTGAAAAAATATAATAAAAAAACATAGTAAATAAAAGAGTATAATATAAATTTAACTCTTATTAAAAATATTAATAAAAATTCGAGTCAATGTCATTGTTAGCAATTCAATCAAGAGTCACTTGAGCAGCAAGACTTTTATAACTATTACAATCCTTTCGTAAGGATAACCAATGATTATATTTTTTAATACATTATTTTTCCAATTGAGTTTTTGCATGAAAGATTATCTTTATATGGATTTATCTAAATTTCTTCCTTAAGATTTAAGGGAATTAATTCTTCACCCATTACATACATGTTGGGGGAATTGTAATTATAATTTCTTTTGTCAAAAAGTATGATATATATGCATTGTCATGAATAGTAATATGAGACCAAAATTTGTGTGGATCAAACATATTGCATCTACGTACCCAAATAATTATGACTTAAAATTTATAAAAATAAAATAATATCATATCATTATTTTACAAAGATACAAAAAATATATATTTAGTTTTATTCCAATATTTTCTGATTCGAAAAGAAATTTAATAAATTTTTTGAAAAGTTATATCAAAACATGTGTAATTAATAAATACATCAGTATATTAATTGTATTAAGATATAAAATTTTAGGACTATAAATTTTTTTATTATTCTTTGGAGTTCAAAGTGGATTCTTATTAGAATTAAATGATTGAACAATAATTGGAATACTCAATAAATATGATTTATCCATATAAAAGAATTTTTTTCATTTTGATTGATAAATATTTCATCATTTAAATGCCTGATCTACAAGTTAAGATAAACTTAAATTTTCAAAATCTTTCATCTCGAACTCTTTTTTTAAACACTTTGTTGCATTTCAAAATTCTTTATAAATCTTAGCAATATTGAAATTATTAATATATACAACAATTCACATTCAAATAACACATAAAGGATTATATATATATATATATATATATATATATTCAAGAAATACTTGCTAAGATGATTGTAATACATTCCTTTGGAATTCATGCAAAGATTTTTGTAATTGAATTGAATGTATTTCTTAAATATTCAAATTGTATACTTTAGGTATCTAAAATCTTTTGAGGACTATAATATTATTATCAATTATTACGCATAAAAATAGTATAATTAAATCTATCATACACATATCAAGTTTTCGATATATTACTAAAAAAATTTTATCTACCACATAAAAATAAATATTTCTCATAGTCAACGATCATATTTACAAAAATCCTTGTGTTACAAATCATACTTTCTCTTTGCAACTTTAATTTGCTTACTTTCTTAGCATAATTATACATTTATACTTAATAAATTTCACACCTTCAGAGTATTTATTTACTTTGCAAGTAAACTTAAACTTTGAATTTTGTTCTGAATTTCATCTTTTCTCCCTTTTTTTGTAGCTAATAATCATCACTCTATAATTTTAAGATCCTCATTAATAACTATTCTTTTATAATTTTAGGCACTATATTGTATATAAGAATAAACATTATTGACAATTATTTTCCTTTTAGTTCTATCCTTTTTGTTAGATATATAATTAATTGAGATCTTTTTATTTTCATAAATTTCAAATATTTGAACTTCTCTGAGAAGTTTGTTATTATATTTCAAATCTCTTTAAGAGTATTTGATTCCTTAATAATGTTATTTTATTTATTTGCTCATTTCTTATTTTGAGGATATTAGTATTAAGAATTAATAGGTTTACTATGTTTCAAGCATGTTAAAATATCAATTGTTATTAAAAAAATAGATTCTCGTACTTAGGATCAATGTAAATAAGAGCATTTGCAACTACTATATAATATTGGTTTTTTTCTTTTGGTTAGTATACATTTATCAATTTTTCTGTATTCTACAAATTAATTATCTTATAAACTTTTGATTCATTTCACTTTAGGATCAAGATGATTATATATTATATTACTTCTTTAACTACATATTCTTACTCCTTTAATTCTAAGAATGTAGTTTTACATATGAACTTATATTCTCTGTCATTTTTGAAGATAATTTTGATAGAGCTTATAGGTCAAGAGGGAGTAAATTGACCTTTAATAAAAAAATTTCAAATAAAAATTATGACATTGATTTAATGAAAACCTAAATTATGAGTTTTTTGAAATAAACTAATCCACATTTTTGTTTTGTTTTACACTTCATAATTCTTCCTCAGCCTAACTTAATAATTTTGAAAAGAAAGGAAGGAAGTGTTTTGTAAAGTATTATTTCTTTTGTTTAGGTATTTGATCTTAACAAAAGAAAATGACTCATTTCAAAAAGAAAAATTATTGTTATTACAATAATCCTTATGACTTTTTGAAATGTAATGACTGAAAGAGCTACTAATAATAATGAACCACAATCTAACCTTTAGAACATACTATAGTCCCAGGTAGCAAAGAGCCGACATCAAAGTGCTAAACCTTCCAGTCGATGTAAGCTCTTAAGGAAGATCAGCCTATTATCTTTATAACAACTTCTATCCATCGAGCGATGACCCTTCCACTTGACGCCGTCAGATCACTAAGGTTTATGTTTTAAGCATAGGTTTTTTTAGCCCAAGTGTATCTTATTTTTACCATAAATTTTTTTCCTTAGTTAACAATAATTTTAATTTTGTCAATATTCATGGGTTCTTTAATCTTCTTATGAAGTACAATTAAAAGGTTTTTTCAAAATTTAATGAATTTATAGTTTTAAAAATATGAAATATTTCAATAATGATTAAAAATATTTTCTAAAAAATAATTCAAAAACATTTCTTTACTTAATATGATGAAAAATTATGGACCTTCCTTTTCTATGATGCAATGCAATTTAAAAAAAAAGATATTAGTAAAGAAGTAAAGAGAAAATACAAAGAATTTTTATAAAGGTTCGATTGTCTAAAAAGAATACCTTTTGGGTCTACTTTTCTTTTCTCAAGTTACCAAGTATAACTTGAAGTATCAACTAACTTTTCATCAAGATACAACACTTAACTTTATAAAATACTCTCAATCTATACTAGGATTCCCATAACTACATAGTATTACAAGATTGACCTATCTCCACTATGATTTCAATCACTACTTAATTTTACAAGATTCTCTAATTTTTACTAGGATTTCATAACCACATATTTTTATAAGATTCTCACAATCTCTGCTAGGATTTCAAGATACAAAAACGATTTTCCTCACAATTTATAAAATAGATTATATAAATTTTCACTCACTAACACTCTTAGAGTAGATATGTAAGTATGACTCTAGAATGAAAAGAATATGAGAACTAAGATTTTTCTAAAATGAAAGCTATAGAGAATTTACAAGTTGTAGTGTAAAACTTTTATTTCTTCTATATTGTCTCATCTTTAAATGTATATAGCCTATTTATAGATAAAACTAACATAGGCTCCAAGTTATCTTTTTGCTCCAAGTGTGAATTTAGGCTCCAAATTTGAAATTTAAACTTTTCACTCTAACCTTTATTTAGGATCTAAATATTAGAGATTTGAAAAATAGCTTCATAAAGTGTTGGCATGCCTTAGAAGCTTCTTAAAATATCACATAATCTATAAATATCATGTATATATTGTGTATGTTAGATTTTCAACCATTTTTTTACTTTTTCTTAATTTTTTTATCTAAGATAGCAGTGTTATTGCTATTTCACTGAAATTGAATTTTCTTTTAGAAAATTGATCCAGTTGACTTGTATTTTATTTATACCACCTAGAATTGTTCATCCAGTTGTAAGAGGGTGTCATGATAACCTATATAAATTAATATTAATTTTAACACATGTTAGACAATTTAAAATTTGACATTCCCTCTTATTTTGATTTTTCTACTCTTAATCAATCAAAAGCTCAAAATGATTAATAAATATTGACAATTAAATTTTGTCATCTTCCTTTTAAAAAATAAATAATATAATATAGTCAATAAGATTATTACTTGAAAAGTAAGTTTGACATTTTTAAAATAAAAATAAATAAAAAATTAAAATTTTTTTTGTCATATGGCAAAATATACTTTTGAGAAGTCAATTGAGCTTTTGCAAATATGAAAATATGATTACTCATAGTCCATAAAAATTTGAAGGGTTTGATAATCATAATCCATTAATTTTTGCACCCAAATAAGTTGGATAATAATAATAATAATAATAATAATAATAATAATAATAATAATAATAATAATAATAATAAACTCATAAGCCTAAGTTCCAACTTAAAAATACTTAATAAATAAATTTAATTTATTTCCTATTTGTTTCTTTACATCTATGTGCATTATGATGGAGTAAAAATTATTGCACATTAATCAAAATTCTTTGTATAAAAAACTTTTAGCTCTTGACCAAAGTTAATTATAATGAGGAATTGCAAATTGTGAGCTTGATGCTATAAATATTGTAACATGTAAAGTGCATGTTCCTTAAGATGATAAAGGGAATCTTGTTCTCTTGAACAATAATATAATTAATAACTTGGGACATTAAAATTATTATAGAAAAATCATTTTATATATGAACATACTTTAAAATATTCAACAATTATTCTCATTAGAACATGATAATCCTTAATGGCTTTGAATATAAATATATCAATATTGTCAAGACATATTATTTCAATTGCATAATTAAGAAATTGTATCCAAAGTTAAATTATTTGAGTAAGTAATCTTGCAAATACCAAGTTGTGGATTAGCAATTCACATGTGACTAAAGCCATAAAATATGCAAATAGTCCACATATGCCACCTTATATTCATTTCAAAATTATTAAGAATCCAGTTCCAATTTTACCTACCAATGACCTTAATGCCTTATAATTAAATTATCTTGATAATAAGTGTCCCATGAAAATTAATCAAATTGAAGAATCTTTTAATTTTTCAATGAATAACATTATGAATTTTGAATAACTTTTTTCATTATTATTGATCTAGAATGGCCCATCCAATTATACTATATAGTAAAAATATTTTGATCAATCAATTTTTGGTTCATATTTCTTTTAATTAGCTTTATATACTACATATAACAAATGATAGTAACTTTTCCAACACACTTTTCTTACTAGAGACAACCGTTATAATATAAAGAAACCTAATATCTTATTTTCCCAATATAATATTTATTTCATTGTATGTCTCTAAAATTTAGTAAATATCTTCGAGACTTAATTAATAATAATGCATCTATAAGCATTGTATATCTCATAATAAAATTATATTAATTCTTTAGGAGTATTGTATTAACTTTGTACTATGAGATATTATATTAATATACTTTTCCCTAATCATTAAATAGGTAAATTATTTTCTGTTCTTAAGAATGGTATACAGTATACATTGTTGCACTGCCCATAAGAAATAAATATTCATTATTATTTCAATAGAAAGTGAAATTGGTCATTATTATTACCAATTAAATTATCAAGTCTTTCTTTAGGATGTAAAAAGAAATTAGTTACATTAAAATGTGATATATCATAAGAATTATGATTGAGAGCATCATTTACATAAAAAAAATTGGCCTACAATACCTTTTGTATCACCTTAGTAACATATAATTTCATAACTTTTTGTGATCTTATTATATAGGCATGCCTCATTATTCTCTTCTAGTAGTAAAAACTAATCTTGTGGTGTTTGTACTACTCTTATAACCACCCCACTTGCATAAATTAATTTTTGTTCTTTATCGCATATATAGTTCTAACTATGATCTCTTCCACATCTAGACCTTTTAATTATTAAGGCATTCATTTTTGGAATGTAATAAAACTAGTTGAACATGTGTCATGCTTTTTCATTAAAAACTCAAAATTTTATTTAACCATTGGAAAGCATGAAATCAATCATTTTAGGGAATGTAATGAAACCAATTACATAGGTTTCATATTTTCTATAGTTTTTTTTTAATTGTTGATGCATTCACTTCAAGGAATGCAATGATATAAATTAGACAAGTTTTATATTTTAGTAAGAAACTCATTATTGTATTTAATCATAAGAAAGCATAAATGGAGAAGCAACAAAGAAAGAAAGAAAAATAATACAATTAATAAAGAAAAAGAAGGAAACATATAAGAATAATAGAGGAAATTTTATTTCATCAATTCTATTTATTTCTGTTTTTAAACTGAATCAAAGGAAAAAATAATTTTTTAATTTTTAAAATATTCTATTTTGAAGATGATGGTAAAGAAAAATCATTAATTTGTGATAAGTAATTCTCATTTCAGATAACAACATGTTCTTCAACTTCATATAGATGACCAATTGGAACCAGAAGCGTTTGTGATGCTCTGAAGCAACATTATGGATCCCCTGGAAAACAAGCAAAAGAAGGGCTGACATAGGAGAAAGAGGACTGTACAGCACCGACCAGTCGGTGGCGAGAACAGTCTAGACGAGCTTTCTCTAAATGTCGAAGGTGGAGGAAGCTGAGACTTCTAGATCATCGGAATGTTGCTTTATGGTCCATTCGTCGTCGGATTTACGCAACACGAATGGGAACACCTCTATTGCTTCTCTTCGAGTGCAGCTTTGACCTGATGAGACAACTTGTGTGACGGCACTTTCATATGGAAAGTGCAGCAACATGAACAAACCAATGGCCACTGAAATAGATTTTATGCCAGTCAATGTTCTTGAGGACACTATCTTCTCCTACAAAATCTCAAATTTGGTTGAATTATCTATTGATATTAAAAAAAAAAAGTTTCCAATTATTTGATCCATCGTAACCTTTCAATTTCATATATCAAATGAGATCAAAGTGCTCCCACAACTTCAAACTAATTATAATCATAAAATATAAATAAATAAAATAATATGTAACTTCAATTTCAAAATTCTGATATTTTTAAATAAAAATTGAGAATGCGAACAAAGGATATATAAATTTAAAAAATAAAAGAAAAACTCATAAATTCAAATTTAAAGAATTTCATAGTAATAACTAATAATATGTTATGAAAGTAAAAATAAAATAATAAAAAAATAGAAGAAGATAATAGAACAAAAGATAAGTAATGTATATAATCCTTCATACATTTATATATATAGTATCACGGTACAAATTGATTAATATTGATACACTGATAAATATCATTAATTGGTATTTATTACTAATTGATTACAATCAAAGATCATATAAATCTCAATTGTAATAATTAATAAATTAATTAAAAATATTTTTTAGATACCACATAAATAAATATTTATAATAATTAAATTTTATTGAAACTAAAAGGTAAAAAACGGCTAATCTATTTACTATACAAAAGGAAGTACTGGATTTGGGATTTCAGTTTCTTCCCTAAAAAATCAAATATAAATTACATTTATTTAAACTTTAAAAGGGCTGTACAATAATATTTGCATTCTTTAATAACTATCTAATAAAAGAGAATTAATGATAGTTACTCTATTTAAATATATAAAATATTTTTAAATATATATTTTACTATTGAGTATTACTATACATCCTAATTACTGTGCATCTCTTCAGTTGATACACATTTCGGAACACATTTGAGGGATTTTTTCGTTTTTTGGACTCAAAGCAATTTCCTTTACCATTCTAACATAATGTTTGTTAATTTTTTACTTAAAAGCTAAATATAAAAATATTCACCTTGGAGAAATCGACATTGACCAATCCATATATCTTCCTCACATGTGTCTCATGTCAATTTTAATTTTTTTTTATTGTGTTTCATTTATTCAGACATAAATCAAAATCATTTCAATCCGCATCAACTGTTTTATATTTAAGTAATTAATATTGAATAAAAATTGTTAAGTATAACGTGTTATCCAATTTATCACCAAAAAATCCAAAAAAATATATCTAAATGTTTTGAATTTTTTTAACTAAGTTCTATTTTAAATACTTTGATTTTTTATTATGTTACCACTACTAAAACGCATTGTCCACTTTGACATCACAAACATTTCCCATATATATTAAAATATAATTTGAATTGATTTTAAATCAAAATCATAGTTATGTACATTGAAATTATACTTACCAAAAAATATTTATAGGCGGGATTTTATACTATTCAACAAAAAAGAAAATATATTTAAAATATCTATAAATCTTATTTATGTAAATTAAAGTCAGAAATAAATTATAATATTCAGTATTTTTACATAAATGAAGCTTATAAATAGCACAAAAATTAAAAAAAAGAAAAAAAGTGAAAAAATAAAGCAAATATTTTTTATGCAGTTTAAGTGCAATAATAAATGATAAAATTGGAAAAATAAAGCACATTTAAAATAAGTGAAAAATAAAAGCTTCTATACACACATAGTGCAACAATAAATAATAAAATCATAAAAAAAATGCTTCTAAATTAAGGGAAAAATAGAAGTTTCTAAACATGAGTAGGACCCTGCATGAAAAGGCTAGTGTTTAGAATTGGTTTGCGGAAATCTTTAAAAAATTTGATCAAAAAAAGTTTGAAATTTTCTAATTAAATTTATTTGAAATAATCCTTTCTTATTATTTAGACGTTTTTATGTTTTCTCATACTATTTTGTTATGTTTAAGGTAACTTTTGGTTTGTAGTATGATATAGTCCTAGGAATCATGATGTGTTGGGAAATGTGGTTTTCAAGAGTGTAATTTTTAGGAATGTCATAAATCATTTTTTTTAATTTTTGATTAAAAATATTTATGTTAAGAACTTTTGATTTAAGTAACATATGATATTTCTTGAAAGCTATACTTTCCTTTGCATCCTCAGTTCAATTCTAGGATGTTATGCTTGTTAGAATTCAAAATATTTTATATGAAAATAATTAATTATAGTAGGATGGTAAATAAATTTTATTTCTTATGAGAAATGTTGTACGAATTATAAGTAAGAGTGATTTAAGGCTAATATACTTAGAGATGAATACATGAGTGTAAGAGGGATATAGGAAAACATTTTTCCATTTTACCTTTTGGGCTCAGACCTTTATCTCCCTAAAACTTTACTCTTCTCTTCATCTATCCTTCAACAAAACACATTTCTCTCAATTCCCTCTCACTTTCCAGCACAATCACAATCTTTTTGGTCAACTTTTATTCAATTTTAACAAGCTAATAAATTCTACTTTTCAATTCTTGTAGCACTTTTTTCCTACTTCTTCTTTTTAAATTTTGTTGATTAAGGACTTGGTTTCAATAAGGATTTTTGGTGCCCTAACCTTTAATCTTTGATTTTGAATATTTAAGAGAGATCCAACCTCCAATCTTACTACCTATAATCACTTCTACAATCTTTTAGTGAACATTCTAACTATTATCATGTGATTTGAATGATTTAGTTAATATTGAGTTACGTTTTGTTTTTCTTTAAAATTGCCTAAAATGATGCCTTATGTTGTGGAATGATGTTTGGTATGCATATCTTGAGGAATTAAGCTCTTACAATATTGTTTTTTATGTTGATGGTCATTAATTTGCATAATATTATATAAGGAATGAGGTTTGTGTGAAATTCCTTATGTGTGAATAGTATTTTTCTTTTCTGGAAAAATGCATAACTTCATACCTAAACTAATTTATGAATCATTTCATTAGGAGTCAGTATACAAAACTCTCCTATGAATTGATTCACAAATTAATTCATCACTTATAGAAGCATTTGAATCGATTTGTGAATCAATTTGGCAAGGGACAAAGAGTAATCTCTGATGTATTAAATCGATTTAGGTCTTTTAGAGATGCATTAAATGACCTACTTTGATTCCTTTATCAATTCAAGACTTCTAGGATCGTATTAAGCAACTTGAATCAATTCTACTATCGATTCAAGCCTTGTAGAAACTTACTAGTAATTTTGAATTAATTCTTCAATTAATTCATGCACCTTAATTTTTAATTTTGCAAAAAAGGCTCCTTATAGAGGGTATTTGTGATATTATTATGTGGTATATAATTCAAAAAGACTATGATTAAGGTGTAACTTTATTTCAAATGCAAGACTTTGTGTTATGATATGATTTAATAAAAATGTGATCATGATTATTTTGAATCCACATTTAAAAGTATGATAAGGGCGAATTTTTGAATATGTGGTTCATAAACCAAATTTGATAATGCTTGTGAGGGATAAGGATGACTTAGAAAGTCAAGGATAGGCTTGTGAGGGATAAGGATGAATAGAAGTCATAATGAGATTTATTTAACCTTTTTTCATTTAATATTGAAATGTGGTAACTCAATTATATGTGTTGTGGAAATAAGTATGTGATGCTCATGTGAGTGAGGTGATAATGCTAATGCATTTGAATTGATTGAACAGATGAATTACAAAAAAATGCCTATGGAGAGCAAGTTGGTCAGCAAGGCTTTAATTGTGTATATTTTATGTATTTGGAATATTTACTCATTAAATCTCAAACTCATTTTTTATGTTTTGAATTTTTAAATTCTCAAATTGATGCTGCTCCTCCACCACCATAGTGCAGATGACTTCTACAAATCTTCTTAATTGATAGTGGGCATCATATAAATATTTTGATTGTAAATAGATAATTATTTCTCTAATCCATCTTTATTGGGCCTCAATCAATAGAAGGTCATTGTTTCAGTAGATATTGTAAGCCATAAGCCTTGTTAAAGGTATTAGTTAGGCCAAGTTAGTTTAGAAAGTGTTAGAAATTATAAATAAACCTAACTCCCATTTTGATGGAAAACAAACATGTTAAATATTGATATTTTGATAATATAATTGTTCATACTAACTGGTATTAAAAATTATTGTTTGGGAATATGAAGTTTTGAATATAAGTAGGATAGGTTAGTAGAATTTGATATAATGGATCTCACATTGGTCATGGCTTTGGGAGGTTCACGACACATGATCTTGTGCATTTGTATATGTTTAGTGGTTTAATTGCATAGTGGCCAATACATTGGGTGGTGGTGGATAATAACACACAATAGTCAATAAAGGTGGGTATTGGTAAATGAGGTAGTAATTTTTTGAAAGGTAAGCAAAATAATCATTTTATATTGTTAAAATATTTTCATATAATAAGAATATAGAATTCTCACCTCTCCCATAAGAAAATTTTAAATGAATATTTACTTAACAACATTTTCGACAATATTTACTTTCTTGGGAGTATTTTGCTTAATTTTGAATTATGCACAAGAATCTAACATCCTCTTAAAAAAATCCTAAGAATGATAAAGATTTCATGTATCAAGTACTAACTAAATGAAATAAAATAAATATTACATAATATAATTGTATGTTGATACTAATTGTAAATTTGTGATAATTGCAAGATGATTTTTAGTTTAATATAGTATATCTATATGTTAATAACTTATATAATTAAATATTATATGTGCGTATGAGAGGCTTCATATAATTACAATAAATATGAAAATTATTATTCTATGGATTTAAATTTGATCTGTAAGTCAATTTTATACTATTATTTATTTATATGTTATTATATTAATAAAAATTATTAAAATTTAATTTTTATCATTAAAAATTTTTAATTATTATTTTTAACAATATATCTTTTTTCTTTTACTAATAATATGAAATATTTTATATTAATAATAGATCAAATTTAAAGTTAGACACAAAAACACTTTAAACTGATCCGAATGGTTAAAATTGAATTAAAAATTTGAATGGATATCTAAATTAAAAATAAAAAAGACTAATTGGTTAAGAAAATTCATATAAACAGTTCGTAACCCAATTTTAAACAGGGTGTTCAGTAAGTAAAGGTTTTACATAAAGAAGGAAATAAGTAATCAAGAGGAGTCTTAATTTTAGTCATATGGCATCAGTAAAGTGGTGTTGTTATATTTGCTGCCGTTATTGGGGTTATCTTTGAACGCACATTTCGGATAATTTGTATCGATACCGGTAGTAACTATTAATTTGTATCGATACCGGTAGTAACTATTAGGATCCTAAAGTATTATTGTCGGCTAAAAAATTAAAAATTGTGTCTTTATACTTTAAAAAATGACAGGAAAATAATAAAAAGAAACAAAGGATCCAAATCTTAATTAACAGGAGGGAGTATTGCTCTTTTTTTTATTCCCAAGTGGAGTCAATCATAGTAGTTAAATAATATAATTAAAAGTAATTTATGATGAAAGTTTATTGTCTATAGTTCCCAATTTGAATAGGAAGCAATTTCATAACTGATGAAAAAAAAGGCGTAAAAATATTTTAGGTATAAATTAAAAAAAATTACATGATTATATAAAAATGTTACATCTTAATAAAGTGGCATAATTTTATATTTTATTTTTAATCCATCAATATAAGAATTTTACGATTCACCTCCTTTAATTTTTCATGTATTTGTGTGTGTGTATAGAGGGAGCCTTTCAAATAGATTTTCAGCTAGTTATATCATAAACCTCTATTAAGAGTGTGAAATATTTAATTGAGCCAGAACTAATTCAATTTAAAACTAGCTAGTAAGACAAATGCTAGAAATTGGATTTGAATTTACACTAGTTTGAAGCTTGGAATTCCAAATATGCTCCAAAAATTATGATTAGTCTAGTGCATAGAGCAATGGAATCCGATTTTGTTCCAACTTTTCAGTTAAATTGGCTAAATTCAGTCTAAATATCTCGTAACATTTATAAATTTTTCTCTTAACTTTTTTATGATAAGAAAACCAACTCTATGTATGACAAAAATTTTGAGACAACATCAAAATTTTACATATTAGATGAATAAATCATTTTCATTTTAAAATTATGATCAATCATAAAGCAATATATAATTAATTCAATTAAATACATGTAAATTTTAATAGCCTAAATATTGAAGAAAATAAATATACAAATAATGTACACATGGATTTAAAAAAAAAGGGGCCTGACGAAAACGCTATTTATTATTAAAAAGGAACCTCTGTCGGAGCTAAGAAACGCGGATTCGTTAGACCAATAAATATCATTTACGGCGACAATGGTCACACACCCGGCGGACACTGTACCCCACATCCTCCCCAAAATCTAAACCAATATCCAATCTAAGCCAATGTCTTGCATGATCTTTCGATTGGATATAAAAAAATCCAACGTCATTTTCATAATCAAATTAAATTTGACATTCTATTAATACCACATATAATGGAAGTATATATAATTTTTTTTAAAAAATATATTTGAGTTCATTTAAACCTTAACTTGAAGAGTTCGAAATATGATTTTAAATTTAATATATTATCAATACTAAGTAATTTTATATTATTATCTATTTATATTTTTTATATATTAATAAAATATCATTAAATTTTATTATTATTAATGAAAATTTTAATTGTTATGTTTTAATTAATTATTATTTTTCTAGTGATAAGTAATTTTTTATGCACTTATAATATAAAATTTTTATATAAAAAATAAATTAAATTTAAATTCTCAAAACATCATATTCTAACTTTTTAAATAATTTTACAGAATGCAAAACTGTTTTATGCTAATAAACTAGGAAATTTCGTAATTAGTCCGTGAGTATGTAACTTATATATCCACAATAAATAAAAATCAAAATAAATGCAAAACGGGATTATTAAAAAATTAATTATTAAAAACTTTTTATTTTTATTTAATTCTTATTAATATCATCGAAACATAAATTATATACTCACCGGTTAACTAATTATCTCCAAAGCTGTATATGCCTTTTGTAAATCAACTTTTTTCCAATTTTTCTGAGTTTTTTTTAGAGAAAAAAAATCTGAAAATTCCCAAAAAAAAAAAAAAAATCTTGCTGGCATAATTATTAAATAATTAAATTTAATTCTTCACCAAAAATCCTTGTCTCAGATATTGCTTGGTGTTGGTGGTCTCACTGAGTGAGTGAGTACAGTTCTTTTCAAAGTTCCCACCATGAAAACAATGCATAATATAACAGAACACTCCCAATTGGCGCAATGCAACCTTTAACAGTTTTGGCAATTCATCGAGCATACAAAAACTGCATTGCTTAATGGGTTTTTTCTCTTGATCCTGGACACAGCGATTCCATTTTCTGTCAAAGTTCATTTAATCCATCTGAATCCTTACATTTTCCGTGGCTCGTTCAAGGTTCCTGCATTTGCATCACTCCCTCGTTGTATATCTGTCTTCATATGGTTTCTATTGTTCTTTTTTCCTTCTACAAGTTTTAACTCTTCTTCGTTCTGTTTTCCTGGTCTGATGTAAGTTTGTTGTGTGTTGACTTTCTGGGTATTGAAAAACTTTCAAGCAGATAGAATGCAAGCCTCGGCTTTTGCTATAAAAGGAACCAATGACTCGGGGATTCGAAGCCCAAAGGTGTTTAGAAATGGGAGTTTTTTGGGATCGAGAAGTGTCTATATGAGTAATAGGACCAGTTGGTATGGCTTGGGGCTCGGAATGGTCAATATGGAGACTGAGCTGACCTGTGCTAGAGTGGAACTTGGAGGCATTTTTGGCTTCATGGCTAAGCCCAGATCAATCAGGCCTCAGGCTTCTGGTTTGTCTTCTATTGCTGCTGCTGGTGGCTGGCTTTCATGTGTTCGCCATTTGTTTGTTAGCTTTAAGTTTTCTTTTATCTTGAATTTGAAATTACACTTACATTTGATGTGTTAAAGTGACTCTTATTGTGATTGTACCGATGAATTGGAAAGTAGTTTGTTTTGGAATTCAAACTCTGAAGAAGAATGAACTTTTTGCAAGACTCTCTAGAAGTTATAGTATTCATCCACTACAATTGACTCTTGTTCCTACTGCCTCTCAACATCATATCTAGATTATGTTTGCCCTCTTTATTTTTGCAATGACATTTATAATGCTGTTGGCACATTTGCATATGCAACGGCTCTTAAAACACTGCATTTGATGCTGGTATTGCTAATACAACTCTTGTATATGAACAGTCTCTGAATGTCTTTTGGTGTGGTTCTAATCTCATGGTAGTTTATATATTTTTGGGCCATTACAAAGAGAAATTAAAATTTTGCTGCAGATGGAGATATTGAGGATCTTGTCAACAGAAATCCCGAGGGAAAATCTTCAGGAGCTGTTTTACCATATGTTGGTGTTGCTTGCCTTGGAGCGATTCTGTTTGGTTACCATATAGGGTATGAAAATGATATACTTTTAATTGATTTGTGTGCTCTATTATCTATGTAATATGATTGATATTTATCATTTCTATGTGTCAAATATGTATTGAAATCTTGTGTAAACTTCTCCTTGTTATGCTACAGATTTTCATTGAATGCTATCATATATGCAGAAAAGCTTTGATGATGCTCCGTTTTGTGTAGGGTGGTAAATGGTGCTCTTGAGTACCTTGCCAAGGATCTTGGAATTGCTGAAAACACCGTACTACAAGGTAAATGCATTTTATCTTCATAATTGTTAGGCGTAAAATAGTTTCAAATGTTTTAGTGATTTTACAGGCAAAAGAAATATTTGACTTTCATGCAAACGTTCATTCTTGTTCTTTCACTCATTTATATTATTATTCCATATTGTTAAACACCCAAAAAAAATTTCCATATTGTTGACAAGGAAATATTCAGCATACATTCAGTTATACTGTCGTAACAGGAATGTTGTCTTTGTCATTTTTCTGTCCACATCAATATATATATATATTCATTCTACCTGCTTGCAGTATTTTTATTATGATTCAGCTCTTTTTCCTTGAAAATCTATTTCCATCTGAATAAGCCAATTCAAATGGTTTCTCATGATTTTTGTGTGTGTGAAATCTCTTAATAGGATGGGTTGTCAGCATGACACTTGCTGGTGCCTTTGTTGGTTCATTTATTGGTGGAGCATTGGCTGACAAATTTGGCAGAACTAGGACTTTTCAGTTTGATGCAATCCCTCTAGCAATTGGAGCTTTTTTGTGGTCTGTCGGTGTTCCTTGACTAAAGGGTTTGATCTTTTATACCTATATGAAAAACTGATGCTTTAAATTGTTATGTAATTGCAGTGCTACTGCCCAATGTGTTCAGACAATGATCATTGGCCGCTTTCTTGCTGGTGTCGGAGTTGGTATTACAATGGCTATTGTACCACTGTACATCTCTGAGGTGGTTCCTTTATTAGTAGTTCTAAACTTTGACTATGTTTGTGTCTATATAGATCTTGTGGTGACACCTTGAAATGGGCAGATTTCACCTACTGAAATTCGTGGTGCACTTGGATCTGCAAATCAGCTTTCTATATGTATTGGAATTCTTGCAGCATTGGTGGCTGGATTGCCTCTGGCAGGAAATCCTTCATGGTATTCCATTCTTGCATCTTCCTGACCTATGATTCTTCTTCTAATAATCAATATTGACAGCTTAGTTTATAGAATTCACAAACTATCCTCCTTGTCAGGCCTACCAACAGGTCCTGATTACAATCATGATGGTGAAATAGATATATTATTGCATGTTTAACCTCTCATCATTATAACGAGGATGAATTAAAGGTGGACGATGGTTCGCATTTCAGATTTTTATGAGCCTTGCTTTGTTTGGCTCTCTGCATAACTCCCTTATCCAAAATTTTTATCAGTTCAGAAAAAATGATCTTTTGTCATATGGATCATCCGGCTGCAACAAAAACGTGGGTTTAGGCCAGCTTCATTTAGTTATTTTATGAGATAGGATTGTTTACACAGCATCTCTTGGATGTTCTTCCCATGATTTGTTTGAGAATCTTTCCCTCAGTGATATGCTGGGGGATTGATGCATTGACGTCCTTGTATTTTGCTTCCATGTTTTAGTTTCATTCTTGTTTTCAGGGGCCAGAGGATACGTTCCCTCCCCTTTGTTGTAATATTTTGTTCCTATCTCTAGTAAAGTTTCATTTCTTTTAACATACGGTCATGAACTAGCTAATTGGGGAGATTGAATGCTCTAGTTATATTTTAAATTAAATGGAATCCTGATTTAATTGTTGAGGAAATCATGAAAATATATTAGGTAATTAGGAAATTGCTTTGTGATAGACTACAGTTAAATCACTTAGTACTTTCGACTGTAATTGTTTGCTGAAGTGCTATCAAGTATACAAGAAGCATACAGAGTGAAAAGTGAACTTAAATATCAAAAGTTTTTCCTCTTGGCTTCAAAGTTTATTATGTGAACTCTCCTTCTTCATTCTAGTATCTGCTTGTATGGCCTGGGATCTTTCATCTTTTTAGTACTATTTACCAGTTCCGCTGTGCTAGAGGTAATGACAAACTTGAATTCTTTCCCACCACTGTGAAAAAATTATGATTTCCGTTAACTGACATCTCATGTATATATTTCTGTTTATTTGTATTCTCCACCTCTTTATCATGCTTCCTATATTTTATTTCATCAGGTGGAGGACATTGTTTGGCATTGCAATAGTTCCAGCGATTCTGTTGACTCTAGGAATGGCAATTTCTCCAGAAAGCCCCAGGTGGCTTTTGCAGGTTGTCCTGCCGTACTGAGTGGTTTCTTGTTATTCAGTGAATGCCTTCATTAGATGAGAAAAATATCATTTACTGTCTAGCAAGCAGTGTCAAAATTCCTGCTTGCATACCCATCAACAACCCTTCTCACATTAGCTTTGCACAACATTTCATTGAATTGCAATCTTGCATTTTGTTGACCAAGAAACATAAATTATTTGATTGGAAAACATTTTTTCTGAAGTACATCAAAATGGAGTTTATATCATATTTTGACCTTCCTAAAGATAGAGAACTTCAATATTCATGAATGTTTGTCCTTTCTTTGGGCTGAAATTGGATGGTCATGTTCATTGTGGAGCGGATTTTAATAAAACTGGACATGTTACATAATTCCTAAAGAAATTTCATGCAATAAATTTCTTATAGGTTTGTGGCACCCAGATAATTTATTTTTTATTATTTTACAGCAAGGAAAATTCTCTGAAGCTGAAAAGGCTATAAAAACGCTTTATGGAAAAGAACAGGTAACAGTTGTCATGCATGACTTAACAACTACATGTGAAGATTCTTCCGAACCTGAAGCAGGGTGGTTTGATTTGTTTAGTAGCCGGTATTGGAAAGGTATTCTCAAAATACAATTTAGAATACTTATTCCATAATTGGCAATTCTTCGATAATTAGGCCAATGTTTTATAGTGCTAACCAGCTATTAGATATGCTTTCATTTGTTAATTTTTTTTATCTTTTGAATGCTATATTTTGTTATTTGCACTATTTTACCTCAGAAGGTTTGACCATATTATTGAAATCCATGATCCTACTTACAGTATCATAGTTTCTAATTTGTAAATTTTGTCTTAAATGGTAATTTCGAGGTACAATTTTCATTTTCCAAGCTAGCCAATGTCTTAAATCGTAATTTCTCAAAGTCAATTTTCGTTTTACAACCTAGCCAATGCATATTCATATTTGACATACAATGAGACTGCATTTTACTCTTCCAATTAGGACACCATTTCTATTTTGCTTATTCAATATAACAATAATGTTATACTCACCTACATTGCTCAGGTCCCTCAAACCTTTATTGCTAACCGTCATTGGTTCAAATTCAGACATAGGATTGGACTTTTCCCTGATATAATATTACTATGTTTAATGTTTTAATATTGATCTCCCATCTTGCATTCCACTAGATTCCATTAATGCTTTCTCTTAATAAAGGTTGTAGCACTTCCTCTGTTAACATGTCTCGGCTCGTTGCAGCTGTCAGTGTTGGAGCAGCAATTTACTTGTTTCAGCAGTTTGCTGGAATAAATACTGTGATATACTATTCAACTCCTGTATTCCGCAGTGCTGGAATTGCTTCTGATGTTGCTGCAAGTGCTCTGGTTGGTGCAGCAAATGTTTTTGGTAAGTACTTTTTAACTGCAAATTGTCTAGTACATGATGCACACGTGTAATATTTTCTATGATTGACATTTGATTTCACTGCAGGCACAATCATTGCTTCTTCCTTGATGGACAAGCAAGGAAGAAAAAGTCTTCTTCTTACAAGTTTTAGTGGGATGGTAATAGCTTCTTTTAAGCATACATATCTCTATACTAAATGACATGGACAAGCTTAAAATATCTCCTGGTGTATTTATTGTAAGGTGGATCTATCTATCTTAAAGGACTTGAAACTTAAGAAGTTAAAATGTTTTAAATTCATGCCTACTTCTTTCATACATGAATGTTCTTTTTCCTCTCCTGCAACAATTTTTTTTTCACTTGTACTCCATTAGAAATTAGTTTTAGGGATTAGGAAACAGGACATGGACATTAGCTAGAATGGATCTAGATCTTTTCCTTTTTTTATTTTTTATTTTTTTGTCATGTTGGAAAGAGATAGACACAAGATTTTTTGTAGGTTCTATTAAGTATAAAAAAGGGATTTTGGGTCCCACTGCACATTTGAATTCTTTGTCTATCTTTTTCTAACATAAGAGAAAAATGACCAAAGGGAAAGGTAGAGGATCCAAATTCAAAATTTTATGGTTCCAGTTCAATCTTATGACAAGTCTAGCCGATTAAATGTTTCCGGACAGATATTTTTCCATTTCCGTGTAATAGATGATCTCTAAGACTTTCTATTTTTATGATCTAAGGCTGCTTCAATGTTGCTTCTATCTTTGTCTTCTACATGGAAGGTCCTAGCACCATATTCCGGCCCCCTTGCTGTCATTGGCACTGTTCTGTAAGTCATCTATGTTTGCCAATAACGGTATTTTTACATCCACTGAAATGCTTAGATTCCAATGCACAAATAGTTTCTTTGGGTTTTTAATGTGCTCTATGAATTCCAAACAGCTACGTGTTATCCTTCTCTCTTGGTGCTGGTCCTGTTCCTGCCCTTCTTCTACCAGAGATTTTTGCTTCTAGAATCAGAGCAAAAGCAATTTCTTTCTCTTTAGGCGTACATTGGGTGAGTGATTCCTTTTCGAGACTTGCTGCCCTTTTCTCTCTGTAAAACTAGGTAAAACAACTGGAAAAATAGCAGTTTTTGAAAAAAGCTGTTGCAGTTCAGCTTACCAATCACTGCTCAGGATTAAAAACTATTGAATTGCCTGATGTCACATTAAAAAGAAACTGTTAAAAGACTATTAATGCCAGTGAAATTTTTGCCTACAAAGTGGCAATTTTGTCGCCGATAGTGTAACACGTTTTTATCTTGGCAATGCCTAGAATTTACACTTGACAAGAGAACAGTAATGCTATTCAATCTTCTACGTCTGTATTATCATATTTGATCTACGTTTCTCTCAGATCCAATTTCGGGTATCAGTAATCAGTGTGAGAGGACGTGGATCAAACATGGAGATTCAGATGTAGCAGAAGCATTGTTGATAAAACAAAGTATTATGGGTGGAGCTTGAGTTTCCTTTTCATAGAAAAAGACCCGCATTGCTAAGCTGGTTTCATTGGTTTGCTGAGAATTTTATTACTGATGAAATTGTGGGTTTCCTGTGATATCAGATCTCGAACTTCTTCATTGGTCTCTATTTCCTAAGTGTCGCAAACAAAATCGGTATCAGCTTGATATACTTGGGATTCTCAATTGTCTGTGTTCTTGCTGTCCTGTACATAGATGGTAACGTTGTGGAAACAAAGGGAAGATCATTGGAGGAAATAGAATGTGCTCTTAGTTTTCCTGTGTAAAACAACAGTCCAAAAATGTATCTGTATTGAATCTCATGTTTTTGTCCTCAACATAGATGTTTAGTTGATATTAGCAACTTTCAGATTGAATAACCGAAACTGGGAACTAGAATTATCTTCTTGTTTTTGTCAAGCTCCCTTATGACAAAATAAAAGCATCATAGACTCCGAGTAAAGAACGAGAGGAAGACAAACGAGATAAATTATCACAATATATTGGAAAAGATTACACATGAATATTCAATTGATTCCAAAATTATGATGCTTTTATTATTTCAATATAGTTTGATCTCAAAATAAGTATAAATTAATTTAGTTCATATATATATATATATATATATATATATATATATATATATATATATATATATATATTTGTATTTATATTTATATTTATATAAGTTTATCTTTTTATATTATTTTCTTTTTTTTTTAATTTAATAACTAATTTTACCAAACACTTTTAATGCAATTAACTAACTTATTAGATACCAACTAACTTATTATTACTTGTACTAAACAAAGACAAAGTAATTTTTGTTTTATGACCACTTTGAAGATTAAAGTCATGAAATAGTTTTATAAGATAATGCTTTCTTAAAGTTTTTTCAAAGTTTATTTCTCTTTTTATAGTTAAATAGTTAATTGAAATTCCTGTAAAACTTACTGTTCTTTTTTCCCCTAACATTGTACTATTTTTAATGTTTGTTATTTTTCCACAAAGGCAAAAGGGTTTAAAAACAAAGAAAGAAAAAGGCATCTATGCAACATTGCATATTTGGCAAGTCCCATTAATTAAACATAAATAAATAAAAATAATTTAGTAAATAAATAAATATATATTGTTATAAATATAATTAATTAAATTTTGGATAATTATATTATTATTTTAAATATCTTGATTGTGATAATATAATTTAACCTTAAAATGAATATGAATTAATTTACTTCATTTGTTGATAAATAAGTCTATCTACATCATTTACATTTATAAGTTAGTTCAATAATTAATTTTAACTAACACTTCTATTAAAATTAGCTAATTTAATATCTTATAGCTATTAGCTTGTAGCTAGTTCATTATTAATTTATCAGTTATTTGTGTTAAATAAAGTTAGAATTACAAATTTAAAATATTAGGAAAAGAGTTCTTGAACTAGTGTTTGATCCCTATTTTTTATTAAAAAAAATGCTACTTGCATACTAAAAAGACTTATTAAACTTGTGCTTGACCCATTTTCTCAAGAAAATAATGCTACTTGCATAATAAAATACAAACTCTCTTAATAAACACTTGCAAATTTCATAAAGGAACTTATATGGTACTCTTTGGCCAAATGGTTGCTGAACATGTGTGTTATTACCTCTTTATTATAGGTTATAATTTTTTATGAGATAATTATACCCTTCTTGATAGTAAAAGAAAGTAGTAATGGGCAAGAAGCAAAGAAAAAGGAAATGGAAATGAAGAAAGGAAGAATAGCAACGTAAAGTAGTAGAAAAAGAAAAGCAAAAAGTTGTTTTTACCTATCGTTTTGGTGGGATAAGAAGTAGAGAAGTGAATGCCAGTGAAAGAGAGTATGTGGGGAGATTGCATGTGGAGTGCAAAGAGAGAGAGAGAGAGAAGAGAAAGAGAAAAAGTGAAAAAAAAAAGAAAAATGTATTGTTTGAGTTAATAATAATCAAAATTTTGTTTTAATTCAAGTAAAGTCTTACAGCAACAAAATTTTATTTATCTAGTTAAAGTATTTTTTTTAAAGCTTCTTTAGATGATTTAGGAGGTGTGTTACTCATAAAATAACAATTATGATATGATCATTGAAACATTGATTTGTAAAAATAACTTCCTATGTTTTAATAAATAATTTTCTTGAAAACTCTAGAAATTTAAAAGACTATTTTTAAAATTATTAAATTATCATGACAATGTTAGGATAAATAAAAGTAGTAGAAATTAGAATTTTCTTTCACTTGATTAAGAAGTAAATGGATAGAATGGTTAAGATTTAATTGGCGAGAAGGTAAGAGGAATGAGTGATTAGTATTAATCTTAAAAAGTGAGCCAACTATACACGAAAAGCATCGAATTAGAACCTTAAGCTCACTAATACATCATTAGCTCCCTATTTCATTTAGAATTTGAACCTTGTTTCCTTTTCTTGTTTCTATTTCTAGTCCGGCATCCCTTCTCCATGCCTTCCACCTTGCTCACCATTAGTCCTTGTTGATGTCGTGTCATTGTAGTTTCTAGTACTTCATTGCTAGCTAGTTAATATCACTAGTTATGTGGCAAGCCAAGATGACATGGTTAAGAGTACCCAAAATGAAAGGATTTGCTAGTCTCTTTAGCTAACAACCTTTATGGATTCTAGCCACATTGAACTCAAAATAGCTTCCCTAAGAGTAGGTTAATTATTCTAGAGCATAAAATTTCAATATTTTCCCTATACAAGTTGGATTCAGGATCCTTAAATTTTAACTCATTTTTTATTTCCATTTTTGAGTTTAGAAATATTATAAATTGATGATTTTGGATGTTAGAATGATATGATTAGAGCTTAAAACAATAATTTAAGGAAGAAAATGAGTGCTATTAGCATATTTATAATTTATTATTGTATATTGACGAGTAGGAAGAAATAGGGGAACATAAATGTAGATATTTTGGACTTCCTTAAGTGAATTAGCACTGTCAAGTGAATGCATATTTATCTAGAACACTATTTTAAATAATTTTTATGTTTCATGTTATTTATATTCACATGTTATATAAATATTGATACTATTGTAACATTTTATGGATGTAGTTAGATTGTTTATTATATTGAACCATAGATTATTATACTAGAGATTGTTTATTGTTAGTTATTACAAAGATTAAATGTGTTTCCCATACATTGCAAGTTGTTTCTTATGAACCATTTCTTAATTAATTCTTTAATGCTATGCTATAGAAGCATAGTCTAGTTATTGTTATTGAATCATGGCATATTCTAATTATATATATATTAAATTAATATTAATGCTTATAGTTAATTTATTGCCATGCATGAAAATTGTGGGATTACTATTAGAGGTTGTTGATATGTGTATTGATATTGTTTTGGTAAAATATTTGTGAATTGTCATATAATATGATTAACACCATTGGGTATACGTGATATGTTGAGATGGAAGGGAGAATATGATATTGTAATTAGTATCAAATTTGAGAAATTGTTTATGAATGGATATGGTTGACCAAGAGTTAAAAGGAGATTTAAATTATTATTTTTTATTGGTTTTATTGATATTGTGTGTTTTTAAGGACAACAATATGTTTAAATGAATATGATGTTAATTAAGGAATTATGAATGACATATGAATTCGTTTAATTAATGTTTTATGTTGAGATGATTAAAAGCATAACTTGTTAAGTTGTGGCAATAATGTTATTGTACTACAAATTATAGAAGTTTAGTATGAATGTGATTCGAATATGTTATAAGTATTTAACTATTGGATTGATAAATGCCTCAAGTATGAATATTGCTATATTTATTTTATTTATCAGTTCTTGGCCAATTTAAAGCTATTTTATTTATATAGTTTAATTTATAATTAGTTTTAAGAAGATATGTACCCATTAAGTTGTAAAACTCTTTCCTTGATTATCTTTAACATTTATAAGTTTAACTTGAACAATTAAATTAAGTTGCTTTCAAGGAGACCCAAAGCATTCTAGATAAAAAGCTTGATAATTAGGAATATGGTGTCAATAGCAAAATGGGTTTTGATAGTCATCGAATGTATAAATAGGTGGTGACCATATTTAAATTTATGTTTCATAATTATATAACTAAATGTTTACACTCTTGTGAAGAAGTGCATTCCTTATTAGTGTTTATAATTAGAAGAAACTCCATCTATTTACTCTAAAATTGTTTATCACATTAGGATTTGCAAATAAAAATATTTATAGTAAGGGTAGAGTTTGTGCATTCAATCAATTAGTTAGTTAGGCTAAAGAAATCAATTAATAGCTCCATACCAATCATGATTAGTTGGCCTATGACAAAAAATTAGGAAACTTTAATCCCAATTACAAGTAATAACTTTTACAAAATCAAGTAGTAACTTCATACAAAGATATTCATGATGTTTCTTATTATGAATTAATTATTTAAGTTTATAAAAGTTTCCACCTAATGTTAATAAAGTTACTACCCAGTTTATTAAAATTACTACTAAGAAATTCAAAAGGCTTTTTTTTATCATGAAGTTTCTACCTCTGGTTACTACCTAATTTTTAGAAATTTATTGCTCAAGTTTATGAAAGTTACTAATAAGAAATTCATAAGGCTTCTTTTTATGAAGTTACTACTTTTGGTTACTACTTGATTTTAATAAATTTACTATCAATGTTTGTAAAAGTTACTAACAATGTGAAAGTTATTACCAAAAAATTAGAAGGGTTCTTTTTACAAAGTTACTACCTATGGTTACTACTTGGTTTTAATAAATTTACTATTGAAGTTTGTGAAAGTTAATACCAAAAAATTCATAAAGCTTCTTTTTATAGAGTTACTATCTTTGGTTATTTCCTAACTTTACAAAATTATCGTAACCTAACCTTAAGGCACATAGTCGGCATAGAAAGTCATTAAGCTATCATTTGAAGAAGTATGTAGTTTTAAAATTTTTAGGATGATTTGATGAGTCATTATGCAAAATTGTTCCAATTGTCCCATACCTTGCCTTAGTGCCATAATTCTTTCAAACTGGTTTATTTTCATCTCATTTAGTAATAATTGGACACCTAAAGGGAAATATTCCTTAAAAGATAAACAAGGAAACAAAATAAGTGATTTTCTCTGAGACTTAGTGAGTAATCATTCCAAAATTGATAAAAAATTATATTTAGGTTAGAATTAACAATAAAGCTCTCATTCAACATTATATATATGTGTATTCATCAACAACAACTAGCTCTTTTTTAAGTACTAGTTATGCTTTTGTATATTTACTGAGGTGGAAAGAGTGTCTTTCTAACAAACAACCTATGCTACCAAAGAAATAAATAAACTCACTTTAAATTAGGTTATAGTTATATCATATATTTAGTCATTTCTTTTTTGTTGTTCTCACCTCAATCTAACTCATAAAGGTGTAACAAGTGCACATACATTCATTAATCCTCATATTCGACTATTACACAATGACATCATAAATCACTAAAGGAAATAATAAAAGTGTATAAATCTCCTTTTGACTCTGTTCATCCCTATTCCTCACAAGTTCCATCCTTGTCCCTAGACGACCATATAGTGGGGCTAAACATAAGAAGCTCTAACCTTATTCCTTTAAGGTTGTATGGTAAGCCTATCCATAAAAAGAAATTATCAGGAATCAAGTATCCAATTTTCATATCATCTTTTCCCATCACATTCTTCATTTCATTGCCATCCATGGCAAAATCCATAAGTCAACTCATTCATCATTCACAAAAATTATAAGCTCATAACATCATATTGGACACATAATATCATCATAATATCATAAAAGCTTCTACTAGCACTTCAATCATGGCATTTCATTAATAACATCCATATATTCAAAATTTACAATCATCACATGCTTTTTTGTATAGTCATACAAATTAAACTCTAAATAATCAATTCAATGTTATTTGTAAAGCATGTCAATCACATTACATTACCAAATCAATCACAATAACAATTTATTAGTTTTAACCTTTTCATGATGTTTTATAAATAACTTAAAATTTAAAATTTTATTATTCATGATACTTATTTCATATAAAAATAGTTTCAATTGGCTTTCCATGAATTAGTCATTTACATAATATAGTTAATATATGAAGGAGTTGTATCCTTTAAAAGTTAATCTTAAAAATTAAATATTTCCCAATCTTAAACTATAATACTTAAAACTAATATTTTACTCTACAATAAAGAGCTAAAAGTTAGGAATTCCTTTGGTCATATTACAATTACATCTACATAGTTAAATTACTAATTTAAAAAATTATTTTCAAAATTTTTATAATGTTTTACTTAAAATTTTTAGAACATTTGATAATAACAACTATGAAACTTTATGAGAATATTTAAGTATGTTTTGGTAGATGATTTTTTCATGATTTATGACATATCAATATAATTACTTTTGAATTGTAATTTATTAAATTAGTGTGGGGATTATTTGGAAAATAGGAATAATAAAAATAGTAGTGGATAGCTAGGAATCGATATTAAAATAGGATTGCCATGCTACCTATTGCACCACATCGTTCCTTTTTGAGTTTTCTATACAAGTCAACAAGATGGAGGTTTAAGACTCAAAAGAAGTGAGCTTACAATGAGTATGAAATGTGTTAGTAAAACTCTCACCTTACTTTATTTTTTTATCTCCCTCCCCCACTTGATACATTTTCTTTCTCTCTCTCTCTTTCTCAGGTTCCTTCCATCACTTGTTTGCTAGAGCTACACCATTACCTTTTGTCATGATTGTTATTACTCTGTGATCATTCGACCAACTATTGCTAGTGTTGATCTCTGCAAGTTGTGGTTAGAAATAGCCATTAACAAAGCTTTTGACCTTTCTTGTTTTCATTGAGATTTCAACATGATTTCATTGCTAGTGAGCTCTGGTGAACTACCTTAGGAAAAGGTAAAGCCTATTTATATCACTAAACTTTAATATTTTCAATGATTTAAATTTGATCTATTGAACCCTATCTCTATAAATTTCAAAATACTTTGATGATAACTTCAAAATATATGAAAATGATGATCAGGATGATAAAATGGTATGAATAGAGCTATTTTAGAACATTTAATATTTTTACTTATATATGCTTGTTCTAAAAGCCTTTATATAATGGCATATTTCTAATTTCCTATAATAACTTTAAAAAGAAAAGAAATTTATAATCTAAGAGGTTAGAATGTTATGAGTAGAATTTAGAATGGTAATTTTTGAAAAGAAAATAAGTAATATTAATATACTTATAATTTATCATTTGTAAATTATAGAGTAAGAAAAAAAAAATAAAAAATAAGTATGGAAGCTCTAAAATTCTTCAAGTGAATGAACATTATTAGGTGAGTATATATCTTATCTTGAGTTAATGTTTCTAGTGGCGGATCTAGAAATTTTTTTTTGGAGTTAGCACTTGAAGAAAAAATTTTTAGTGCTTGTTAGCAATTTCAAAATTAAAAACTTGTTAGGATTTTTTTTAAAAAAAATTAGGAAAGCTATATTCTGGCGGTTAACAAGAATCTTTTATCATATAAATTTTTCTAAAAATGTCAATTTTTATCATAATTAAAAAAATTAATAGGCATGTAGTGAAATTTCTAAAATAATATTCAATATTTATGAATATTTTCATAGTAACAAACAAAACAAATTTGTCATATTTTTCACATGTCCAAAAATTTTATGAAAAATTCAAATAATAAAAAGATATATAATCATAAATCTATTAATAATTAATGTTCACTATATATTTTTCCCTTTTAAAGAAAAATCAAATCTTCCCCATTTCATCCTATAAAAAATTTGATTGATAAATGAGTTAATTAAAGAAATGACATGTGAATATAAAAGAATAAAAAATAGACAAGAGATAGAAGTAAGGATTGTAGATAGACTGCAAGAATTTTTTTATTAAAATATGAAAACTTACAATTACAAGAGAAGTTAGGAAAGAACCAGAGCTATCTGAAAGCGGAAGTAAGAACTTATCAAAAGGATTATGGTTCTTTACATTTGGGGAGCCTTATTTATAGGCGAATTTGGACTTCTACAGTGTACTGTTATAATGTACAATAAAAGTGCTACAATTATATGAAATTATTTGCTATCAACTTTAGTCATCAAAAAGTAAAAGCATACTTAAAGTTAATAAAAGTTAACTGGAATCTCTGCAAAATATCTCCATCAAATGTCAATTTATCCTTTGGTACTGCTAGTGTTCAGAGATTTGAATTTTGACTTGTTATTTGCATCCAATGTCTTAGATAAGATCTTCTAAGTTTACTACATCAAGATCAATACCATAGTAGTTATCTTTATTTGATTGGATATAGTCTTTAGATTCTTCAAACTTTTCCTCTAAGTTGTTTGATGCTTGGGATTCGGCTTGATTTCTAGATTGATCATGAGGTGGATGTCTTTAATATTGGAAGTTGATCCTTCCTCATTTATAGTTGAAACAAGGGCATCTATAAGTTAAGGTTTGGTTTAGAGGAATTGATTTGTTCTTTTCTTTTGATCCTTATTAAATTATGGATTTTCTTTAAATCATTTGAGAATTTGAGGCTTTTCTACCATGGTGAACTATTTGAAGTTAGCCCACCATTTAATAAAGCCTTGCCTTTAGAAAATTAGGTAATTCTTATCTAGATTTCAAATAAGTTAATATTCCCAAAAACAAGCTCCATGGGAGACTTATTTTAGAGAAAAATTGTAAAAGCAAAATAAATTTTCCATGATTTTCATTGTGAAATTGATCATGGAAAGTTTTCCATTGTTCTTTAATATTGTTTGGAAAAATATCTTCAATTGGTCTAAAAATATTCTACCGCTTTACAAACTAATTGGAATTTGACACTTGGCATTATGGAGAAAATAAATCAACCAAATGTGTTTAAGATTTTTATTTTGAAAATATAGAGTATTCATCCAGGCTTTTTAATAATTCTAATATGAATATCCTATTAAATTTGGATGAAAGAATTTTTCAAATTTCTTTAATTTGAATGATTTTATGCCCCATTATTTGATGTAATAATTTTATTGATTTTAAAACTAGAATGAGTGATCAAATTTAGATCAATATTACTCTTATGATGATGGATTAACACTAAACTAGAGTTTTTGAGAATATGTTTAAAGAATTCTTTAGAATGGAATGGAGTTTTTGAGACAAAAATGTCATCTTTTAGGAAAGATTTTTAGAAAGAGTTCTTCTAAGGTGCTAGCTCAATATTTTGGTTATATATAAAGAAAATTTTGGTGATTTAATTTTTTTGATATATTTGGTAGTAATTTTAATTAGTTTGGATTCTTTTAGGATAACAACTTTGAAGGAGGTTCTTGCTACTGTAATTTGGTTATTCTGACTAGCAATGGCTTGAAGGATTTTAGATTAGTTGAGGATAAGTTCTTTGGCTTGATCCTCTTTTTCGGCAATATCTGCTTAAGATTTCTTTGCAATTTAAAAAGTTTTTTAGAGAGAGGTTGCTAGAGTATATAGTACTTCAATTGAGAAATTATTATTATTAATTTCTCAGGGAATTAAGATTTAGGCTTTGATTTGGTAAAGGATTTGGATAAGGAGGTAATTTATTAACCCTTTTTCCTCTATAGTTGGTTTTGGTTTAGTTAGTTCCACTTTCTAGGTTGGATCAGGAGGTTTTGAATTTTTGGATTTTTCAAAAGGCATAGTTGTAGATTTGATCCTTACAAAAATTCTTTTTTATGGAAATCTAGACAAGAATTTGAAAAGCTTTTTAAATGTCCAATTTCAAAATTGAAAATACTTAAAATGTCTTGCTATCTGGCTAAAATTTGTTTTGATGCAAAATTTTTTACATATTTTTCTAAAATAAATTTGGCAAAGCTATAATTAACTCTAATAAGAAATTTTTAATTTAAAATATCATATTGGAATTTTTAAACATAAAATAATTACCAAAATTTTCTTTTTTAGAGTGGAATAATTTTGTTATGCAGAATTTTAATATTTTAATATAAATGCAATTATATGCTCTTTGCCATTTAAGACTTACTTGAGGACACCTCTATAACCTAAATCAGAGGCATTAGTTTCAACAATTTTTGATGCATCAGGATTTGAAATATGTAGATAAGGAAGGCTCTTGACTTGAGCTTTGACTTGCCTAACTATTTTTGTATGAACATCAATCCATGAAGGAAGATTTTTCTTAAGACATTCATGCAATGGTTTAATAAGATTTGAAAGATTTAGAAAGAAATCTAAGACACTATTTAAACATCCTAAAAATTTTAAAGTTGAGTATTTTCGATTAACTGATTAGGAAATTTATTAGCAAACTCAATTGATCTTTCAATTGGAATTATAGTTCCCTAATAAATATAGTGACTAAGAAATCGAACTCTTGTTTAGAAAAGAGAATGTTTGATTTTTGAAATGACTACACCATTCTTTTGAGTTATATCAAGAAATATATTGAGATGTTTAAAATGTTAATTAATATTTTTTAAAAATATTAAAATATCATTAATATAAATAATGATAAATTTGGAAAATGAATTATAAATATCATTCATAATCTTTTGAAATTTTGAAGGCATATTTTTTAGGCCAAATGGCATCATATTCCATTCATATTACCCAAATTGTACCATCAATGTTATTTTATACTTGTCTTTAGGTTTTTTCTAATTTGCCAAAAGTTAGATTTCATATTAAAATTTGAAAATATTTTTACAAAATAAAGATAGTTTAATAAATCCTTTTTATTAGGGATTGGGTATAGAATCCATTGAAATGCAGTATTAAGTGGTTTATAGTTAATCACAAGCCTTGATGTGCCTTGTTCAATTTCAACACTCTTATTTATATAGAATGCTGCACATGACTAAGGACTTTTTGATTTCCTAATAATCCCTTTCTTTAAGAGATCTTTCATTTCTTCTAGGTAATGCTTTGGGGGTTCTTGACTTATTTGGACAGGCATTACCTTGATTGGGGTTTTTCTTTCAGAAAAATCATTTTCATATGACAATTCTACCATTTGCTACTTCCTATTCCAGAAAGCATTTGGAATATCAACATAAACATTACTAATAATCCTTTTTATCAAAGACTTAATCTTTGCTTGGACCATTGGACTTAGCAATTGTTGTTCTATTTTCATGAAAGATAGTTGATCTGAGTTTGTTTGCAATCTATCAAACTATTTTTTAAAATTTTTTAATAAATTGGAAGGTAATTTTTTCTCTAACAACTTTAATGGTAATCCCTTTATTTGAAACCTTATAAAAAGCTAAGGCTTGGATGAAAGGAGTTTCTAAAATAACTTTGTTGAATAAATTTTTGACAAGTAAAAAACTTTATTTTATTTTATAAGAAGAGAAACAATTTCTACATTAAAAAGTTTAAAATCAATTTCAAGTGGGGAACCATTGACATATTTAAGCTTAGTTTTAGTTTTCTCAAAGAATTTAGTTGGAACCAAGCTTTCTTAAATACAATTTCTATTTATCCCTATTTTAAATAAGGCAACTATTTCTAACTCCCAGTTATTTTTCATCATTTTAATTGGGATGTGATATTTTTAAATTGGGGCCTTAGAAATAAATCCTAAGATATTATTCTTTTCATCCCAACTGATTTTAATTTTCTCTTTTCCTTCAGGAGAAATTTGGAGTGCAGAAAGGATTTCTCCTTGCAGCTTTTGAATTTCTTTTAGCCCCTTCACTTTTGTTTTAAGAAAATTAATCTCAGATTGTAAATCCTACAATATAACAAGTTTACTTTGTTCTAGCTTAAATCTTTCCAAAATGTCCTTGAAATTGTAAGTATTTGGCTATGAAAAGCCTTTTAGGAAAAATGGTTTGTCTAGACTTTGTTTAAGTTTTTAGAGATATTTTTCCTTCTTCTTATTATCAAGATAATCACTAATAATGTCATGAAGTAGGTTTTTCTCTGTATTAAGAATATTATCCTCATCTTTTGAGGTTATTTTGTCATCTTTATATAGTTAAGACATTTACTGCACTGGGTCTTCTTCACCTTCAAGTTCCTTTTCTGATTGTGAAGATTCATCAGTGAGAAGATTGGTTGTTTAGTTCAAAATAGATTCATCTAACTCCCGTTGTCTAATCCTCCTATTTAATATGCAATATTTAGCAATGTGCCTAGGTTTATTATACCTATAACACACTAGCCTAATATCTTTCACTTGATAAGGAGGTGGAGTATATTTGGGTTTGAATTTCCTCTTTTGGTATCTTTTGGATTGATGTTTAAGTGGTGGCTAAGGTTTTTTTCTCAGTAAATTGTTGTCTAGTTCTCCGCCTATATTTAGGTTTAAAAGATTTTTTATAGGTGAAACCAAATTGCTTATAGAAGGTTCCTAACTCTTTTTGGTTTTGGGCTTTTTTTTGGTCTAGCTATCTTCGAATTTTAATAGCTTAGTAGATTTTAAAGGCAACTTTTTGGACATAGTTTACAAGTTCTTCATAAGAAAGTTGCTTATAAGGGATTTGACCACCATATTTGCTTCTAATTTTTTTCTCTTACCTTATCTCCTTAGGATCTAAGAAGACCAGTAAGGAATTTTTCTTTCTAAAAGGGTTGGTTACTATCTAATCTAGAATATATTAGACTAAAGAACATGTCTTTATGCCATTTAAAATCAAATAGTGATTTACGTTTGAGGTTGGATAATAACTCAGCAGATTTGTCCTTCAAAAAGTTAGGATCACCTATAAAGTGTTAGGAGATAGTGTAAATTAAAGTATTTACAGCATCTGGGATTGGTTGACCATTGGTTCCTGGGATTATATATCCTTCCCTATCTTATTTGACAACTTTAATTATCTGGGATTTCTCTATTTTTATAAGGTGCTCATCCTGCCATCATTTAAGTTAACTAGTAAACCTTGCAACTAAGTAGTGAAGTACTATAGTATCATTATAATTATGGGTTGATTGTTAGGCTATATTAACCATGGTCATTTGCTAAAGGGTGTTAAGAATTTTGTATTCAAATTTGCCATCTATATTCCATTCATTGATATTATTCCTATTATAGGAATTCTAAATAATTTGGGGGTTTTTTCTCTATAACTTGATCAAGGTAACTAGTTTTTAGGTAATAAATTTTTTATGGTACTCTCCAGTTGGTTTCCTTAAATTCCCTTTTGATTAGATTTAACTCTTAACAATCCTCTGAAGATATTTCATAATTATTATCAAGAACCCCTACTATCTTACTGGTTAGTTGATTTAGCAGATTGAGGTGTAGATGATTCTTCAACATACACCTTTCCTAATTTTTGGTTTAATTTTTCTAACATTTGGTCTATTTTGGTTATGGCTAGATCTTTAAATAAGGTCATTTGTTTGCTGGAAGGAATTTGGCATGATTTAAATCAAGGGTTCGTAACCTTCTTTATGTCAGAGGATTATCCTGCAAATTTTTTAAGAATGCCAACAAATAATATATGATTTCTGAGAGTTAGAAGATACTTATTGGTGTAATTATTTTATTCCATTATGGTTACATTGGTAGTGACTATACAAATTGAGCTTGATTCTTTGATTAAATAGTTTATTTGGTTATTTTCAACATATGCTTTAAACCATTCAAAGAAAGATATGTTTCTTTAAATCAAATTCATAAAATTATAATATCTTTCTTGAATATTTGTCCTAGATTCTCCTTTAAATTTATTTAAATACTAGGTTCTTTAAGGAGTGAATTCTTCTGAATAAAAATCTCTTCTTAAAGTATCCTTGTCAATCTAAAATGTTTTTTTCACAATTTATAGTAAAATAAGATTATCATTAAGATAAAGTTGTGAGGCAGAAGGTGGATTAATAGATCCAGTAAATTTATCATAGTCACTACTTGTTCTTATTTGTTCACCATCCTTCTCATCTTCGATTTAAGTGGTCTAACCATATACTAGATTTGGGACCTTTAGAATATTTTCAACACCTTTTAAGTCAACATTAATTGTTGAATGAGTAGATGAAGTTAATATTCTAGAAGGTTTAAGCTTAAAAATTCTTCTGGGCCTAAATCTTCCAAAAAAATATGTTCTTGATCTAATAACTATATTTTTAGGATTTATCTATTTAAAGGATTCAACAATTTCCTCGTTCTTTGGTTTTCTGCTATTTGAAAAAGAGATAGAGGTAAAATCATCTAGCATGGTTTCTATCCTCGATATATCTTTTGCTAGAATTTTTTTGAGTTTAGCCACGCTTTTAAAACTCTAGTTTTTAGGCCAATTTATACTATCCCAAATTGTTTCTTTAGAAATTAATAAATTGGCCTTTGTGCAATCTGTAAGAAAAAAAGATAGTTTTTCCTTTCTTAGTTAATGGTTTAATGCACAATGATTTTGAAGAGTTATGCAATTTGTAATGGATTTGATAAATGATAACCAGAGGGATATATCTTGGTTCCATGGTGTATCCATGTAGTTTAACATGAAGCTTAATAAGAGTTTTTGGAAATTGGTTTGTTGTAAGGACTATGTCCAAATTTGGAAAATAGTTAAAATAGATTAGGTCTTAGGACAAATTAATTTTTACTACTCTTAAAAGGGAATTTTTGAAATTAGTATATCTATTATCTCGAAGATAAAGAAGGATAGCATTGTTTAATCCTTTTTGAAGAGTATATTTTGCTATTATTTGGATACAACTAAGGTGCATTTAGTTGTATTTCTTTTGAAGCTTAAGAGCTTCTTGGCCTGAAATAAGAGTGAAGTTCTCATTTTCAGGTTTTATCCTAATAGTTTGTTTAACAATTTTGATTACATAATCAAATCTGTTGAAGAACTTTTAATTTTGAATCAAATAAAGTTCTCTGTCTAGGATATTCGACATCTCCTAATCATCCTTTTTTATTTATATTTTTAAATTTGATTTCTTCTTTGAAAATAGTTTTTAAACTAGATTCATCTATAGATTTGATAAGAAATTTACAAGAAGAACTTGGAAGAGTGGAAAAAAGACAAAAAAATATATGATATGCAAATCTTGGGACTAATACCAAAGCACATAAGGTTCTATAGGAATAATCATAAGAATTTATTATGCTTACAATATGAACTAGATATTAGAATCTCAGTATAACTTAATCATTTTGGATTATCTAACCTCAACTTATTATTTACATGAGAGTATGTGTGATAGAGGCTACCCAAATGCCTTTCCACATACGACCTAACTAGGATTTACGCCCCTGTATGAAATCATGTTACATATTGTGTGCTATCAATTTCCCATAATTTCATTCATTCTTAATACTAACATGGAGTTCATAAAGTAAATATAATAAATTCAAATTACCATCCCTACTTCCCTTCAAACTCTGATACCAACGAACCTCGAAAGTCCCCCTATGCATATATGTATGTATGTATGTATGTATGTATGTATGTATGTATGTATGTATGTATGTATGTATGTATGCAGTTACTCTCTTATCAAACTTTTGAACGAAGGGTAGGCACTAATCCCTTCTATTAATAACCTATATCCACCGCCAAACATTTCAATGATATTTTATTTAAATGTTATACTTTATATTTCTTTTAATAATTATACTAATCATGTATGCATTCATATATGAAGTTTTATATGTAAAAATATATAATATCTTTTAGAAAGATAGAATAATAATTAATTTTTCCAATTGCTTAGTTAAAAATCAAATCCTTAGAAAATAGGACTAAATTTGTTCTAAACTCCCAAATGCCTTCTAGAAGAGAAAACAATATATGATAGATTTACCATATGAAAAGGAATTTTTAGAAAAATAAATTCCTACCAAAGTTAGGCTATTCCAAATGAACCAAAAACTTTTAAAACAATGCAAGAAGGAAATTAAATATCTTTTCGCAAGGGGATCATTAGGAAAAATCAAAAGTCCTTGATTATAATTAGTATTTTAGGTTAATAAGAATGTTGAAATTGAACAAGGCATTCCAAGTCTTATAATCAATTACTAACCTTTTAATAAAGTTCTCCAATAAATAAGATATCTAATCACAAATAAAAAAAATCTCTCAAATCGATTGCATTCTGTAAAAATATTTTTAAAATTTTATATGAAATCTGATTTTAGCAAATGCAAATAAAACTTGAGGATAGGTGCAAAACAAAATTTATAGTTCCATTTGAACAACTTAAATGGAATGTAATACCTTTTAACCTAAAGAATGCACCCTTAGAATTTCAAAGGATTATGAATAATATTTATAATCCTTTTACAAATTTTATCAATATTTATATTGATGATGTTTTAGTGTTTTTTGAAAATATAAATCAGTATTTTAAACATCTTAATATTTTCTTTGAAATTACCTAACATTTCATGCATCTCAATGCTTTCTTTGAAATCATCCAAAGAAATAGTTTAACTATTTCAGAAAACAAAAATCTCTTTTTTTTAAGCTAAAGTAAGATTTCTTGGTCATCATATTTTTTCAAGGAACTATTACCCTAATTGAAATAATAACTTAATTTACTTATAAATTTCCTGATCAAATTATTGATAAAATTCAATTGCAAAGATTTTAGGATGTCTAAATTATGTTTTTGATTTCTTTCCTTAAATGTTTAATCTAATCAAACTTCTCCATAGTCATTTAAAGAATAATCCTCCTCCTTGAACAAATGTTTATATAAATGTTGTTAGAAATATTAAATCTTAATTCAAGAGTCTTCCATGTCTGCATATAACTTATCTAATAGTATCAAAAATTGTTGAAATTGATGCATCATATATAGGATATGGTAACATGTTTAAACAAGTAAAAAATAACAAAAGAACAAATAGTTTATTCGCTTTAAAATATTGGAATGATGCACAACAAAATTATTCAACCCTCAAAAATGAAATTTTAGCACTTATTTTATATGTGAAAAAATTCAAAGCAATTTATTAAATTAAAGAATTTACAATAAGAGTTAATTGCAAATCTAAAAAAAATATTTTATAAAAAGATGTTGTGAACATTGCATCAAAACAAAATTTTGCTAAATGGTAAGTTATTTTGAGCATATTTGATTTTAAAATTTAACCAATCAAAGGTTTTTCCAATTTCTTGTTGATTTTCTTATACAAGAATTTTTCTAAAGGGGGTGACACATAATGCCAAGAAAGAAGAAAGAAAACAATTAGGGCCTATCTTTAAACTCTAATTCCCCATCAAATTCCTAAAAAAAATGGAAAAAAAATGGTCACTTCTTTACATCCACCAAAATCAATGGTTAAACATTAAAAACCAACTAGCTATTGCTTTCCAATTGAAACTCTACAAGCTTTTATAATAAATACCTAAATTACTATAGTATTTCTTAAGAAATCTTAAGTTGATATAGCTAAAGAGTTATCCTTACTTCCTTAATTTCCTTAATATATTACTTTTCAATGAATATGCATTTGCCTTCATGAATTATATGTTAATATTTGAATATGAAATATATATATATATATATATATTCATATAGGTTACTATAAATGTATCCTTGTGGCCTTGTAAGAAAGGCATGGGACTACTATTCTATAGTATAGTTTTAATTATTTATTTGTGTTATATTTGCGGAGGTAATAGATTGGTATATTCCATATACATATAAGAAATACATGATTCTTATAAATTATTGCCAAGCATATTCTTGTAGTCATGCAGTGAGGGCATAATAGTGTTGTTATATATTATGTGGTATGTATATAATGAGTATATGTTTGTGGTTATACAAAGAAGGCATAGTGGTGTTGTTATCTATCATTAGTTAATTAAAAATAACTTACGGTGATGAATTAACTACTTGGTGTTGTAATTGGATTGTGATTGTGATATGAAAAGCCTATGCTTTAGTGCATTATTTGTATTTTGAATTATGCCATGTATGTTGTTGAAATGAGAAATATGATGGGGAAGTTGTTATAAACATTAGAAAAAAATTCCTAATAGTATGCTTATGAAGGATAAAAGACAAACCTTAAAATGATAAAAATATAAAGCTTACAAGGAGTATAAGGCTGATCTAGGAGTCATAAGGTAGATATATGTATTTTTACAAGCTATTGCCTATATTATGCTATAAAATTATAATCCAATTGTCCTTTGATATGTCTATATTGCACGATTATAATGATTTAGCTATGATTAAGCCTAGGGCTATAAGTGAATCAAGCTAAGCTAAACACCTATTTGTTTAAGCTTCAGCTCAATAAAAATATACTTGTTTGAGCTTGAGCTCATCAAGCTTTGAAAATTCTAACTTGAGCTTGACTATTAAACTAACCCAAATAAGCCTAAATGAGGTTTGGCATAACATAACTTTTTTTAGTAAATAACAATAAAAAAATATATCTAATAATTTCTTGATACAAATACATGGCACTATAAATATAAAGCACATCGTAATACTGCATAAATCCATACAAAATATTCAAATCATCATAGTTAAAATCTTAACTAGAAAACTAATCATTAAAAATACAGCTCTAACATCAAAATCCCTTTAGCTTTTTCATGTAACTCCAACATAAAAATCTCTTTAACTTTTTCAAGTAGCTCCATCTAATTTAAGGTATCAAAATCACAATTTTCTTTTACTTCTTTTGCTTCTGTAAAATGAAAAAAAAAAGATTAAATAATATTTAAATGATCAAAATAAACCAATATTGTTGATCATGGAACCCAAGTCACTTTTGAAATTAAAAATAAGTGTGTATACCATAAACAATACAACATGATATTAAGTAGTAAGATAGAATTCAATAACAATACATGGATTATACTAATAAAACTATACTGCACAATAAGATGGATTCCATTAATTACTACATAAACCTGATTTCAATAATGGTACTTATTTACTATAAATGACTAATTCTATTATTTTTAACCTAACTTTGTACTTTGCCATGATGGTGAAATATTTTAGTCAAGTTCTAATTAATAAAATTGTCAATAACATAAACAACACAGCATTTACAATTTGTTAGGTTCTACTTTAGTTTTTGTAATAGGAATTTTAATAAAATCATAAAAATCATAACATTTAAAATTATAAACAACAATTAAGTAAATTATTATAGGATTTTTCTTCACTTTATAATATTGCCTTCGTGGCCAAAGATGCATGATATTTGTCAATGACTCTTGTTTTGGCACTAAAAATAGACTTTAAAGCAACTATAGTGATTAGTATGGCAAGAATATCATGAGCCATCTTGGATAAAAACATGAAACTTTAGATCATTGGCGTCCACTAACTCAATATATCAAATTTATACTCCTTGCTACCATAATTAAAGACTTATTCTTCCAAATAAATGTCTAATTTAGATTTTTATGGATAAATAGTTTCAATATCTTGAATAAATTAAGAAAATATAGACTATCCAAAAAAACGAGAAGTTGCTTGTATGCTTTTACTAATAGAAGTATGAGCATCACTTGATGAATTATGATCATCCTTAGCATTGTGTAAAGTCACATATTGATCATATAATTCATATAATGTTTCTCAAACTTTCAAGACATTTAATTAAGCTTCAATTGGAGGATAAATTGATAGAAAATAAAACTCTATTACCCTCATCTTACACCTTAGATCAAGTAATAATAACAAACATTAATAGATTGCACTGCCCCCAATACTTATTATCTTTTCACTTTATTCTTGACACTATTGCTCTCATATAGTAATTACCATCTTTTGCTTTGCTATCTAGTATATCTTTAATAGTGAAAACTTCATGAAGAAATAAATTATAAGCTAGATACTCATTTCCTGAGATTATATAAGCAGTTGTATGGAAAAATTTTAAAATAGAACAAACTTTAGCACATCTTTTCCTATCTTTTTTAGTAGAATAGCAAGTGTAGTTTGGGTTTTTTTCCTCATACCTCTTTAAATTGAAGAGCCTTTGATAATATCTTAAAAGGTAAATTTTATTGTGCTTTACAATTGACCATAAGTTTTCTTGCATGTAGATAGAATATTTGTACAAATTTCAGTAGATGACTTGAACCATGCCTTATTGTCTTTGAGATATTTGACACTATCATAGATATTTGAAATGATATCTCTAATCTCCTCCAATCCATATTGAATCATGATATTGAGGATGTGTACATAACATTGAATATGAAAAATTTTCTTACCACTTAGTAGATTTTTGGTTCTTAAAGAGCTTTCCCTTAAATTTCTTCTCATAGTATAATTATTGGAGGCATTATCCATAGAAATTATGTACATCTTGTTCTTAATTCCATAACCAATCAAATATGTATGAATTGAATCACCAATCTCAACATCATGATAAAGAGATGGATATCTACAAAACTTAAAACCTACTTTTACAATTTCCAATTTGCATCCACTTAATAGCTTGTGATAACCATATACTTAATTTGTTGATTTTTTACCCTCTTTATATCTATTGTTAAGCTAATTTTGCTAACATTCTTAAAGGCTTCCTTTAACTTCTTTTTTTTCTATTTCATACACCATCTCACAATTCTTTTACATGTACCATATGAAATTTTATTTTGCTTAGGCATTCATCTTTCTATATCATATTAAATCCTTCTTCTTTAATAATTGAGAAAGGATGTTCATGTATTAATACTTAAATTGTAATTGACGTCTTTATCTTTAACATATCAAACTTCCTATTAATTATTGTAGAAATTAGCTCTTCCCCATGTAAATCTACATCAGTTGGTTGGAAGTTCAATAGTGATTGCCCTTTAAGAGTAAGCTTCCTTTTAAGATAGCGATTTAAGTGCCACTTGAGATGTATGGTACAAGAGCTATTTCGTAATGAAAGCTCTTTCTTGAAATATATGCATACTACTTTTCTTAGATGTCTTTTGATGCTTTCTTTTTTGAAATTGGTTTTCACCATCTTTAGTATGTGGCATAAAATCATTTAAACTCACTAATGGATTAGATAACAGTTGACTATTAGCAGCTAACATATCTATCATGAACTATAATTATGAATCAAATAGTAAAAAAATAACATTTTAAAGGGAATGAAAACTATTTTACCATAAACATTACATCAATTCAAATCAAAAGACTTCCATTCAATATATCAATCAGAGTGTTTAATATTAGAAATTATAAAGCATGACTTGTGCATACGTATTTAAGAGACTAAAAAGTAATTAACTTGCAAGTTATTTAAGACATATGTAATCATCTCAAGATCTAAAATTATCAATTTCTTTGACATATAAATACTTTTAATAAAAGTAAAACTTCAACTAACACAAGACATCATCATATTGAATGGAACTTTATATGTATCATCGTATCAAATGGAACTTTATGTGCATAAACATCTCCTAACATCTTTCTAAGAAAATCATATACTCATAATAAAAAGTTTAAAGCTTTAATAAATAAAAGCTTTCTATACACTATATGTGATAAAAAAAAAACATTTTAAAAGGTACTTCAAGTAGTTTTTAAAGTATTTATGCTACAAGTCTATATATTGAATAAAATTACAACATATGTACAATTTAAAGTTTTAGAATATTTTATTTTTTAACAAAATTTGATAGTAAAGATAGTAAAAAAATGGAAATTACCATTATCATGGTGTCAAATTCAATGCCACCATTAATGGATTGAAGAATTGAAACTTTATTATCAAATTCATATTTTTTAAAATAATTTAAAAAAAAAGATTCTTTAATTATTTTACACTATCGTTAAACATTCTAACAATATTATAGCATTTTAATAAGTTTTTTTTACATTCAAATAAAAAAGTTGCTAGTTAATCCAAGTAATGATTCAGATTATATCACAAAACTAATATTTTAGAGGATTGAACCATATATAACCTAGAGTATATTATACTATGGCTTTAGCAAGTAAATAAGCAAACTATAAGACAATAATATCTTAGATACATATAATTTGAATCATTTTAAGCTTAAGTTTATATAATAATCAAAACCTGTTAGTTAACTTGCATTAGTTCTTAAATTGGATTATCTAACTTAAGATTAGTAAACTTGTTACCTCACATGTCATCCTAAATTAATTGATGTAATACAATTATTAAGTAAATAAATATATTGGTAACAATAGAGCTGAAATCACTCTATTCCCAGGGAATTGGTGTGAGATGACAGATAACTTCCTTTATCTTAATGAGTTTTCTTTTTTAAATAACTTTTGCAAATCATTCTTAAGTAATATTGGAGATTTTCCAAAAAAAAATTATGGTGATCTACCTTCGAAAGATAACATTTGTAAATCTTTTTCTAGTGATAAAATTTACCAAAAAATTAGTAACTTAAATATTAAAAATAAACAAATCTGGTATTTAGTTAAAATTTCTTATTCTTAATGATATCAGTAGGGGAATGAATAAAAAAAAAGTAGCAAACTTTCAATAAAGGAAGTAATAGAATAAACAAATCTAGTATTTATTTAAATTTTAACATGGATTTATGGAAGCAGTAAAACTTTATACAAACTTCATTTAGATTTTCATTAGTAACAACAAAAGTAGAAGTTTTTAGGAAAGATTATATAAGTAAAGTCTAAATATTACTCTGGCTACCTAAGCAAACATTATATAAACTTGATTTGGATTTCAAGCAACTTTAGACTAATATTTTTTATCATCTAGTATTTGTTAAAGGAAATTGATATTAGCTAGAAAATCTTAATCTACAAACTACAAATTAATTAATTAATCAAGGCTAGGATTGAGTAGTTGAAGTAAAGAACTTCAAATGCAAATTTGAGGCCAATAGTAGAGAAACAACGAACTTAGGTAGGTGAAAATTAGCTAAGGATAGCAAATCTACAATTAATGATAAAGGAATGACAAACTCGAAAAACTGGTGGCATGTAGTTGAGAGTTTAAGACTTTAAGAGTTAAAGTACCAAAATAGGCAAAAAAATGAAATGAGCCCTAATGTAATCCTTAAAAGCATATTTTTGAATAAATTATATAATTAAAAATAAAGAAAATATATAAGCTTGTTTAGGTTTGTGAACATCACAAACTTTGTATTTTGAGGCTTAAGCTTGGCTGATTTAGGCTTGAACTCATTTAACTCAAACACAAATCGAGATTTTTGCAAGCTAAACTTGAATTGTTTACAAATAGCTTAGCTCACTTGTAACCTTAATTGGGCCTTTAATGGCTACTGAACAATTAAATAATTTACTAGTATGTTTGACATATAAAGTTATATAGCAAATGAGATTATTATGAATTGTAATGTGAAATAGGAAATTTAAGATATGTGCAAGTGAATAAGTCAAATAAGAGATTTAAAATCATGAGCCATAAAAGAATTCAAAAGCTAGGTTTGAATTTGTTTTCTTTTTATTTTAATACTAATAAACATTTAACTATTCTTTTTACTTGATTCTTAGTGTAGACTAGTAAATATATGCTGACTAAATTTTTATAATTCATTTCATTTATTTTTAATGTTTATAGGTCAAAATTAATTTATTAGAATCTCACTACCATTATAGAGATCAAAGATTGTATTGTTAAGAGCTTTAATAGTTGGACTAGGAATAGAGTACATTTGTACCCATGTAGTCAATGTGTTAAGACTATATATTTTAAGTGTATTTTATAGGTTTAAGTTTGCATGAGATACAAGTTTTAAGATTTAAGGGGAATGGCCCTTAAAAAAGTACCTAAAAATAGAAGAAACTCCATCTTTTTTTTTATTTTGTAATGAATTTAAGTTACCATGAAAATGGAGAAATTTCTATTAGGGCAAAAGGGCAAAATTTGTGTAGTTGATATTAAGGCTAGTGGAAATTAAAATCAATACTAATCACCCTGAGGTTTGGGTCGTGAAATAAACTTATGACCTTTGTACACTATTTTAGTGATATATATATATATATATATATATATATATATATATATATATATATATATTTAATGAGATATTAATTTGAAACTAGTTCTATTTGAAAGTAGACTTGATAACTTTTTCAATAATAGGTAATTTGGTAAAAATGGGTGTAAAATAAAAAAGGTATGACCTTTTAAAGTAAAAATATCAATTTTATCCTAATCTAGTTGACTATAAAAGTCATAGATGATTATAAACGAAGACTCATGATTGATTATATAATTGACTATAGCCTAATTTTCATCCATTTTCTCATGACTTTTCAATATTTATTTAACATTTTCATTAGTCTAATGCATTTACCATGCTACCAATCCATATCAAATCGCTAATACTCATCATGAAAGAAAAATTTATGCTAATTTAACATCCAAACTAAATTAAATACATAAATCATTGCCTTTTCCTCATTCAATCGAATGAAAACCCAAATTTGAACTTAATTAAATAAAAGCATTTTATTTTTCTAATTAAGGCTAGAATGTTTACTCATCTAGTGTGGAGAATCACTTAAGAGGTTAGGTTAGATATCTTTTAGCATTAATCATAAAAATTTCCAAAGATTTTAAGTTAGGATTCATATTCCTTTTTTTCTTTTGGGTTTAACACTTAAATCTCTTTATTATTCAAAGAAATTGAGGAAGAATCTAATAGGCATAACAATTTTACCTTGTTTGAATGAAAGATTTGATAAAGATTAATGCTTCTTTAGCTCAATTAATGAAAAGATTGAAAGGAAAACAAAGGGATAAGAAAAGAGATAAAGAAAAGGAATTGGGATTTGTGAAAATTGGGAATAATGAACTGGTGAACTGAAATTTGACTCATATAGTGGCAAAGGTATTTTAAGAAAGGTTGAGTTATGCCCTTTATTCATTAGCTACCTTTTTTTGAACTATAATCAAATCTATAGCCAACTATACTAGTTTAGAATGTAGCTCAGGTGGCTATAATTGACTATATTGACTATTGCCTAACACTTAATCATTAAATACCTTCTAATCCTTCCCTACTATTAACCATTCTTAAATTCTCATATTTCATTAGGCTTTTTGATATCCACAACTTTTCTATACACTCATTATTTCTAATTTACTCACAAAACTAAAGTTATATTATCCAAATAAACCCATTAATCATATTAATAAGTAATTAATACGTAAGTGAATAAAAATTTAAATTCTTAGAGATATTACAAAAATTTACTATCCAAGTTTGTGAAATTTACTACTTGACTTTAATAGACATGGACACTAGTAAAATGAAAAATTATGCAGTAACAATTCCTTTATAAAAAAAATGAATTTTTATCACTTGAAATCATTTAAACACCACAGATTCCAAATACAAAAATAACAAAGTTTAATCAATGATGTTTTCGATACACACATACCTAAGAAGCCATCAAAGGTAAGGTAATGATGTTTAGCTAATGCATGCTTGTAATTGAAAAGAGATTGAGATGATGTGGTGATAGAGTTATCATTGTGGTAAGCATAAGGCAATCTAGCTTCAATAAACAACAAAGGCTTTCAATAAGGGCAATTTTGTTATCTCAACTTTTCATTGTTCTTGCTTCAAATGATATTCATTCACTTTAAATTAATGGTTTAAATTGAATCTAAATATTTAGGTAGCTATTATTTTTCCTCCTTATGGTACTAAATTAGTACTCACAATTTTAAGTTAAGTACCATAGACAAACCTTAATTTTTAACTAATAAGAAAGTATTTTTCCAACATTACAGTAATAAGAATTTTTTTTACCAACATTAAAGTTTAGAAGAATATAGAACTAATAAATTATTTAACATTATATTTTAAGAAACATTCATAAATAATTTAACAGTAATGAATTAACATTTAATTGGAAGATTTTAATGGGTTGGTGTAAGAATCGAAAAATAAATTCCTTTAAATTTTTGGTTCATATGTAGGAAAATCTATTACTATTAATAACCTTTGACTAAATCCTTTAAATTGAAACCCTTTCAATAATATTTCAAAGTATATTATCCATTGGAATAAAAAAAACTTATTTCACACCTTTTATAACACATTACTCACAATGACTTCTAACTTTGTCACCCATCATTACCATCACCACCTTGACCACAACCTTTACTATTATTACCATCTTATGGCCACTTTCAACTCCAACTTTACTCCTATCACTAGCATAATCATCGTTGCCATTACTACCAAGGCCTTCGTTGCCCATTATTACTACCACTATCATTGAAATTAAAAAATTTATTATAAATTATCTGATAAATTTAACAATAAGAAAGAGAATCACATTGTGTGTCATTCCATTCCCTACCTGAACTAAATAAAAAAATAGCAATCTTCTTTCCCTTACTTTCTTTATTTGATTTCCTTTTGGGTTGTGTTCTAAAACATGAAAATTTTTATACAGTTCATACTTCTTCAAATTTTATGAAAACTCTTCATATTTCTATAGTTTTTTTTAATCTTTTAAACTTTTCAAATTAAAACCCTTCAACATTATAAAAGTTAGAATTAATACTTATTATTCATTTAATTAATCAATTTCTTAAATTATGTAATTTTAAAGAAGTTTTTAAATAAAAATCATAATATTATTGTATATTAGTTTATTATATCATTTTATTGCATAAATTTTATATAATCTATAGAAGTTTAATTAAATATATAAAATTTTAATAAAATTAATGACTTTATCTTTGAAATTATAGAGTACTAACAAAATGATACCTAAATTATATAATATTACACTGGTTATTCTTGAATAATAATATATAGAAATATTTTTTTCCTTTTATACAGACAATTTTTGTTACACATTAGAGTTTAAAATTTTAAATTTTCATTTATTGGTCATATTTTCCATAGAATTTTTTAATCTTCTATTATAAAAAGAGTGATTAATTAGCTAATTATTATAGTGAAAATTCAAAATGGAAACTCAATGCGGAATGCATAAAGCCTAATAGGAAAAATATGAATGAGATGTTGAAGAAATGAGAATCAATGAATTAAATGGGCTTTGGATAAAACTTTTAAGTAAATAAAAATAAATTATTTAAGCAAGCTTGAAATAATCAATTTCTTAAATTATGTAATTTTAAAGAAGTTTTTAAACAAAAATCATAATATTATTGTATATTAGTTTATTATATCATTTTATTGCACAAATTTTATATAATCCATTAAAGTTTAATTAAATATATAAAATTTTAATAAAATTAATGACTTTATCTTTGAAATTATAGAGTACTAACAAAATGATACCTAAATTATATAATATTACACTAGTAATTCTTGAATAATAATCTATAGAAATATTTTTTTCCTTTTATACAGATAATTTTTGTTACACATTATAGTTTAAAATTTTAAATTTTCATTTATTGGTCATATTTTCCTTAGAATTTTTGAATCTTATATTATAAGGAGAGTGATTAACTAGCTAATTATTATAGTGAAAATTCAAAATGGAAACTCAATGCGGAATGCATAAAGCCTAATAGGAAAAATATGAATGAGATGTTGAAGAAATGAGAATCAATGAATTAAATGGGCTTTGGATAAAACTTTTAAGTAAATAAAAATAAATTATTTAAGCAAGCTTGAAATGATAAACCTAAAAGAATTAGTTAAGAAGAAATGTATAGAGTAAAAGAGTTCAAAGTTATAAATGATTAGAAGTGAGTATGTAAGTATGGTGGAAATTTAAGGCAAATGATGAAAATGCCCCTGCTTCTTTATAAACCCAACTTTAGCCCCAATCTTTCATATTTTCTTCTCATCTCTTAACCCTAGAGTCTCCATCAACTCTTCCTCTTCTTTTTCCTTCTCCCCAATCAAATAATTAGGGATTAATTCTTCATCAAATCTTTCACAATAAAAAAGGTAAGGCCTTTAACATAACAAGAATTTCAATTGTTTTCCTCGAATTTGAACAAAATTTAGTTAAAATGGGTAAAATAAACCTTAATGGAAAAATCTTTGGATTTTGGTGAATTAAGACTATAAGATAACTAGTTTAACCTTTTAGATCCTCCTCCAGACTAGGTAAGTGAATATTTCATCCTTGTTTAAAGGATTAAGATAGTTTTGTCTAGTTTAAGTTAAGATTTAGGTTTTATTTAATTATGAGGAAAAGTTATGATTTATGTGTTTAGTTTGCTTTTAATATTAGAAATGGCATAAATGTTGCATCCTTGATGTACATTTGTGATTTGGTATAGATTGGTAGCATGGCAAATATATTTGGATGATAATTTTATCAAATAAATAGTGAAAAATTGTGCAAAATCTCCTAGAAACTAAGTTGTAATCAACTATAAGCTAAAGAGTTGCTCTGCGAATACTAATGGTAAATTTTATGATCGACTATAACCATTAGAGTTGCTTTTTGGGCTCTTATAGTTGACTATGAACCTCAAAGTTACTTTTAGGCTTTTGTAGTTGAGTATATAGTTGATTACCCCTTGTTTAACTTGTGATATCTTGATATATAATGATTAAGGTATATTATAATGCTTTTTAATGATAAATTAAGTTATTATGTGATAAATAGAGATTATATATATGAGATGGGGTAATGCAATGTGACATAGTAATGTTTGGGCATATAAACCATGATTATACATTTATTTGTTATGTCATTTAATTATGTAATGTATAATAATAAAGATAAGATATCTGGACATGCAAAGAGGCATGATTATAAATTTGAATATGTAAATGTTGTCATTGAATTGCAATAATAAAAGTGCTAGTTTATGCTAATTGAGGCACTTGTGCTATTATGATAAGGTTACATATTTCATAAGTTTGATGATGTTACAAGAAATGATATGCACCCATTATGAGTTTATACACCGAATCTATGTGCTAACTTATAATGGTTAGGTCACAAAGTAACCTTGGAGGCATACAAAGATTTATATGATTTTCTTTTTGTTCTCTATTGTTTTGTGTCAATAATGTAAAGTGATTGAAAAATGTGGATTTGTAAAATTATGTGTAATCCTTTTTTTAAAGGGATCCTCTCTTACAAATATTAGGTTAATACTAGATGGAAAAAAAGTGATAAATAAGTACATGATATGCTTATAATTATAACCCAAAGTAGCATGGGTATATTTTTATAGTTCTTAATATATAGGTTATTCTTTCAAGAAACTATCCTTTGTCCTTTGTAAAGGTACAATAGGGTAGATGATAGTTAGAATGGAATTAAGTTATTTCTAACACATATACTTTTGTATTTGTGAATTTAAACGCTACAATATACTATAGTTTAACTATTATTTTCAAATGTTTAATGTTCACTTACTGAGTTGTAAGGAAACTCAAATCCTTTTTTCCTTTTTTTTTTATATTTTGAAGGACCTTTTCCTTAAGTGTCTAGCTACTATTAGATAGGATAGAAGTGGGTCTACTTATGACTTTTAAAGCCAGCCTAGTTTAGTTAGTTCAACTAGTAGGATTGAGACTTAGGACATTTAATGGGCCAATCTATAATGTTTAACCCAAATTGGAATAGTGAGTTATAAAAAAATTCAAAAACCTATTAAACTTGGGGCCATTCAATTTGGAATGGGTCATAGCTTGTCTACTTTGACCAAAATTAATGGGATAAATAATTACTAACAAGCAAACTTGCTCTCCTACACAAGGATGGAATTGATGATTTATGTTAGTTCATAAATGTTAGTTTACAACAAAGTCGACATTTATTTTGACAGAATGGCTTTTTTTTTTAAATTATATGAAAACATAAGATGAAAGATAAAAACATAACTGGCATCTGAACATTATGTAAAAACTTACAAAATTTGTTTTATACTCAATTGTCATCTAAAATGCATTTTAAATACCTTATCAGGAATTACAAAAACATAAGACATTAATTTTAGTCAACAATCATTATCTAAAAGGCATTTCAAGAGTCTTGTTGAAAACCATAGAAGTATAGGATATCAATTCTAGTTAATAATAATTGAGTAAAAGCCATCTAAAGAGTCATGTTGGAAACTAAGGAATCATATGACGTTGATTTAATTTTATAACAAATGTCAATTTTTTTCCTATAAATATTCACTCTAACTTTGTCTTTCCATATGAACTTTTCTACCATTTCTCCAATATACTCTTGAATATGATGATTTTGATACACAATATTATTCCTGATCTCTCATTCCACTTTCATAAAAAAAGTGCACAATAGAAAAACTTGAACCTTCGCTTCTTTCCTATTATATACTCTCTTATTTTCTGTGGAATAAAAGTGAAATTGTAGAGTTGCTAAATTCTTACTCTTCTTTCATTAAGAAAGTGTCTAATGAGAGAACCTTAACTTTTAGTTCTTTTTGGTTATATATTTTTTCATTTCCTAACAAAGTATACAAATTAGAGAATTTTGAGCAACAACACTAAACTTTGTATTAAGGATAAAAATTTTTATATGTAGTGGTTGTTTTCATTATTTTTGTGTATTCATATGTATAGTTTTAGTTTATTAAAGATTTAGTGTAGTTATCTATATTAACTTGTAGAGATATTATTTCACTTTACTCATCTATTTATGCTTTCATTATGAAAAGAACAATAATAATTATTTTTTTTCAATTTGCAAAACTATTTTTCTTTACTTATCGAAATGTTATTTTAACTTAAAATTTTATAATAGATATTTAAACTATATAGATTAACAAAAAGAAGATATATCAAAACAAATATACTATTTTTATGTTAAATTTGTTAAAAAATAGCTTTTTTTTTTCATACTTGATTATTTATACAATAAAAATTTGCAATAATTGAAAGGCATCTGCTAAGGAAATGACCAATATAAAAACATTAATTTTTAGGATTAATTGACATCTAATATGATGATATTTTCTCAAGGATGTCTAAATGAATGCCATTTATGAAGAAGTTTAAATAAATAAAATTAAAAAAATTTAATTAAATGAAACTGAAGAAGTATAAATAAATAAAATTGAAGATGAGTTCATTAACAAAGTTAATAAAGGAACTTATAATGTCAGTTATTTTTTATATCTATCATTCGAGTCCACTCCAATCATCATAGTAGTTTTTCAATTTGAAATTACAACATTGTTTTATTTTTAGTAATCTATCATGTCTTTTTCAATCATTGTGACATTTCATCAATAATTTACATGTCATTTTAGCACTTAATCTACATCTTAAGTTATTACAATAGTATAAATGGCTAAACTTACAATCTAAGTTTTAAATTAATAATTAACATCTAATTATTTTACTTTTGACCTATAAATAATACTCTATTTACTTATTTGAAACAAATTGATGATTTATAGATTTTCTTTCATAAAAAAGATAGCTTCTAAGGTGCTTTCATTCGATTAATTTTGTGTCCAATGAGGTGCTTGATTTCTTTATTAGGATAAGTTTAAATAACCCTCTTTCAACTATAGGGATAATTGAATTTTGCCTCCTTGAACTATAGGAAACTTAGATTTTACCCCCCTAAAGCTATATAAAAATTAAATTTTACTCCCATCGTTACTAAGTTAACAAAATCTATTAAGAAAACTATCACTATCATATTTTCACTTTATTGGCAGTTAAAAACCACTACTATATTCACTTATTTTTGAAATTTTTTTACTTACCGATGATTATAAACCAACACTAATGATTTGGCATTGATTCATAACTACTGCTAAGTGTTAGAGAACTGTACCTAAGTGTTACAATTATTCCTTGATAATAGTGGGGATAAAATCCAAGTTTTATATAATTTTAGAAAGTAAAATCTAAGTTTTTATAGTTCAAAGGGTAAAAATCCAAACACCCCTATAGTTGAAAGGGGTTATTTGCATTTTTTCCTTCTTTATTTAGTATGTACCTTTGATAGTTATTGTGTTTTATTGCAAGATTAGAGATATGCTTGCTCTCAAACTTAGTAAAAGAAGTCCTATTTATGCTTTGCCAATTGGAACTATTTGATGCAAAACTATTATTATGGAATCTCTTTCATGTATAAATGCAGAATATAGTTGTGCAGAAATTGTAAGTTATAGTAAGATTACAAACCATTAGAACTCATACCTTTATGAACTATGTTTTAGAAATATGATTCATGGAGTCAGTAAGTTTTAATGCTCTATAATCTTATTGTAACTCACAATTTTTGTACCACTATATTATGCATTTGTATATAAAACTTTGAAAGATTCCAAAATAATAGCCTAGCAATGAATATTACCAATTAGCATGGAATAACTAAGACATTTATTACTAAATTTGAAATAGCTCATAAAGCAAACAACTAGCATTTCCTCACATTAAAAAATAAGGACAATTAATGATTTATAGCAAATAAAGCAATCAAATAATATAAAAGGATTATGAATAGAGGATAACCATTTTTTTAATTTATGTAGGGATACCATATATGTTTATTATAAATAAAAAGTCTATTATTTATCGTAAATAACAATTTTTTCTTTGTATATATTCATATATTGATATAGAAATAAATAAAATGATAGAATTGATTTTCATAATAAATTGTCTCTTTTCTAATATAGTTTATTTACATCTAATCTATTGCTATTTGTATTTATTTAATTATATAAGAAAAATGTCATAATGAAAAAAAAATTAACTGCTACCAATTCATTTAAAGTAACTTAAATAAAAAATAAAAAAGATCAATTTGTAAAATGATGTCAATATTTTTTTATAGAATCTAAACATAAGACATATAATATTGTTACAAATATATATATATATATATATATATATATATATATATATATATATATATATATATATATATATATATATTGGCTTGGATTGATACCAATTATTATCCTATAATTCATCAAGAGATCAACCTAGCCAATCAAAAAAGTTTTGTGTGAGATATAAACAAGAAATTATAAATTCTAATGCATATAATGTATATAATCGAATTAGTTTTAGTTTAATATATATATCTTTATTATATCTGGCCATTCTGGAAAGATTTTAAGATTGTTCCAGAATGGTTATAGAAAAGTTCCCCAAAAGGAAAGAGTTTTTTTTTAATTAAAAGACACTACAAGAAAATGCGTTATTTAATGGTGTTATAGGGCCCATATAGCAGCAGGTTGAAATTACTAGTAGTCTAATTAGTGATGGTTCTATCAACCTTTAGGAAATAGACTACTAGAAGCCAAATAGCAATAGTTCCAAGCAAGCGCTAGAATTTACTGCCTAGATATTATGGTGGTTAAACTTAAATTTTGAAAATAATTTTTCGATGGTTTTAAATTACTATAAATTGTCAAGAAAATTTTTAAAAAAAGAATACTAACAATTATTAATTGTCGCAAAAATTCTATTTTTTTAAAAAATAGTAATGATTGCTAACCATTATTATGTTTAGTCAAATTTAAAAAATAAATTAGGCTGTTGGTTTTATCTAGTGCTAAAACAAAATAGGATTTAAGCTAAACAAGCCCTATAAAGCTTGAGATTACTCAGTTGCAATGAATGAAAATGAGTATGTAATAAAATCACTCACAAGTTACTGTGTTATCAAGAGGGCCATACTTGGAAGAGGAAACCTACAATGTGCTATTGTGATTCTTAAGTTTAGACTAACATCAATTCAAGATAGCTAAGTGCATGTCAACCATTTTAAGAGAAAAAAATAGCAATAGGTAAGAATCACCATCATAGTTCAAAAAAACAAATCCTAAAATGTTTTTATATATCACCTAACCGAAAACTCCAACTCCAAGGGTCATAATATATTCATAAAAAAGAAATTAGATTCAACACTATACAGTAAAATAAGAATCTTAGTAAAATACATGAAAATAAGTTTTTAGATCTCAAAAAATTTAACACCTAATTGAATAATTTATAGTATGAACATATTTAGACTACTATCATAACTAATCAAGCTTTGATAATTCAAGAAGGAAACTTTGAAGTTTGAATTATAAAAATAAGTTGGTAAAGATCCACATGTTCAATTAAATAATTTATAGAAAAAGAATATTAAATGATTACAAATATCTAGAAATAGAAGTTAAGTGAATATGAGAGTATTTGAGATTACCTCAATGACAAAGAAGGATAAAAGTTAGGAATAGTTTTGAATTAAGCTTTGTATGCATGTAATTGAAGATTTGAACCAAATACATCAACAACTATCAAGGAGAAAGTTATAGTATTGAAAGCTTAAGGAAAAAATCATTCATTCACTTGCTTTCAAGCATTAGCATTTCCTTTGACCAACTTTTATTTCCCATAATTTTATAACTTTCCAATACAGGGGTCTATGTATAAGCTTTGTATTTTTCCAACATAATAATTAGAAAATAAAATTGACCAGCACTTAGGCTAAGGCTTATAAAGCAACACTAGTTTATATTAAAACCTAAAGATAGCTTAGCCAAATTAATCTAATCTTATACACGATTGGACTAGACTCTAAGCCATTTTAAGCTTTTGGGCATCTTGAAGAACTCTACAGTCATTTTAACAACATTGAAATATTCTTTTACTAGTTATTGACTTTTTTTAGTAATGTCTTGAAGGCTAGTTGGAATTTGGTAGTGAGTAACAAATTGGAAATGAGGGATATAATGAAGGTGGAGGGTTAGCAAATGGATATAAGTTAAGCATGTAAGAGCATGCTACCTATTGATGCTTTTAATAGTGTTATTTACCCTTTGCGTGATAGCTCTCTCTAACTTTTATAATTCCTTATGATAAAGCATATAACTAATGCTACAAATAAACAAGATCATCCATTTAAGGTTATTTTCTACAAATTTTGTAATTTGTACAACTTTACAACATTCTCCATCTAATTCACTATTTTTCTATTTAAAGGTATTCCTTCAAAATGCTCCAACTAGTAAACATGAACAATTGATGAATAATCAGTCTCACTTAGCAGTAATTCATGATGAATTTAAGCAAAAGTAGTTAATTCCAAATAATCCATCCAATGCAACAAAATCCAATCTTATCATCGATTAAGGAAAATCCTTAATCCTTAATAAGTGCTATAATTAATGCATTCTAGCAACCATGAAACTCTAAAATAGGAAATCCAATTTCCTATAATCAAAATATCAATTCCTAAAAAAAATAAAAAGAAAGAGAAAGAAAACATAAATATGCAAAAATAGGAAAAAAGGGTCCCTGAAGAATAAAGATAAAATAAGAACATGAAGACTCATTAGAATCAGTTTCGGAGCTTGGTGCTAGCATTAACTTTAACAAAGGAATCCAGATAGTTACCTATTAGCCACTACCAAAAGTCCTTTTGCTAGATTTTGCTTACCTGCTAGAGTATGAGTAATGAAGTACTCTTTGCTTTTTCTCTCTTTTCAAGCACTACTCTACCTATTTGATTAATTAATATAAAAGAAAGTTTTGCAATAGGTTAGCTAATGAAATACAACACTCCAAAGGTATAATGCATACAGGTTTTCATTTTTTTAATATAGTTTGTCAATGAATTCTATGAGTCCAAAGCAAATAATTTAAGCTCAAAATTGAATCAACTATTGTAAAAAAACCTAAAAGTTTAAACATGTTCTCCATGCACATGCTTGATTCTATTATTTTGTAAGGTTTAAACCAAAATATGACAACTATTATTCCATTACCATATTTCAAAATTCATATAATAATAATAATAATAATAATAATAATAATAATAATAATAATAATAATAATAATAATAATAAGGCATAATTCCTCTTTTAATAGATTTTCTATAGCTAACTAGGAATACAACCAAATCCTTGTTAAAAAGGCAGTGCAATCTTTATCTAATATATAAAGAATAAAGGAAATATATGAAGTTGATGAATTACATAACTTCAAGACATTAACATGTGAATAACAACCTTTATAAGATAACCAATTAGAATAGCATCATACCTTGGCAAGAGAGTGGTAGAATTCTATGTAATCTTTAATAGGGTATAATTTATGCAAAGTTTCAACACCTAAAAGAATTGTATCATTTCTCATGTTAATTAATGATATTCAGCAAACAAATCCATTCTAAGTGCTTGAGGTTAGGAGAAGGAATTTGAAATTTCTTACTTAGACACCCCAAGAATAAATAATATCATATGAGATACAAACTTCTCACATTAACACAAACCTTGAAGGTGGTCAAAGGTATGTCCACTGGCAAATAACAAGCAATACACCATGTTCATATTAGTAATGGTGGAAATATAAAATTTTGGATTATAAATCCTTAAACTAGTGAGTTTAAGGATTTTTAGACAAAGGCAATAAAAAATGCTACATAGATTTTTTACCTTAAAAAAGCTATAATTCTTAGATGTCAAATGCTCAAGTGAGGCACCTAGTCTATTATTGCTTCCACTAAAAAATCATCATTGGAGTAATCAATATGAAATTTCAAAGTAGTAGCAAAGATATCATAAGCATCTTTCTTTAGAAATTAATGCACAAAATTCAAGAAGAATGCAACATTATAAGGAATATACTCATGCTAAGGCTCAAAAGAACTAATAGTTTCAAAGGAATCAAAACAATCATTATTCATGTTAAAATTACTAAAGACTACAAGTAACTTCACAAAATTGTTAAATGTCATCTAAAAAAGAAAATTTGACTTACAGGGATTCCAAGAGCCTATGATTTAGTCATAGCAATCACACTTTTTGACAAACCATTCATTCCACAGCCATCATACCCAAAATCTCCAAAAAAGTAAGCACTTAAAAACTACTCTATGTAACATTAAAACACAAATAAATTTTCAATTATGTGATATGATTTCTTTCATTCTTTTTCTTACTTTTGAATAAAAAATAAAACTAAAAAATAGCTTTTTTAGAGATAATATGAGAATGAAAGACAACCGTATTGGTAATAAATGGATCAACAGTTCATAAGGTCTCAATATTAAAAATTGATAGCCAATGACTTAACCTTCCTATTGTAGTAAATAAAAGTAATGCCAATATATCCCTACTAGGAAATAAGGTTATGCATATAAAATGTGATAACCCGAAATCCCACAAAGTAATATATGTTAATAGCTTATCTTAATGAATAAAATAACCTAAGAACACTCAGGCTTTAAAATTACAATGATATTTGCATCTAATTTGAAGTGAGGTTAAATTATGAACATTCTCATATTACATCATGAAAATAGAAAAGTAAATTAAGTTAGTCCTTAACGAGTAGAAAAACTTTGATCACAAATTAAGCTAAGCCTTAACTAAGTTAATCCCTAAATTAATCTAAAATCACTAAATAAAATAAAGAAGAAAGCCAAATTAGAGAAGCAGAACTAACATTAACATTAAGGAGAATGCAATTTGACAAAAATTGATGCAGAAAACCTTAAAAGAAAGTGGTTTCTTATTCAATTTATCAGCTTCTGTTTGAAGTGATCCTTGATTGAGAGCTTGAAGTGTGCAATAATTCTTGTTTAGAGCTTGAAATTAGAGTTAAAAGGAATTTGTTTAAAAGCTAAAAGAAATTTTAGGTGTTGGAGCTTTAGTTTGGATTTTTCATATTTCATTTCAATGCTTAGGGCATCACTTCACATGATTAACTTTTTTTTTAATTAATTTACACCTATAAGCAAAGTTATACTAAATATTCATAGTGTACATTATAGCTATTGTAAAATAGAAATGTTGGTTATAGTTCATGCCATAAATTAACTGTTGGTATTTAATTAAGTATTTTGTAGTGAAACATTCATATATTATTACATCAATTTTTATGAAGCAATTAACATTAAACATTACTCAATAAGACGATGTCATTGTATTAAAAATGATGGTATTTTTATTAAATCAACATCTAATATTAAATTTAAATGCTAGGCCATTGCAAAAATTGATATGGAAACTTAAGCCACAGGTGTGAATTGAAAATTAAAAGGTTAAAGTATAATGCTAATTGAAAATAAAAAGAGTGAAGCATGGTGTTGTTTGTAAATTTCATCATAAAGATCTTTTAATCCCAAGATTCCCTATCTAATGAGATATACTCTCATTCCAAATTTAAGATAATTCTCTTTAATTTTATATTTTTGCTCCCTAATTATTTTGTAGAATTAAAGCTTAAATAACCTATGGCTAAATATGTGAGATTTAATAATCACTAGAAAAACTATATGATTTTTCTTTTTATGTTTATTTTTGCAATTTGGTTTTTGGTTTTTATTCAATTTTATTTTATTACCTATTATTTTGATGTAACTTTTCATGTTTGCACAAGTAAGAAATTTGATCTCATTCATTTTCTTTAGCATTCTATTGAATTATCTATTATGTTTTCATATGAAAATGTGTAATATATTAATTTTTCATGAATGCTCATTGTATCTACAAGTATTATATTAAAAAGAATTTTCTAAGGAATGTAAGTCTTGCATATTGAGTTGCATGTATCAAGATAGATTTAACAAAGCATTCATATCTAGTTGTGATATTTCATAAAACCTTTCACCATTTTCAATATTTTATTATTCAATTTATTCTTTAAAGTTATTTAAATTTGGATTCTTTAAAGTAAAAGAGATGTTGGCTTTCTGTATTTTGTTAGAAATGGAAGGGAAATAGAGAGGACGAAGGAGTGAGGAACATGAGAATGGAGTAAAGCTTTAGGATGAGGGAGTCAAAAATTAGGGAGATGAAAGGAGTAATAAAAATGAGGATAGGGTTAGCGTTTAAGATGAAGGAGTGAGAAATTGGGGGTGGAGTTTGCATAGACATAAAATTTCAATTAAATGAACTGATGTGGTGTTATAGGTATTAGCCATTGATTTTTAGAAAATAAATGACGTTTAATGCTATTTCTCATGATGACAGAAACATGAGTGACATTAGTTTTGTTGGAAATAAAAATTGATGTTATTTTTATATTTTACAATAGTTTACTAATCAATGTTAAAACCATATATGCTACAACACTTGATTACACGTTAGTAATTTTTCAATGTGTAATCCAATAAATACCTAACGTCAATGGGTTATTTTGTAGTAATGTTAGATAAAGGCTTTAATTGTATTACCACTTAACCAACAACACATCTTTCTAGTAATAAGGCAAAGCTTATATATATTACAATTATAATTATGTACTTGTTATATTATAAATTATTTATAATATTACACTATCATTATCATTATGATTATTAGTATATATTACACATGAGATACTTATTAGTTATTATTTTTATAAATATGTATTAAACTATATAAAATATATGATATGATTTATAGGTGAGTTAAATCCAAAATTTTGAATATTTAATATGCTCCCAATCCAAGTCCTAAAAGAATTAAATTAAAGTAAAATATTTTTTTAGTAATTAAGAATATTTAAAGATTTAAAATCAAAATTGATTCAAAACTTTCATTTGTTCAAAATTTGATGATTATAATTATTATAACACCAATATCTAGCTTTTTAATTTTAAATGCCTTCATGTACTATATCATAATAATTATACATTTAGTTTTTGTTTCATAACCTAATTTGTCTAAGTCACTTTATCTCTTTTTGTCCTAGTTACTTCTTTTTTTTTTATCTAAGTTTCTTCTCTTTTTGTCTAACTCACTTACACAACATAACTAATAAAAATTTTTACAAAATTCTTCGCTTTTTAGGGATGCCTTTAACATCAAGGAACATTTACTAGGGTGTATGTGCAACTCATTTAGATCATGGACTAAGACAAAAAAAATAAAGGAAAAATTCCAATATCAATGATCAATACTAATGAAATATATATGACTATCCAATTTGACTAATTAAATTAGCTTAACCTTGACCTAGTCACTTTGTTGCATCAATGGCTAGGCTAAGTTTTAAAATATTGATTGGGACAGTTGGAATAATATTATGTGATGATTTATCCATGCATTTTATATTTGAAATTTGACAACTACATACTTTTGGAGAACATAACATACTTGCACATGAAATATTGTATTAAATATATTTAAGGAAAGTTGATAGGTGGTGGCTTGTAGTGAATTCCTATGCCGATCATGTGTCCTGAGGATCGATCATGACAATTTCATCCTTAAATAATATGATTGATGGATAGAATTGTATACATGAACTATTAGTTAGGAATAAAATTACAACTTAATATAATTCATAGACCATTTTACCATAACCTTATAATTTTAAGTATGAAATTATTAAATTTATCTAGAATTTTAATTAAATATAATATTTGAAAATAAGTCATGAAATTTTATGCAAAAAATGATGTACTAAACCAACATATAATAGTGTTGTAATTTTCATTTAGAAAATCAATGAAAGAACCACATAATTTAGTAAAACAACTAATTTAGTGAATGATGAGTATTAATTCTAAGTTTTTTTAATAATTTTTTGATTTGCAAATTTTTAAAGTTAATGGGTAAAATGCAATCATCCTGAAATTCAAGTTAGTGTTCTACATTTTTCTCTTAATTTTTTTTATGAAGATTGTAACATCGTATATAAAAGGTTATCATTTTACTTTATACCTTTGTGAAAGCTTGTAAATGGCATTGGTTGGAAGATTTTAAAGCGTTAATAATGAAATTAAAAACTAATTTCCTTGCTAAACATTTAGTGCACGTTTTGTGAAATATATTGTTATTACTTACTTTTAACTAACTCTCTATTTGATAACCTTCTCACCTAAGATTTTACATTACGTTATTTATTTAAATAAATAAATGAATACTTCTCTCATTCCTTTCATAATACATCATTTACACCATTTTTACCTCTATCACCCATAACTTCCATTGCTACCATCATTACTACTATTATTACTATTCTTATGTCATCTCCATTGCCACTCCATTGTAGCCACTGTTGTTTCCATCACTATCATCGTTGCCACTACCATAATTGCCATTACCAATAATGTTTTTATCACTGCTATTGATACCACTATTATTGTTATCATTTTCGCCATTGTTATTGCTACCATCACCACCATTGCCTCTATCAAATTAAAAAAATTAATTGTGATTTTTAAAATGTTATCATGATTTCAATCCTTAAATGAACTAAATAATTTAAAAAATAACAATTTCTTTTTACCACTTATTTAATTCCATTCCTACAAGTTGAACTAATCATCTTAATAAATCCTATGTGTCGAACTAAAGAATTACTTCAAAAAGCTTAGACTCCATTTGTTTTGATAATTTTTTTTTACAAATTATAGTTACAAAAATTAAAATGATAAAAATATTTTTTATTATATATTAAGTATGAAAAATTTGGAAAAAGTAGCATCATCTATTTCAAAGAGGGATTTGCTTTTGTTCTTTACTACAACATTAGATATCATTTTTTAATAACAAGATATATAAGTAATATGCTATTTCTTGATCAATATATGTGTAAATAATATTTTTTTATTAAAATGGTTTTTTGACAAAATAAATGGATCTATATAACTACATGATTTTATATATGCTTTTTTTCTTATACTAGTCGGAAATTTAATACATGTGTGAACAATATTTTAATATGATTTTTGAGTGAAAATTAGAATGAAATTTCTTGAAACATTAGTTTTGGTTGCCTATGTTGAGAAAAATTATATGTATAGATATTGTGAATTTTGTAAATCTTCCATAAATAAGTTATATATATTTTTCACAAAAAAATGGAGATGTAAGTTTCTAACAAATAAACTCTTAGGATGTAGCTTTTGTTTGTTGAGTTTTTTTTTGTATTTTTTTATTTTTATTAGTGTAAGCTTTTTGCATACTTGATACAAATAAGTTTATACTATACAAAAGTTGTAATTTTTTATAAGTAAAAAAATGAGAAAATGTAAATTACTTCTTAAATGATGAGGTAATTGCATTTAAAACTCATAATTGCTAATTTTTGCTACTAATATCTAAACTTATTCATAAATGATAAATTGTACTTAACATTCATTTTGTGAGCAATTTAAGTAGAAAAAAATGTATTTGATTTGATTTCAAAATTTGGGAAAAAAAGCAAATATAATATTTAAGACTTGTAGGCAATTTGACTTTTACTATTTTGTTGATTTTTTTTCTTGTTTAAAGAGTATTTTTGTTATTTTGATAATCTTTACTTGTTTAATGCAAGTAGAAAAGCACATAGTAGTGATTCTTTTCCTTTTTTATATCGTCATGTTGACATAATACTACATTCAGATCCCTTGATTTATGAAAAAAGATCTTATGAGAATGAAATTTATTACTTATAAATAAGCTTAAAAGTTAATTACAAAAAATAATAATTATGAATGTTAAATGTAAGGTTTGCATATAATTTTAGGCTGCATAGTCTTTAAAATAATCACATTTAGTCTCTTTAAATATAATATTTTATTTTAAACCCTACACTATACATATTGGATTACATTTGATCCTTATTAATAATTTTAGTCAAATTGAAGATTGAAAATTTTAATTAGTATACAAAGCTCTAAAAAGACACTAAATTTGTAATCATTAGATGAAAAAAATTGTTGATTATATAATGCTAATGGTTAAAGAAAGGTCTTTTCATACATTAGATTAGTCAGGCAATTTTACAATTTTTTTTACATAAATGAGGTTAGCTCCACATTTTTTTTTGGGATATAAAAAGGTTAGTTTCACATATGTTTTTCCCTTAATGATTATCAACATGAAGTGTTATTGAAGATTTAGTTATCAATTCATAATTTTGTCTTAAATTTGATAAAAATTAACAATTTGGACTTAATTTGTTATAATTTGTATATTAAGGAAATCAAAATAAAATATTTCATGTAATAAAGATTAAATGTGATCACTTTAAATATTAAAACATCAAAATTATATTTGAGATGAAATGTATTTTATCATAACATTGAAGGGGTAATTTGCATTTAAAAAGAGGGTAAAATATAATGTCCTTCCTTATAGTTTGCCTTAATTATGCAGACCTTCTATTTAGTTTGAAAACTTGCACTAACCTCCCCTAAAAATCTAAAATGCACTATACATAAATTAATTTATAACTTTAGGTCAATAGAATTTATATTTTTTGACCAAATTATATCTAAACTACCTTTACCAATTGCAACTTCAAAGTCAAACGTAATTAAGCTTAGGATAAAATTTCAAAATAGGTGTAGGAGATTTCATTAGACTTTGAGCACATCATATAACACAAATCTTCTTTTTCAACTCTAATTGTATAAAATAGATATACAAGCATATTACTCCTTATGTTTTCTCCTTTTTACTTTTTCAATAAGTGGACTTTCGAGTTGAGATATGGTAGTAGAATTAAAAATATCAAAATAAGAGCTGTAATGTACTAAAAGCAACATGAACAGTAGCAGCGGCACACCAAGAGATGATGAAGGACTCAAAGGTTATGGGGGCTAAGCTATTGCAGTAAGCTTTTTGCTTTTGGATTCATAAGAACTTAGGGAATGAAAGGGTGATGTAGTAAGAGAAATAAAGAGGGTAGTAGGATTGATACATTTGATCCATCAAGAACCAAAATCTCATATATGAACCAATAAAAACACCATATTTTCATATGCAGCAAAACCTAAAACAAACAGAATACCCTTTTTCTAAAAATATGAAATTTTCTTTTCAAAATGGCAGAGTTGATGAAAATTGAAATAGGCATAAACTAATTAAATCACAAAAATTTCTTTTCTAAAGTATAAACCCTATGTAAATCCCCCAAATCATTGACATTGCACAATTTTAGCCTTCAAAAAATGGATTAAAACAATCAAAATAAATTTGGTTAAAGCATTTTTTTTATGTTAGCTTGTAGAGTATGGTACCTCAAATCATTCAAGCGTCCATTTTTCAAAATCATAATTGCACAAATTCATATTTTTAAAAGCCCTAATCGCTAGCCTAGGTTCGAAGCAAAAGCTTTCTCGGAATGAGAGAGGGCTCTTCAATAATAGGGGTGTAAAACGGATCGAAATCCGCAGATCGGTTCGCGGATTTTACGAGTTTTTACAGATTTGGACCACCTAAATTTTGGTTTATTTTTTTTACGGATAATATGGACTAATCTGGGCGGACTAAAATCCTCACGGACCGGGCGGATACGGACCGGTCCGCGGACTTACAGTTAAAATCTGTGGACCGGTCCGTATCTTTAAGGATACGGACCGGATACGGACTTTTTACATTTAGTTCATTTTTTTAACGGGTAAAATGGATCGGACCTAAACGGACCGGACTAAAACGGATCGGTTCGTATCCGGTTCGGTCCATCCGTTTTACAGCCCTATTCAATAATAAATAAAAGGAAAAGCAATATTGATCATTCATAATTAATGTTTTAAGAAATTTATAATAAAATGAATAAATGAACAAAATTAGAATATTTCCCACATTTCTTTGTTATGTGAACTAATATATAAGATTTTAAATTAGATTTTAAATTAGAAGAGGAATTTAGATAAATTATATAAAAATGGAAATTTACAAAAAACTATACGCATCCAACGTTACAAACCTTGATGATGAGAAACCGCAAGCAACGACCTGACCAGTGTCCCCTTGGGTTTCACACCCCACTGTAAGCAGCGGCCATTCTCAGACAGCAATGTCCGCAATTGCCATGCTCTTCACATCTCTTCATCCTCAGATCTCTGCTAATCCACATTTTACATCGCTATCATCCCCTTATTTTCACTTCAATGTTTCGTCCTACATTTTTTCAAACCCTTCGAAAACCCGTATTCGAAATCACAATCTCAATTCGATTCAAGTTTCCTCCAAAACCGACTTGAATATCCAAGTTTCGTCAAAACTCAATTCCCATTCTGATACCGCCATTAAAATGCCGACAGCTCCATGGATGAGGCGTCCTCTTCTTGTTCAACCTGATGAAGTTCTTGACTTTTCCAAACCCAAACCCAGAAAGAGCTTGCATAAGGCTGAGAATGAAAATTCTGGTGAATCACTGACTAAGAAAGAGAGTGGGGTTAGAGGGAAGAAGGCTATGAAGAAAATTGTTAAAAGCATTGAGAAACTTCAAAAGAGTCAGAATTCGAACGAAACCCAGATGGAATTTGTGGAACCTGAATTACAGGTTGGTTTGGAACGACTAAAGGAGGAAGAAAATATTAGAATTAGAAGGAGGATGCCATGGGAGAAGGACGAGGGGTTTGTTTTTAGGAGGATGAAAGAGGAGAAGAAAGAGACCGCTGCAGAGTTGGTTCTTGACAAGGCCTTGCTTGAGAGGTTGAGGAGTGAGGCTGCAGGAATGAGGAAATGGGTGAAGGTTAAGAAAGCTGGTGTTACCCAAGATGTGGTTGACGAGATTAAATGGATTTGGAAGAGAAATGAACTTGCTATGGTGAAGTTTGATATCCCTTTATGCCGGAATATGGATAGAGCTCAAGAAATTGTTGAGGTCAGGCTTGTAAATATTGCTTTCTGGTTGTGGATTCAGAAGTAAATTATGATTATCCACTGTTAGATTTTTGAGGGAGGATACAGGTACAATAGTCTCCTGGGTTAATAGGCTGCAAGCCAAACATCTTGGCTTGACAATGATACTGGATTTAAAAATCAGTATGCTGCACATTGTTCAATAATCCATTTATAAATTTTGACTATAAAGAAATGCTATTTTTGACTTAAGTTAATTTTGAGTTCCTAATATAAAGTGAATGTGTTACTGTAAAAGATATTCTCTTCCAGAACATGTTTTAATTGAAGTTTCTGGTATTTATCATAGATATTTTACATATAGATCTTTATTTCCCCCCTTCCTCTCTGCTGTATGAGTTTCTGAATATTCTTTTAATGGCTGTTTTGGTTCCTATGTGAATAGACGAAGACGGGTGGCTTGGTTGTCTGGAGTAAGAAAGACACTCTTTTCGTTTACCGAGGATTCAATCATTTGTCGACCTCTAAAGCATCTCCAAGGAATGATACAGGCTATTTTTGCACTAAAAGAGAAGCTCCTAATGACGTCAATTTGATGGGCTTAGAAACCAAGGACGATCTTGTCAGTGTTAGGATCAATCAAAGTAGTAAAAATGACATGTTGAGCTGGAAAGCTGCTCATAATGATTTGAATGCAACTGCAGTTCATTACAAAGAAGAAGATCTAAATTTTCTGTCAGTGAATGGATCATTATATGAGAGGGAAGGTGATAGACTATTGGATGGATTAGGACCTCGTTTCATTGATTGGTGGATGCACAAGCCTCTTCCTGTAGATGCTGACTTACTTCCAGAAGTGGTTCATGGATTCCAGCCTCCATTTAGGCTTTGTCCCCCTCACTCTCGTGCAAAACTTTCAGATAATGAACTAACATATTTTGAGGAAGCTTGCTCATCCTATGCCAACCCATTTTGTCCTTGGTAACTGCTTGCTTGATGTAGTCCGTGCTTTCCTTTTTAAACTGAGAGTACACCAGCATTTCATTTTCATTTTATTTTAATTTGAAATTTAACTTATCCTTGCATGTTATTGAATTTGTTGAATTTATGCAAAACACTTGGAATAAGTTTTTTGTAGTTTTTGATTAATATCGGTGTGTCCTTTGAGTTGGTTGCAGTAACTATTTGATAAGGGGTTTTGGTAGAATTAAGGAGGGTAAAACTCTAGGAGTGCCGTTTTTCAGCTTCCTGGTATCAATTGGATAAAAATTATTGTATTTTTTCCTTGGCAATGTTATAGTATAGGAAAGTCCTGTGGGCTTCTCTGTGGTGCCCTGCACATTATTTTGAGGGAACTTCTGTTACAGATGTCAAAGAAAGATTAAAGTGCTCTGTTGCATTGTTGAGCTAGTTTCCTTCTCGCTTTTTCATTATATTGGCCATTTTTTTTTCTAGTGATACCTCATGTCTGCCTTTATTATATACTTTCTCTCCTTTCTTCAATGGTTTTCTTCATCTATGAAAGGGCTTAAGCAATCAAGTGATATGTGATCTCATTCATGCTTATGTATGCATGCACAAGGAATTCACTTTGCCTTTTTTATTGTGAAGGAAAGAACAAAAGGCTTCAAGGCTTAGCTGCAGCAATACTAAAATTGTGGGAGAAGAGTCTTATAGCAAAAATTGCTGTGAAGTTTGGGATTCCAAATACTAACAATGAAGAAATGGCTGATGAGCTCAAGGCAAGTATGATAGAGATATTGCAATATAGATTCATCTAAGACATTTCAGACTCTAGTTTAAAGGTTTGGCTAATGATTCTTCTGTATACAAGCCTGAATATATCTCTCATCATGGTTGAGTTTGGTTGATGGATTGTACTGAACCACCTTTTGGGGAAGAACCCTGCTACTTCAATTAGATCCGTACAAGAATCCTCTGATACAAGATTGTCTCTATGAAACCTATTGTAGTGAGCCTATAATATGTCCCTTTCAGATTATTAGCGGACAGCTTGTCATGCCTGCGAAGCATGATAAAATTGCGTGTGGCACTGATCATGAAACTTTCCTGCTTAGCTTGTGTAATGCTTCATATTCTGGCTTTGTTTACATATGAAGAAAAAAACATATGTTAACTTTATTATCCAAAATGCAGCGGCTCACAGGAGGAGTTCTGTTGCTGCGTAACAAGTTTATTATTATACTCTATAGGGGTAAGGACTTCCTTCCGAGTAGTGTTGCAGCTTTGGTAGAAAAGAGAGAAGCAGAGCTTAAAAGTTTTCAACTTCAAGAAGAAGTTGCACGTACAAGGGCAATTGAAGCATTTTCTGCAACTGATGAACCACTGGAAAACTCTAGTACAAGTGGAACTTTAACTGAGTTCAAAAAAATTCAAACAAATTTTGAAAACATAAAGAATGTCTATGTTGATTCAAAAGTTCAACTGGAAGCAGAAATAGAAAAATTGGAGAAGGAATTGAGACAGGAGGGGTGGAAAGCTTTCATTGTAAGATTCACTTCATCAACTTATACTTTTTGAATTTCTAATATATTGATATTTTCTTGGTCATTGTTTTGTTCTTTTCAGCTTAACAAGAAGATAAAGAAATCAGCAAGGGAGTTATCAAAGTTAAATGCTGCATGGACACCTGCTGAGCCAGACGTGGACTTGGAAATAATGACAGATGAGGAGAGAATATGTTACCGAAAGATAGGACGGAAGATGAAAAGTTGCTTGGTTCTTGGTAAAGAAATTTTACTTTAATTCACTTGATGAACTTTTTATTCTCTCGTAGTCTGTGTCTTGTTTTTTCCTCCTTCTGTTTTATATAGTTAAATGCTACTCTAATTGGATATCACCATTCTATTCATTTTTCTATAAAAAAATTGATATCATCATTATAGGACAGGTTTGCCTGACCAAATTGGTCTTGCAGCGAGAAATTGTGGTCAGTATATACTGTCTTTGGACGTATAAAAATATCTTTTGATAATAAATTAAATTAGAATGAAAATATTTCCTTGTTTTTGTGAGTTTAGAAGAATTTTACTGTTGTTTTATCCATGGATTCACTGTCTTGTGTTCACCCATATTAACATTGCATTAAATTTCTTGTATTTTCATTGGCACTACAAAAAATGGATTTTGACCTAATGGGGAATAACTGTCTTGGATGTGAAAGGTTTGGGGCTGTATTCTTTGGTTCGGCTGTCAATTTAGTGTGGCAGACAGTCTCTCACCTAAATACTATGCTTGCTGATAGTGTGCTTAATGTTGAAGCAGACTGTTTCTATCACTGGTTAAGTACATTATCTTGATTGATGTGTATAATTTACCAAAACCTGTTATATTTTATAATTTGGATAACTATACTTATATTCTATCATGGCAAGGAAGAGATTTTTCATATATTCATGAGACTTACAATGCTGGGAATTGCATTTTTTTTTTTTTTTTGGTTTATTATTGTGTGAGTAAGCTTCATGTACATTTGTTTCATGAATTCTCTTAAGTCAGATTTGATTGACATGTGTACTATTATTACTGAACTTAATCTCCATCTCCATACATATGGCAAGATAATAACATGACTTGCAGATTTCATCAAAGCCTATATTTGATAAACTTTTTAATATACCACCTCAATAGACATGTTGATGGCCTATAATGGTCAAAACTGATGTTGGTGTCAAAGAAACTACTAGGACTTGAGAAAGCTAGGATGGGGAAGAGTGAATTTGAGGCTTATTTTGAGATATAATACAATTTCAGGGTTTATTTTGGAGATAAGAGGAATGCAACCCAAGCTTAAGATGGATGTTCCTGGAATGAATTGTAATCATGAATAGTTACTTGGAAATAAGGCATAAGAGAAGGATGAAACAAGGCTGGCTGCCTTAAATGGGAAGTGTTAGTAGATAAGTAGCATTATGTCCCATGCTATTTATGTCTTATGATATATACTTTGTATTATATTATATATAGTGACTGACTAACTCAATTGAGGATATGACATTACAAATTTCCCTCTAATCAACATGGTATTTAAAGCCTTTTAGATATTCTTCTCCCACCCTACTTTAAAAAAAAAAAAAAAAGGAGAAAACCTAGCCCTCTTTCTCTCTTCTTCGTCTCCCCTTCTTTTTTTTTTTTAATTTTTTTTATGCGTGACCTAAAAAAAAAAGTCACAGTAAGACTAGTGGAGACCTAAGCCGCATATTAGTGGAAGCTTGGATCACGGAGGTGCTGTTTGGTGGTAGTATACAGTATTAGAGTAGAGTGGCGGAATACTGTTTAGTGTCGTTGGAGGGGTTTCCACCACTGGAAGGAGGATCTGGGCACATCGGTAGACAGATTGTGGTGAGGCGATTCAAATGGGGCGGCGCATGACACATGCGTACAGAGGATTTGGGCGGCGTGTGAGGGTTTGTTTAGAGGCGACCTTTGCTCGGGTACTGTTTTGGAGGTCAGTGAATCATTTTGTAAAGTTGGTTTTGCGATTCTGTGCCTCCAAATAGTATTTTCTATTTTTTGAGTAATTTTCTATTTTCTTTAATTTGCTGGCTGGATAAATTTTATCATGGATGCTATTTCTAATTTGACAAGCAAGTTTGGGAGTTCTAATAGCCCAGAAAAATCAAGAAACAATGGCAAATTATTGTCCGATAGTGAATATATTTAGTATTTGCAATTGAAGGCTTCTTTACAGTTGCCACCTGTTCAATCCACTACCTTAATAGTTCAAACAGATAATTCCATTGTATGTCTTTCCAATTCCAATTCTAGATCAGTCATTGATTTTAGAGCCACTGATCATATAATGGGTCAAATAGGTATCATATCTTTCTTCAATACCTCTCATCCTTCTTATGTTACTTTAACTAATGGGTTTACTGTTTCTGTTATTGGAAGTAGTATGGTTAATGTCACTTTTGATATTTCTCTATCCAATGTTTTGTGTCTCCCAAATTTTTCATTTAATTTACTTTTAGTCAGCCAAATTACATAATTGTGATATTTTTTTCTTTCCTAGTTATTGTGTGTTTCAAGATCTGTTGACAAAGAAAATTTTTGATAAGGGATATGAATCTGGGAGATTGTACATACTGGATGATAAAGTTAATCAATTACTGCTGTTGCTATCTCCACTCCACATTGATTGTATTGTCGTTTTGGTCACCCCTCATTGGTATCTTTACGAAAGTTATGTCCTAACTTAGAATCTGTTTCTTGTTTAGATCGTGAGTCTTGTCAATTTGTTAAATAGTATCATCAATCATATATTCCTAGAATTAATAAGCGGGTTTCATCTCCATTTGAGTTAGTACATTCGAATATTTAGGAACCTTGTCCAGTTGTTTCAAAATCTAGTTTTCGTTATTTTGTGTCTTTTGTGGATGATTATTCAAGAATGACTTGACTTTATTCAATAAAAAATCGTTCGGAGTTATTTAATATCTTTCATACTTTTTATGCTGAAGTTACACATTAATTTCATACAACTATTTGTAATTTTAAGAATGATAATACTAAGGAGTATTTCTCTATACATTTTTTCAGCTTATTTATCACACATATGGTATAATTCATCAATCATCCTATGTTGTTACTCCACAACAAAATGGAGTAGCTGAACGGAAAAATCGACATTTAATGAATGTTTTTTGTGCCTTTTTATTTTAAATGAAGGTTCTTAAAGTTTTTTGGGCAAATGCAGTTTTTACAGCTTATTTTTTGATAAATCGCATACCTTCTTCAGTTCTTGATGGTCAGGTATCCTTTTCTATTTTGTTTCCCTCTAAGTCTTTATTTCCTATTTCTTTATGTATTTTTAGGTGTACATGTTTTGTTCATGATAATCGTCCTCAGGTATCCAAATTGGATCTTTGGTCTTTAAAGTATTTTTTTTTTGAATATTCTTGTACTCAAAAAGGCTATAGGTGTTTTTCTCTTGAATTAAATCTTTACATTGTATCTTCTGATGTTACATTTTTGAATTTACCCTATTCTTTGGGCCTTTTCTATCTTTCTCTACTTTGTTAGATTTAGAACCTGTTGGTGAATACTTCCTTGTATCTCCTTCTTCCTAAGATCCATAAGTTTTTCACAACAGAATTGGGTTCGACCTCCCATTAAACAAATTTATTCTTGCAGAGTGCAGGTACCGTCAGCAGCTCCTCCACCAGATAAGCCATAAACATCCGATCGAGACTTCATTCCAAACGATCCATTAGCTTTATCTCTCCTACCGGCTCTTTTTTCATCAGGTTCTCCTCCTGTGTCCTCTGATTTGGATCTACCTATTGCTCATCGGAAAGATATCCATTCTTGTACTTAGAAAGGTAATTCTAACTACCCTTATTCCATTTTTAACTATATGTTATATTCTTCTTTACTTGTTTCTTCTCAATCCTTTATTGCCTTCTTAGACACTATTACTGTTCTTAAGTTATATTTCAAGGCTCTTTTTTATGATGGGTGGCGTGCTACTATAGAGGAAGAAATGATAGCTCTTGAGGCAAATTAGACATGGGATTTTGTGCCTTTACCTAATGGTAAACAATCCATTGATTGTAAATGGGTATTTACTGTAAAGGTGAATTCGGATGGTTTTGTTGCTCGTCTGAAAGCACATTTAGTAGTTAGGGGATATACTCAAACCTATGGTATTGATTACTCAAAGACCATTTTCCTCGTGGCAAAAATTATTTTCGTTTGATTGCTTATCTCTCTTGTTACTACTAATAACTGGTTTCTTCACTAGTTGGATGTTAAAAATATTTTTTTATATGGAGATTTGCATGAAGAAGTGTATATGGAGCAATCATTTGAGTTTGTTGCTTAGGGGGAGTGTGGGAAGGTACTTAATTTGAAGAAATCATTATATGAGTTGAAACAATCTCCTCGGGCTTGACTTGGAAGATTCAATGAAGTGGTGACAGAATTCAGAATGAAGAAAATTGATCACGATCATTCTGTATTTAACAGGCAATCTGATTTAGAATGTATTCTTCTAACAGTGTATGTTGATGATATTGTGATTACAGGGAGTGATAAAGTGGGCATTTCACAATTGAAAGCTTTTCTTCAGGTTAAATTCTAGGCTAAAGATCTAGAAATATTTTGGTATTTCTTAGGCATTGAGATTACTCGAGAAAGGAAATGAATTTTCTTATCTCAAAGAAAATATATGCTTGACCTTTTGAACGAAACAGGAATGATTGGTGCTAAACCATGTGAAATTCTTATGATTACAAATGTCAAGCTTAGTCCAAAAGATGGGGAGTTACTTGAAGATCCTGAGCGGTACAAGAGATTGGTAGGAAAATTGAACTACCTTACTATAACTAGGCCTGGCATTGCCTTTTTAGTAAGTGTAGTATCTCAGTTTATGAATTCTCCAAGGACCTCTCACTAGGATGTTCTTACACACATTTTGAAGTATTTGAAGAAAGCACCTAGTCGAGAAGTTTTATATAAAAATCATAATCATTGCAGAGTAGAAGCTTTTTCTAATGCAGACTGGGCAGGATGTTCCATAGATCGAAGATTTACTTCTGGATATTGTGTGTTTGTTGGAGGAAATCTTGTGTTATGGAAAAATAAAAAACAAGTAGTTGTATCTCATTCTAGTGCAAAGTTTGAATACTGAGTTATGGCTCATGCTACGTCTGAACTTATATGGATTTCTTACCTTCTTCAGCAACTTGGTATCAAGACTCATGGAATTATGCAATTGTAGTGTGACAATCGAGCTGCTACTCATATTGTTATAAATCTGGTTTTTCATGAACGAATTAAGCATGTAGAGGTTGACTGTCATTTTGTTAGGCAGAAGTTACAAGAAGGGGTTATTAATCTTAGACATATTAAAACTGAGAAACAATTAGCTGATTTATTTACTAAAAGCTCTTCTAGGATAATGAGTTGATGAAATTTGTAACTAGCTGGGCATGATTGATATTTATAGCCCAGCTTGAGGGGGAGTATTAGTAGATAAGTAGCATAATGTCCCACATCACTTATGTCTTATGATATGTACTTTGTATTATATTATATATAGTGACTACCTAACTTGATTGAGGACGTGGCATTACAAATTTTTCTCTAATCCATAAGAAGAATTATC